>CM053589.1:117925984-118025418 GCA_028646515.1 Pseudochirops corinnae
CACCACTTCTGGGGTTGTATCCCAAAGAGATCATAGAAGTGGGAGGAAGACTCATATGTACAAAAATATTTATTGCAGCTCTCTTTGTGGTGGCAAAAAACTGGAAATTAAGGGGATGCCCATCAATTGGGGAATGGCTAAACAAGTTGTGGTATATGAATGTAATGGAATACTATTGTGCTATAAGAAATGGGGAGGAGACGGTCTTCATATTCACCTGGAGAGGCTTATACAAACTGACGCTAAGTGAGAAGAGCAGAACCAGGAAAAATTTGTACGCAATCACAGACATATTGTATGTGTGATGACTAACTTTGATAAACTGGACTCCACAGCAACGCGCAGTTATAAGACAACTCTAAAAGTCTCAGGATGGAAGGAGATATCTACATTCAGAGAAAGATTTAGAAAGAACAGAGTTTAAATGGAGACTGAAGCAATCTACATGCTATTGTTCTTTTTCACGATTGGTTCTCTTTCTTTTTTCCCACTGTTCACTCCATTGGTTTCAACCTTTCTATACAACCAGACTAATGTCCAATGTGAAAGTATTTGCAGATCCTATGCTTGATTGCATGCCACCATGGGTGGTAGGGGGAGGAGAGAGAAGGGAGAAAATTTGAAACTCAAGGGATGGTGGAACTGAATCTTGTAAACTAAAAGTAAATAAACAAATCAGTTTTAAAAAAAAGAAAAAAAAGAAAAGAAGGTACATTATATGGATACTATACAATGAATGCATTGGTGTATCTGGACAAGAGTTGCATGGGATGGCAAACATGAATGAGTTTCAATCTGAGCAAATACCGACATCAATGAGATCATAGATTGATATGAGTACAGCAAGAGGTGAAATTATACTTCTTCCTATGTTCAGTGCCTTCCCTACTGACCAGTAGACTCAGAAATTAATCCCATGAGAAAAACAAAAAGTGAAATTTCATTTTTCGTGTTTATTTTCCAGGGAATATAAACAAATGAGAACCAAGTATACAATCTAAAGAAATTCCATCCCAGGAAGGTGGAAAAAGGCAAGAAGACAAAGAAAGAACAGAGAAAGGAGAACCAAGGGACTGTGATGTCTCAAGCTTAGGGAGGAAGGGTATTCAAAAGCTGAGGGTGCTCAGTAAGAAATACTTCAGTTAAGTCAGGAAGGTTAAGCAAAATGCCTCAACACCAAAGGCAAAGGTGACCTTTGAGGGACTCCACAGAGAATGCTCTTCCTACTATAAATTTTGCTCCTATAGTACAATGATTCAGCCAACCAACATAGACTAGGCAGTTTATGTAGGATATTAAGCAACTAGTCTACTAAGAACTTTGCTAAGAATACTTTGTCCCCGCTCCGACAAAAGGGAAGTAAACTTGGGGTGTTTGAGGCCACCCCTTAACATTCTACTGATCAAGTTCTCATTAAATTATTCAGTCCCTAAGAGGTAGAGTAGCACCCTGTGGGGAATAGGCTAAAGAAAAAGAAATCTCTTGCCCATCAAACCTGCAACTAACTAGTATTAATCTCTAAGAAGGACACTATACTGGAACTACGTAAATAACCCCTTTCTATATCCAATGAGCACACTTCATCAGGAAATGATCTTCTCTCTCAAAAGTCCTATCCCCAAAATTAAACTTGGGAAGTCTCACATTTAGGATCATCCAAAGGTTGTGCTTAAGGTAATGTCCTTGCTCTGGTTAGAAGGTTCGATTTTTAAAAATTGATTTGTTTATTTACTTTTAGTTTACAAGATTCAGTTCCACAATCCCTTGAGTTTCAAATTTTTTCCCCTCCCTCCCCCCCACCCCCCCAAGGTGTCTTGCAATCAAGTATAGAAGGTTTGATTTTAGGGTCATCCTGCATAGAGAATTTAAAATATTCCTCCCTGCATACAGGACAAACACTGTCCATGAACTATGCTGTGACTGAGTAGTCATACACTTCTACCTCTTCCGTGTGCTTCTGAAGGAAATCTGTGTCAGGGTTGCTACCGTCTACCGAGGGGAAAGTCCACTCTTAGTATCTATCTTCAAGCTATATGTAAGTACACATGTACTTTTTACTGCATATTTCTGATATAAGTCACTGCTCTTGGTATGATGAAAATGTACAAGTTTCCTCGATTTTTCTCCCTCCATCTTTGCCCCTCCCAGAAGGAAGATCCATTCTGTAATCCACTAGTTGCCTAAAAGTCCAAAAACCAGTAAGAGACAGAACTAGTCTTTTAACTCAGTTTAACAGACCACAGAGGGAGGCTGATTTCCCCCTGCAGGAGTCTTGTCCTTGTGGACCTCAGTCTATGAATAATCTTCTGTCTCATCACCAAGTCACCAGTGCCTTAGATGCATTAAAACAGAGGTGCAAAACCTAAAAATTGACTGGGGGAAGTCGTCAAATTGATCGGACACCCTCCCGACCAATCCCTTTTACTCTAAAATTCTGAGATTCTCTGAAACCAAATTCTTTCTTTCATCGACTTCCCACAGTATTTGACTGCTTTCGTTCAAACAGACCAATTTTGATGATGCCAATTTCTAAGAGTTTTGTGGGGAGGGAAAGAACCACTGCTGCTTCCTCACCCAGACCTCAAGTGTTACAAAAATTACAGGTTGCCTCATAAGCCACTTTGGTAACTCAATCCTGGCTCCCTGCCTTCTTTCACACTATACTCAAAATGACCAAGGACAAATTAACTTCGCAGGCTGAAAGGGCAGTATTTTTCCTCTCCCACACCCAGTTACATTGTAGGAGCTGTAAGTATCTGGAGGAAGAGTTTAGTTTCAAAGAATCGGACACTATGGAAACCAATGAGATACCCTAGAAAGAATAAAGAACTTGATTCCTTTGACCTCTCACTTTTCTCATCTGCATAAAATGACAATGATAATATAGTACCCACATCACATGGTTGTTATGAGAATCAGATGGCGTTATTCACAATAAAGTGCATTTCAAACATCGAAGTGTCAAATGAAGGTCAATTACTATTTATTATTTAGTATTTATAATATACTATTTTTACCTTAGAGATACCTCCCTTTGCTGGGTATTATAGTGCCTGGCCTAGAATTGGCACTTAAATGTCTACTGACTGACCTGTGCTGCTCCAGACCTCTTCACCTGACCTATCTTCTTGTTTTCACCTAGGGGATCCTTTTCTTGGTACCCAAATCAAGCTCCAATTGGTTATCTGTCCCATTTTAATCCCTTCTTTCTCTCCACCTCTATACCATTTATATTTTAGAATCCTTTCTTGGAGAAGCCAGATTTAATGGGATTAAGGCAAGAGGCTTTCTTTTTCAACCTGGATGGTGACAGGTACTAGGTCCAGAATCTTTAGAATGAATGCCTTGGGTTATTTTTTCTTTTTTGTTGTTACTGTGAAGATGAGATGAGTTGAGCCACCTTCATTCTCATGAAGTCTAGTGTCTGTCAACAGAATTATGTTTGTTTAAGCCAGGGATGGCTGAGGCTGTCAGATGTCTTGAGTTTGGGACTCCTGAACTGTAGTGAGCTACACAGATCCAGTGTCTTCACTACGTTCCGTCTTGGTAGAGTGAGCCCCTAGGAATGGAGGGCCAACAGGATCCCTGAAAAAAGGGGTAAGGCCTGGAATCTGAAGAAGACTTAAGAGATCACCTCACCTGGCTCCTCCAGTTTACAGATAAGAAACTATTACTCAGAGAAATCAGGTGTTTGCTTAAAGTCCCATATTTTGAAATCCCTATCAGCTGTTAAGCCCTAACCTCACCAAATGGTTCCATTTATATCCTGGAAGTTGGTATCTTGTACTATTGTGACAGAATCAGGACAACAGCAGACACACAGAATTTCAAAGCTGGAAGGCAATGCACAGATCAACAACCCTATTCTCATGAATTTACAAATGAAAAAGCTAAGGCAAAGGAGGGGAAGTACTTTGCTTGAAGCCAAGAAATTACAGAATCAGAAGGGGTCGGACTAAAAAGGACTTGTGTCTCCTGACTCCTATTCCAGGAGACCTAAAGAGAGTGCTAATCACTGCCCCCAGAGATTATGGTCTTCTTACACCTTTACATCCACCATCACCCCTCCCCATACTCTGCAGTCCAGTGACAGTGGCCTCCTTGTTCCTCAAACAAAACACTACAACATTCTGGCATTTTCACTAGGAGCCTCCCATACCTCAAATGCTCTCCTTCCTCACTTTCACCTCCTGGTTTCCCTGACTTCTTTCAATTCCCAGGTAATATCCCTTCTACAGGAAGCCTCTTGCGATCCCCACTAATTTTAGTGCCTTACCTCTGTTGATTGTTTCTCATTTATCCTATCTATATATCTCCATCGTATATTTGCTTTTCAGTTGTTTTTCAGGCGTGTCTGACTCTTTGTTGGCTCCCATTTGGGATTTGCTCAGCAAAGATACTGGAGTGGTTTGCCATGCCTTTCTCCGGCTCATTTTACATATGAGGAAACTGAGGCAAACAAGGTTAAGTGACTTGTCCAGGGTCACATGGCTACTAAGTGTCTGAGGCCAAATTTTAACTCGGGTAGATGAGTCTTCCTGCCTGCAGGCCCAGCCCTCTTATCTGCTAAGCTGCCTGGCTCTGTACGCAGCTGTTTACATGTTCTCTCCCCCATTAGACTGGGAATGCCTCAAGGGCAGGGACTGTTACTTGCCATGCTTTGTATCCCCAGTGTTTAGCACAGCACTTGGCCCGCTGTAGTTGCTTAATAAATGCATCTTAACTGACTGCTACCTGCAGTCACAATATTTGTTTAAAGAAAAGGAAGCACAGGACATATACTCAACAGAAAAATGTCCTATGTCACCAGCCTGTACTTCGAGAAGTGTAAGAATCAAATCAAATCAATCACACAAAACTTATAGCAACTGACCCATTTTCTTCTGATAAGTTTTCCTTTCTTACCAGAAGGTGGCAGAAAACACTCATTTTTCCCCTCACCATAAGATCTTGGATCCTAGGGATTAGAGCGGGAATGGACCTGAGAGATCTCTTATCCAACTTCCTCATTTTAAAGTGAGCAATCTGAGGACCAAGAGATACAACAATCTGCCCAAGATTAAACAGTAAATAGAGAAGCTGAGTTTGAACCTGGCTCTTTTAATGGCAAATCCAGGACTTTACCTCTCTGCCACAAAATTTTTTAGGCAAAGAATTGGCCAAAGTCATCATTTTATTTAATCCTAGAACTCTGTAGCTTTAAGAGTACATAGAGTTCAGGAGGTCTTCTTTATTTAATGTAATAATTTTTAAAGACTGTTGCAAATGCAGCAAATTTTATTCAAGAGCAATTAGAAACAACTGCTATGGACATTTATACTATATAGATAGATAGATAGATAGATAGATAGATAGATAGATAGATAGATAGATTGAACAGTAGCTGTCCACGACAGTGAAAATATGGGTCTCTCTTAAACATAATGAATAAAGTCTCATAAAAATGAGTTTACTATAATTAATGGGAAAATATTTTAAGAGTTAATTAAAATGAAAATAGGTATTTATACCAGTGACTCCCAATGAATTAATATAAATAAGCATCCCACTTCTCTACTTCTCTATATATGTTACTCATTAGGATATTTTATTTGTAAATTTTATGATATGAAGCTGATGATTACAAAATGGAAACATCTATATGAGTGTGGTAGGAAAATACAGGAAATAAAACTGTTGGATAGAAAAAAAAGTATGCTGTGTTGATTAATTTTAAACACATGGCTACATTTTTACGTTGATAATATTAATTGAAGTTAGTACAAGATAATAATTAAAGTTAGCATAAAGTTTTATGCAACATAAAAAAACTATGGAAGATTACAGGTCATGAACTATATTACTTAAAAGGATATACAATCTGCCCTGGTCAGACCACACCTTGTATATATACTGAGTTCAGTTCTAGGTGCTATGTTTTAGGAAGAGCATTGACTAGCTAGAGAGCATTCAAAGGGGATGGGGGACAACAAAGACAGTTCTCCTGGAGGTCATATCATATGAGAATAGTAGAAGAAACTGGAGATATTGAGCGTGGAGACTAGAAGACTTGAATAGGTATGGGGGAATACAAGACTGCTCTCTTGAAGTTTCTGAAGAGCTGTTATGCGGAAAAGAGATTGAACTTGTTTTGCTTAGAAGTCAGAACTAGGAGCAAATTGCAAAAAGGCATGTTAAAACTTGACATAAGGAAAAATTTCATTACAATTAATTCTATCCTAAAGTACAATGGGTTAACCAGGGAAGCAGTGAGTTTTCTTTACTATAAGTCTTAGCAAAAAGTTATGCCAGTTTGTTGAGAATTTTGTAGAGGATTCCTCTTCAGGATATGGGTTGGATTAGATGGGCCCTGAGGACCCTTCCATTTCTGAAACTCAGGAATCGTTTAGGGTATAACGGAAAGAACACGGGACTGAGGAGTCAGAAGCCCTAGTTTCAAACCCTGGTTTTCCATTTTACTATTAACTATGTGATCTAGACCAAGCCATTTAGCTTCTCTGGACAGCCATTTCCTCGTCAACCTCATAAAATGTCTATAACACACTTTCCTTGCCTACATCATAGGATTTTCAGTCAGTCAACCAGCATTTACTAAGAACCTACTATGTGCCAGGGACTGTACTAAGGAAACATTGGGGTTTATAAACTTGCTTTCAAGAAGCTAACAGTCCAATGGACTTTGTTTAATAATGAATGTAAAGTGCTTCATAAATTATAAGGTAATTAAGAAAAGTTAAAGTTATCACTATCACCTGTCCACTAGGAACTGCTGCGGAGCATATACCTATTCATATCACAAGAAAACATCAGCATGGTGAGTGGCTGATCTCAAGTATGTCTGGGAAAGTCATGTCACCTTCCAACTCCAGTGTTCCTATCTTCAAAATAATGAACGAGGTTGAACTAGAATATATCTGGAGTGTCTTCTATCTCTAATATTGAATTTTGGTCAAGTTGCTCATTGAACCAACCAGTAGCCATAGCTCCCCTTGTGAGTTCTGCTTACAAACCAACACTTCCAGTTCACCTCAGACAGGACAATTCCAGATGTTTATTCACATACATCAAACTATGGCAATAATTTTGCATAGTGATTTGCAGTTAATGAAATGAATGACATCTACCTAAACAATTATACCCAAGGACTTACTGGTATGATATCTAAGTACTCCTCAGAGAGGGACTGAATTACAACACACATCACACTGCCTTGGCTGATCTTTAGACAGATTATCCAGCAACATATGTGTGGATAGACAGACATTTAACCAATCCAAGAATTCACTAAAGGTGATAAGATGGAAGGGTCAAAGTTTAAAAGCAGCAATGACTAAAATTTTGACTGTAAAAAAAAGCCAACACATATTTTAACCTTATTGCTTAAAATAATAATAATAGTCTATGTTTATATAGCAATGTAAGGTTTACAAAATACTTTCCTTATAGCAGTCCTGTGAGAGAAAGTACAAGTACTATATTATACTCAATTTACAAATGAGGAAACTAAAAATCAGAGAATGACTTGTCTTGGGTCATACAGCTAAGAAAGACTTAGAGCTGGGAATTCAACCCAGGTGTCCTGACTCCAGGAACTGTGTTTCTTCTACTATGTATGTATGTATATTTTTACATACACACACCCACACTCATATATACATATATATATATATATATATACACACACACAAATACATACATATATATGCATATGTATACGTGTGTGTACATATTTTTTAATCTATTGGTAATTTCATACTGCTGCAGGTACAACCTTTGATCTGTACCTAGAAGAACATTTAGGGGCCACAATAAGGTCCTTTGAAGGATAGGTCTCTATTACTATTGCCACATTTATCATGTTCCTTCATCTGAATGCTTATCTCCTTTCTAGTACTATCTGAAAATGTTAGCATTATTAGAGAACTGAGGCTGAAGTCAGGAAGACCAGAGTTCAAAGCCAGCCTCAAACATTTACTAGCTGTGTGGCCCTGGACAAGTCACTTCACTGCTGTCTGCCTTAGTTTCCTCATCTATGAAATAAAGATATGCAACACCTCTTTCACAGGGTTGTTGTAAGGATCTAATAGGACAATACTTGGAAAACACTTAGCACAGTACTTGGCACATAGTAGGTTCTTGTTCCCTTCTCTCCTCCCCCATTTGTGTAGCCTTTCACAGTATTAAAAATGCTTTCACACACTTTATCTCATTTGAACCTTAAAACAAATCTTCAAGGCAAATGAGGTTGAACATTTTAGCCCTATACGAAAAAACAAAGACATTTTGGCTCAGAGAGGGGGAGCAGTTGCCCAAAGTTACACAGATAATCATGGGAAAAAGAGAGACAAGGATAAAGGATTCCTCGTTCTTTTACCTTTTCATTATATCATTTCCTATAGAGATGGCCTTACATTAAAAATTTAGTTACATAAAGAAACTACCCATGGAAAATATTTATTCTCAATTATATTATTACATATAATATGTATATCTATATACTATATATATTAATTCTATACAGGTTTATTCAAAATACACAATGCAAAACAACTCAAGAGTATTGGCTATAGAGTCAATAAGTTGGTCAAAAGACATTTATTAGGCACCTATTATGGACCATACTGTGCTAAGTGCTGGGGACACAAATATGAAAAAAGAAACTCCATCCCTGCCCTCTAGTTGTGTAGTTCACACAAAAGGAAGCTGAAAAGGGGGAGGAGGAAGGTACTTGAGGAAGGAACACAATGGAAAAGTCTCAAAGTAGAGCTGCCAGGTGGGAAAGGAGATGTGTGTGCTGAGGTGCTCCTTTAATGGAGGTTTTGGGGTTCTTGACTCCAGGATAGGGACTGAACTTGTGATTTCACTGGAATAGGGAGGGAAATGACAAGCGAAGAAACTCTAGCAATGCAGGTTATCACCTTCTCTACAACTTACATTCTTGGAAAGTTGAGTAACTTGTCCAATTTCACACAGTCACTTTGTCAGCAGTAGAACTTGAACCCACATCTTACTGGCTTTAAAACCAGTTCTTTATCTACTACACCATGCTATCTCCCAGAGAACCAGTGTTTAATTAAGGCTCACCTATGACTTTTCACCATGTGTGACCTTGGGCAAGCAATTTAATCTGCTAGGGCCTGAGTGTCCTCATCTGTAAAACTGGGGTGGGATACAAGGGCAGGTTGGTGGTGGTTTTGGTTAACTAGATGACCTGTGCAGCCCCTTCACTCTCTACATCTATAGTCCTCTGTACGCTCTCACTCCTCTGGGGACAGAATCCAATTTTAAAGCATATTTCTCATCTCTCTTTGACATGAGGCAGGGGATTGAGAGTAATAAGGTGACTAAATTTCAAGAGTTCCTAGTAAAGCCAGAAGCCTGGCCTGTAGCACCTTTAAGGTTATATGGGAGCTTGATGCTAGTACCTTCAGAAATGAACAGGGCTGGCACTGCTTGTGCAAAAAGGACACTAACAGAAGTTTTCAGATATTGCAAGAGTAGAGGCTGTTTAAGCCTGTGTGTCTCACATGGATCCAGTTCCAACATAAGCTGTGCCAGCAAAAGAATGAAATTTGGACCCAGTACTTGAACAGCTTTTTATAGAAACTGTTAATGACAGCAGATAACCAAGCTTTGGGCCAATCATCCAGCCTTTCCTCAGACAAAACTGCCACAGAAGCTAATTATTTATCTGTCATCCTCCCCAAAGTCTATCTAAAAATGTGACCTCTAAATCGATCACATCATGAAATTGCAATTTAAAAATACTGCACCAATCAGAAATAAAAACAAAGGTGACACGATGAGGTTCCTCTCAATAAACACTCGTTCTGTTCCACACAAGTTCCTTTCTGCAGGTGCGGGATGGCAGAAGCTCCAGACAGTTGTGGCTTGGCATCTCAGAAGTGTAATCCTGCTCGTCTCCTTGCTGCAGCCACAGAATGCTGGTCCGGACTATAATGGGTAGGTTTGTACTGCCAAAAGGCTCAAATTTGTGTTGGGTTTCTTTTTCCACCCCCTTAGGGGCGAGGGCAGTGGTAGAATGGAGTTTGTTGCTGGAGATGTCTTTTACAAGCCTAGGTCTATGAAGGCCAGATGGCCTAAGAACTTCAAAGGGGGTGAAAAACAACTCATTGTGGGTTTGCAGATTTCCAGACCAATAGGTCAACTGGTTGAGAAGCCAAGAGAGTGCTCCCTTGCAGCTTGGAGGAATAGTTGGCAATAGGCCATTACAAGAAGGAAGACATTTCAATGCTGGATGCCTATACTGGGGTGTGCCCCAGACAGAGGACTAATCACAAGCCCTAAGTAAAAAAAAAGCGTGGTCTTCATTCTAAGACTAAGCACGGCCACCATCATTTTCATAGTTCCCGCTGGTTGTTTAGGTCACATCTAAGCATAATATCCTAAGATTCAAGCCAGAAATGGATGCTCTTACTGACCTTTTGCTGGACACCTAATGGTGATGTTGGCTCCCACTCTTGCCTTGGCAATGCCACCAACAATTATTGTCAGACGGCCATGATCCAATTCTGTGAAATTTCTTGCAACAGTCAAGATGACAGGCACCTCTTAATTAAAAAGAAATACAGAGCTGGGTTAGGTTAAAGTCTCTTTTTTCCCTTTTCTCCAGATAGCTAACAAAGTAGCAGGGCAATGACCAAGGTGGTAGGCAGATGGATATGGATTAAACATGCACAGCAAAGTTGTAGTTACTGCAGCTTTGGCACTGAAGTTCAATTGGCGATTGGGAGAGGGAGTGATCAGGAGGTCTGGGCCTGTAATTCCACTGAAATACGAGCAAACTCTACCAGTGCATGTGAGCAACTGTTCCACAGCTTACAGTCTTAGAGGGCTGCCTTGAGGCACCAAAAGGTTATGGGACGGCCAGTTTGTGTCAGAGGATGTGCCTGACCCCAGGTGCTGCTCACATATCAAGCATAAGTTGAGAACAAAGGTAATCTTTCTACTTTTCTACTTTTTTTTCCCCTAATGTCTACTTTTACAATATATAGACTACCATAAATACCGAGGAAAATATAATTCTTGGACTCCTAAGTTTGAGCAGTGTGGCTGATTAGTCAATAAGCATTTATTAAGTCCCTCCTATGTGCCAGGCACTGTGCTAAGCCCTGGGGATATAAAAAAGGCAAAAAATCCACACACACCCCCAAGCCCCAATACTGGAACAGACTGTCAGTCAGGAGACTTGTGTTCTAATCCTGACCTAGCACAGTATCTCCAGTGTTTAGCAACTCCAGGCACATAGAAGGAGCTTAATAAATGTCTGTTGACTGGCTGATTATACTACGAATCATCTGAAATGTTGAGCAAAATTCTTCATCTCAAAAAGGAGGATGCTGAAAGGCCTTGTGTCTATGCCATATCAATTAATCAATCAATGAACAAGCATTTATCAAATCCATTATGTGTCAGGAACTGTGCTAGGTTTTGGGAATATAAAGACCAAAATGACATATTCCTAACCCTTAGAGAGCTTAAATTATAAAAAAAGAGAAAGACATCACATACACCTATTAGTGCATACAAAATACAGACAAATTAACATATATGAGAATTAACTGAAGGAACTAAGGCTATTTAATCTATAGATGGGAAGGCTCAGGGAGGGGCATGATAAAGATTTCTGAGGATTTGAAGGAGATATGGAAAATGTATTAGATTGATTTTGTTTGGCCCCAAGAATCAAGAGACATAGGTGGAAGTTGTAAGGAGTGACATTTAGGCTTCACATAAGGAAAACCTTCCTAAGATTTAGCCTCCTGAGGTCATGGTTCATTCTGTCCCCTGGAGTTTTTCTGGAAGAAGTTGAATGGCTAGCTATTGGGCGTTTCATAGTGGAGATTCTTTTCCATAGGTGAGTTGGACCAGATGACCTCTGAGGTCCCTTTTGGTCTAAAATTCAGGGATTCTGTGAGGAGACTTAATCTTCTCATTTAGATTTATTTTTACATTATTTTAGATTACTAGATTTATTATTAATGATCTTCTCATTCTAGGTTTAATATTCTGCAATCATCTGTGCTATCTGACCTTGCTAAGGTTCATGCATCTTAAGTTCATTTAATACAAATTTCAATTCAAATTAAAGAGCTGCTCTTGAAATAATTTATAATACTAATAACTCATTTAACCTGTAGAAAGTCTTAAAATGGAAAATGGACCTCAATTGGCCAACTGTAACATAGCTCTCCAACAGCAAACTTACACATAGCTATGACCAATAAAACTGTTTAATTTAATAAAAAATGGCCAATAATGGTGAAATAAAATTAAAAGTTTATATCTGATTATTCTGAAACAAGTGTTTGCATAACAGAGTAAGTGGAAAAATTCGATACTAGAAAACTATTTCAAGTTTGGAAAGAATAAAGAATGTGTTGGTTAGTGACAACTCTGGCTGCACACTAACATTTCCTGCCTAAAGAAAAATGCTCCCCTAGGGCTGGTGACAGGCAAAAAGCCAAGTACCACAAAATAAATAAGGCTCCCCTCCCAAGGCCAGTCTAGACCCACCACATGACACCTTCAGAAAACAGGAAGGGACAAGTGGGTAGGAATGTGCTGATGAAGATGGGCAATTCATTTTGAGAAATCTAGAAGGTATCAGAATACCCAGGGCTAGGAGAAAAAAAATGAATCAGTAAACTATGACTTGGGGGCCAAATTCTGTTAGTCATTTGTTTTCCATGAACTAAGAATGTTTTTTATACTCTTAAATAATATTTTATTTATATATGATATTGATAAGTAATATATAGATATATGATAGTTTTATTGATAGCTAATGGTCCAGGGATTAGATTATGAAATTATTAACATGAGGTCTATGAACTTCTAAAATATATATATTTGATATCTGTATTTCAACATAATTGATTTCCTTTGTAATCCTATGTATCTTATTTTATGCATTGAAGAATATGAATTTTAGAAGGGGTCCATAGGCTTCACCATATTACCAAAGGGATCCATGACACAAACAAGGTTAAGAATCCTTGACCTATAGGAACAGCCCAGATAAACCACCAACTCAAATCATGAGCAGGGTAGCAGGTGCCAGCATAGCTGCTTTGGCCTGAAGCTAAGAGAAAGTAAGCTGAGACAACAACTCTTCACTTAGAGGTGCAAGAAAAACAAAGGACTCATTGAAGGTCTTCCCACAGGGCCATGACGACCAAATCACAAATGCTAAAAGTCAGGTTCTTGGTGAGTTTGGCACTTCCAGGAAATGCCCCAGGGATCTAGCTTTGGCCTTGGACCATTTAACGATTTTTATCAGTGACTTGGATCACAGTACAGCTGGTGTACTTATTTAATTTGCAGGTGACAGAAAGCCAGCTAACAAATCATTATGACAGAGTTAGGAGCCAAAAAAATCTTGTGAGGATAGAACACTGGGCCAACTATGATTAGATGAAATTTAATAGGGATAGATTTAAAATTTTTACCTTTGGTTAAGAAAATCAGTCTCACAAGCACAAGACCAGGAAAACATGGCTAGACATCAGTTTGTGATGGGGGGAAAAGATGTGGGAGTGTTAGTGGACAGTAGGTTCAGTATGATTGAGTGGAGGTGGTTACTATAATCTGGGGCAGTATTAGAGGAGTCTAGGACTCAGGGTCTGTCCCGATCAATGTGTATGCTGAATAATGTGTCCCTTTCTCTATTTGAGAAAAGACATTGGTAAGCTGGAATGCATTTAAAGGAAGGTAAATAGGATGATTTAAGTGTGTTGAGATCATGACATACTGGTTAAAGATATCTAACCTGGGGAAGGAGGGAAGGGAAGCAGGAATAGTTTAGTTCAGGGGTGGGGAACCTGCAACCTTGAGGCCGCATGTGGCCCTCTAGGTCTTCAAGTGTGAACCTCTGAGTGAATCCAAATTTTGCAGAACAAAAAATTTGGATTCAGTCAAAAGGTCTCTCTGAAGGACCTAGAGAGCCACAAGCAGCCTCGAGGCCACAGGTTCCCCACCCCTGATTTAGTCTAATACTAAACAAGAATTTTATTACTATATCTATATATTATGTTATTATACATGTATTCTTATATGTTAAAATCCTAAACAAGGATTTTAATCCCAAACATTAAACTTGTTTTTCTTAGTTCCAGAGGGCAGAGCTAGTTAGATGTAAGGGAGAACTTTCTAACAATTTGGGCTATCCCAAAGGAAAATGGGCTGCCTTAAGACAGAGTTGGTTCCTTTTCATTGGATATTTTAAACTAAAGGTTATATTATCACTTGTCGGGTATGTACTGAGAATTTTTATTCAGGTATAGGTTGGGCTTCTGGTCCAACTTTTGAACTCTAGGATTCTGTTTAGATATATACAGTTTGGACTAGATGTCCTCTCGTTCTTTTCCACTTCTAGGGTTTTGTAATTCCAGGAGCCGAGAAAAGGAAAAAACCATTTTTTTTTCCTGCAAGATATTTTTTTTTTAATACTTAATTTTTACTTTATTTTTTCTCAGTCACAGGTAAACAAACATTTTTAACATTCATCTAAAAAAATTTGTTTCATATTCTCTACTTCCTTCCCTCCCCCTCTTCTTGAGAAGGCAAGCAATTTGACACAGATCATACATGCAAAATATTTCCATATTAGTCCAAGATACTTTTCTAGAACACACTGTGACCCTCAAAGTTATTGCCAAGAGGAGCAGACACCTCAAGAAAGCCCTTAGGCTTATTAAAAAATAATCTAATCTGAGGACATGAGGAATGAATATGAAATCCAACAGACTGGTAAAACGTCAGGGTGGGAAGTTTAACATCTTAGAACTTCAGCACAGAAAGAAGCCTTTGAGAACACTAGACCAATTACTTCATCATACAGGTGAGGCACCCAAACCCACAGAGATGATGTGATTTTTTCAAAGTCAAACAATGAGTGGTAGAGCCCAGATGATTACTCAAGCCATCTCATTCCTAACTATGCCAGTTCTCCAGCTCACTGTTACATATTGTCTTATTCCCCCTGGGGGAATGTAAATTCTTCATGTCTCATATTTCTCTTCTATCCCCTACGGTGCTAAGATCAGGGCTGGATGCTTAAAAGGGTATTCAAGGAATATTTAAAACCATATAATTTTAGAATTGGAAGGGGCTCAGACATCATCTAATCCAAGGTCTTCATTTTACATTTGAAGAAACTGAGACCTGGAGAGATAAAGAGATTTGTGCAAAGTCACAGAGCTCGTTAGCTGCACAGCCAGAACCAGAACCAAAGCTCTTGACTCCAAAGACGATGTTATTTCTCCTTTACCATTTTGCTTCTCCACTTATTGCACTTGGCTGTGACCTCTCCCCAAAGAGCAATTTTGCAAACATTTCCCACCCTCCCACCCACCCTGGAATCCCTACATCTGATTCTCACTTGTGGTTTGGAGAAGCAGTAACAGAAACCACTGCTGGTGCTGGTGGTAATTCCTTTCATCTCTGCATGCTTGAAATAAGAAAGCCTTTAACAAAACATTTTTCCCCTCTGTGATTTCACTAGTACAATGAATCCCCAGAGTGGAGACTTCACCCACCAATGCAATTCTCCAGTAATTTATAGTTTTAGAGAGGTGGCTAGTGAAACTGATGGGTTAAGTATGTCAAAGAGTTACTCCGTGAGAGGTGGGATGAAAACTCAGGTCTTATTGACTCCCAAAGCAGGCAACTATGTGATAAAATAATAAAGCTTTAGAACATTCCCTTAAAATACTTTTACTTAAAATAAAACAGTGTCCACTCCCCTTCCCTGAATGTTTATGTGTGCATGTGTGTGTAGAACAATAATAACCAGCATTTATATGGTGTTTTAGCTAGGTGGCACAGTGGATAGAGCTCTGGGCCTGGAGTCAGAAAGATCTGAGTTCAAACCTAGCCTCAGATACTTGCTAGCTATGTGACCCTGGGCAAGTCATTCACCTCTCTTGGCCTCAGTTTCCTCATCTGTAAAATGAGCTGGAGAAGGAAACAGCAAATCACTCCAGCATCTTCGCCAAAAAAAAACACAAATGGAGTCACAAAGAATTGAACACATCTGACCACCACCACCAACAAAAACACTTTATAATCTCATTTTATCTTTACGATAACCCTGGGAGATAAGTGCAATTATTACCCCCATTTTACAGTTGAAGAAATAGGCAGAAAGGTTAAATGACTTGCCTGGTGTCACACAGCCAGTAAGTATCTGGGGCTGGATTTGAACTGAGGTCTTTCTGACTCTGGGACCAGTCAGTGTTCTATTCATTTTGCCACACAGCTGCCTCATATGATTTGATTTATGAAATCATAAAACATCTGTATAGCCATATTAAGGTCAAGCTTCTCTGAAGTGTTTTTAATGAGGCAGACAGTTATATATCGTGATATTTTTTAAAAAGCCAGGTCTTAAAAATATCCCCTTCTTTGACTTAGTGAGACTTTAAATATGAAGTCAGTAATGTAGGAAATAAAATCCATAATTAGGATAAAGGCTACTTTAGAGACCACCTCTGAGCACAGCCAAAGACATTAAACAACTCTAATGATTTCATATTTCCATAGAAAGCAAGATACAGCATTAGTTGTAGAAGGAAAAAAAAATTTCAAATTCTTCACTAGGCATTACCTGCATACAACACTGAGGAAGTTTTTGTTTCTGAATCAAGATGATTAACCACAGTACATCCATATACACCTTGTTCTTCCCTTGTAGGATTCCGAATTTGTACTTTCCTGATGCCATCCAGTATTATTCTGTGGAAGAGTAAGAAACATGGTATATTCACTCAATAAATCTATTTACTAAGGAAAGCCATACACAGCACTTTACCATGTGGGGCTATGAAATTTTAAAGCTAATAAAAGAGCGATGACCAGGAATTTTTGTGTCTGTTGCAAGTACCACAAACTGTGATAAAAGAAATGGTACAATGTGGTGAGAGACAAAGTCCCCCTGGGACACCAGTGTGAGAACCACTGCTGGAAGGTGAAGAAGGAGCTTACTCCAGTCCTCCATCTGGTAGCTTGATATTTTAATTAACTTTTGTTTCTAATTAGGTGCCTGTCATCACCCTCTAACTTTGGTACCCTGGAGGCAAAGTTCTATTTACTCTACTTTTCTTATGATTCTGAGAAAAGTCCTCAAGTGTCTATGGTCCCTACCTGAACCTCCCCTTCCTTTCCGTATAGTTATAGGATCATAGGCTTTTTAAAACTCTAAGGGACTTAAGACAGATCATCCATCTGCCATTTGCCATCTGTGTCCCACAGGCAAATAATTTAACTTTTCTGGGCTTGTTTTCTCACCTAAAAAATAAGGTAGTCAGACTAGATGACTTTTAAGGCTCCCTTCCAATTCTAAATCTCTGATCTAGTTCAGTTCCATTATTTCATCACTGATGAAACGAAGTCTCATAAAGGTGAAATGACTTGCCCAGAGCCACAGAGAAAGTGAATATCAGAACCAAGACCAAAATTTTGGTTTGCTGACCCCTAGTCCATATCCTTCCATTAGCATGTCACAGGAGGGAATCCAATATGTCACGGGCATTCCTTACTTTCTTTTGACATTGTGAAAATGCTAGTAGAACACATAGAATATCTATTGGCTATCCTTTACTTTGGCCATGTCATTAGATCGTCTTTTAAAGTCATACATTTATTTGATGGCTCTACTTCTCCTTCTTCACTCTGTCTTTGTAATAGGTTTCAGTCTGCTGATACTTACAATAGTGTATTTCCATTACTCTTTGGGTAATCTTCACTTTAAATTCTTCATCATTTGTAGTCTTCCATAACTTACAGTCATACAAAATTACCAGAAGATTACTAATATTTAAAACGTGATTCTTTAATTCTGAGAGGTGCTTGTGGTCAGGAGAAGAGTTCTGAAATTCCTCAAAGGTAATCCAGTCCAGTCCTCTGCTCCTGTTAACTTTTGGCCTCAACACCCTGTTGACAATCAATGTCTGAACAAGATATATGTGAATCTTTACTACATCTAGGTTTTCTGGTGCAACTGCATCTCAGTCTCAATGACAAACATTCTTTACCAACTTGATACATTCTATGTGAAGAGTCTGGTCAGACTCATTTGAGTAATTATGGACCTCATTTAGGGGTCCAAATAAATGCAGTTTCAACGTTCCTTAATTCAATTAGTTCAACATCAAATATGAAACATCTTAGATTCTCATTATCTTAAGGGAATTTCTCCTTGATTTGGCCTCTGTAGAGTATTTTAATAAGAGTAGCAAACACCTTTGGCTATCATGTTTCCCTCTTAATTGTTTCAGTTGGTATTTGTGGCCAAAAGGTATTCAAAGAAGACCAGCTCTGTTGTTATGTGATCCTCCATCTAAAACAAGATGGAGGACCAGACATTTTTCCTTATCCCCTAAACCTCCCAAACTTACCAAAAATAGGAATTAAATACAAGTGCTAAAACAATTTTAGCTCTCTCCACAGACACCAAGAACCCTAACTGATGAACTAACAACAGAGAAGGTAAATCTTTAACGTTTAACATGTTCACTCAACTATCCCATTTCCTACTACCTATCGAGTTCCTATAGCAGGGCTGCACAAGCTGACCCATGACCTTGCAAATGAACTCATTTTAACCATGAAAAATAAAAAAAGCAGCTTTCTTGCACTGGGATAACAGTTCTGTGCTACAACAGAGAACTGAGGAACAAAGGGCAATGGGGCAGCACTTGTACGTGGCTGCATGGCACCATATTAAGTATCCACATGAGGACACTTCTCTCCACTTTCTCCCTCCCCCAAAGTTATCTGGGGCAGAGACTGAGGTTAGGGAGATGTGAATTGCCTATCATGGAATGAGACAGAGATGACTTTGAGATCTAGTGCCCACAAAAAACTGTTGTCAAAGAAGAAAAAAAAATGACTGAAATTATCAAAAATCTTAAGATTAAATTAAAGACTTTGAACATAAGTGGATAATCCAATAGAGACAAAATTAAAAACAAAAGGGAATAAGGCCTCCACATCAGTTTTAAAAGTTCAGATTTCTGCAAATAAATATTTTAAGACAAAGGAAAATGAATCAACACTTGATGAGGTAGAGGAACCCTGTGTATTCCCAAGAAATCATGGATATTTCTGAATGGTTTAAAAGAGAAATGAGAATTACAAAAGCAGAATTTATGGATTACACAGCAGAAACAATTGGGAGACTAAAAAGACCGGAATCTACAGTGTCAAGTTTCACCAAAAAAACTGAAGAGAGAGTAAGTTATTGGGAATGCAAACATACAAAAGAGAAGGGCAATCTGGAAAAAGAGGAACAAATAGTTCTATTGTTAGATTTTTCATGGAATTTTTGCATTATTTTAGCATATGCATGAGAGACGTGTTGGAGGGAAAACTTTAAGGCAGCATTTTGTTCTAATGAATCAGATGTATTTTTGTAGTTAATAAGTGATAAGCATAGTGGTATCTTCTCTAATTCTTCAATCAACTGTAATATGGCAATATATAGTCTGCTGTAGAATATCCTTTAAAAAACCCGTATATTTTTTCTAATACTTTCATCCAAGGATGCTGTAAAAAATGTGCACAAATTATTCTCGAGAAATTATATGATAGGAAGTAGGCATATAGATTCATAACTGATATTCTCTATATTGTCTTTTTTAGAACAAGGAAGGTCTTAATGTTTTTCAAAACATTTCGGTATCTTCCTCTTCAGATGCCTTGAGAAATTATCCCTCAATTATCATCAAGACTGTTACATCCAGAATGTGTCCACTCCTTGTTATATTTGGTTTAGTTCATTTGTTTTTCCTATCATTGTCTATTGTTCTTAAGGCTGTTTACAATTGCTCTAGAATCATTTGGGATTGTCATTAGAATTCAAATGAATGGTTTCACTTTATGGTGAATAGAATTTGTTCTAAAAATATTTATACGTCTTTTTCACTCTTCATCAGTTTAATGTCTGCTTTCCAATTTCATCCTTAAATATGCTTGGGATGACTTTAGGTAGGGTCTATCTCTCACCAAACTTTCTTTTTTAAAATAATATTTTATTTTTCTCCAATTCCATACAAAAACAAATTTTAATTTTTTTTTTAATTTGAGTTCCCAATTTTCTTTCTCTCTCACAAAACTTTCTTTAAACTTCTTTTCCCTTCCAATATAATTTTCCATAAGCAACACTGCTTCTTACTGGGTCATCTTACCAACTTACCGAAACTGCTTTTTCTAAGGTCACCAGTGACTTTCTGGCTCCCAAATCTATTAACCTCTTCTCCATTATCTTTCTTGGTATCTATGCCATTTGATATTCAATTAGCCCTTGCTTCTTGAAAATTCTCTCCTTCCCCATTCCCCTAACACCATTCTCTAGATTCTTCTTTTTCTCTGACAGATCCATCTGTGAAAACTACATTGGTTCCTCTTTTCCTACCCTTTAAATGCAGGTATTCTCCAAAATTCTGTCCTTCGTCCTTTTTTTCTCTTAAGTTTATTCTCCTCTTCAGTAAATTTTGAAATAAAAGATAAAATATATCTTCTAAATTTATGTTGTTTTTTCAGACCACACTTACTTCCCAGTATCATTCCTATACTTTTCCTTATAAAACAACCAAATCAAACACGCTAAAAATGGTTACAAAAACTGTGTGATACAGTGACCACAAGTAACACGAATAAGTAATATTCCACACCTACAATCCACTCCTTCTCTATACACTGGAAAGAAATATTTTCCACCAACACTCCTCTAGAGTCAACACTGATCATGGTTATATATCATTTATATATCATATATATATATATCATATATATATCATTTATAACAGTAGTGTCAAACTCAAATAGAAACAGATCCCTGCCTGGCTGCATACTGACTTAGAAAACCACAAATTCGCACTACCTATGTTTTACTATATTTTTATGTATTTTGTTAAACATTGCTCAATTACATTTTAATCTGGTTCTGAAACACCTGGGAGTGTTGTAGTATGTAGTCTGACACCTCTGATATCACTATAGTTGCATTTATTTTCCTCCTAGTTCTAATTTGTTTGATCTGTATCAGTTTCATGTATCTTCCTGTGTTTCCATGAATTCCTCATATTTGTCATTCCTTATAGTATAAAAATACCTCATGCCACTAATATCCCACACATTGTTTAGCCATTAATAATAATAACTGACTTTTTTTTAAACATTAAGGTTTGCAAAATGCTATAAATACATATATGTGGATGTATATAAATACACATATATGTGTATTTATATACATACACACATACGTGTGCACACACATATAAATTTGATCCTCACAACTACTCTATGAAGTACTATAGCCATCATCCTCACATTACAGATCAGGAAACTGAGACTCAGAGATGTCAGACAACTTGCCCAGTGCCATATAACTAATCTGCGTCTGCTTTACAGACCACCTTTGAGCACAGCCACGTTAAACAAGTCTAATGATTTCATATTGCCATGGAAAGATGTGTCACAGGTAGGACTAGAACACAGTCTCTCCTGATTCTAGGTCCCACATTCTTTCCATGACACAACACTGCACTCTCTCATATGCTTGTCAAAGGCATTTGCCACAATAATGGAACAGACTGAGAACATCATTCAAGTTGAAGGATTCTCGATGCCCCTATTTGTGGACGACACTGTGCCAACTACATCAAGCCCTAGAACATTTTAGAGCTTCCTGGAAGAATTTCATAATCACTCAAAGGAGCCTGGCCTAAGATAAAGGAAAGAGCAAAGAATGTCTATTGCCAGATTTCAACATGCAATAGGATGGCCAACGTATGGAACATGTCCATTGGTTTTTATACTTGAAAAGATAGCAAATAATGACAAGTTGGAGCCAAAGTTGATGAGGAGATGGGGAGAAAAGACAGGATTGCCTTTGGGAAGTTACTAAGGTCCCTTAATGATGTCAAGCTTCTCATATATGTTTCCTTCTTTGCATTCACACAGCTAGATCTCTGGTCTAGGCCCTCGTCACCTCTCGCCTGAGCCATTATAACAGCCTCCAACTAATTGCCTTGGAATCTAAATATTAGATGGATTAGAGTAGAGAGAGACTGGTTTTTCTACCTCTAATCTTTTCCCCTTTTGTTTTCTCATCCATTGAGTTGTCAACATGTTTTAACTAAAGCATAGTTCTGACTATGTGACCCCTGTACTTAATTAGCTCCTTTGGTTCCCTAATATCCTATCCTCCAGGATAAAATATAAATTCCAGCTTGACATTTAAAGCTTTTGTCTTTTTAATACCAATATTCTAACAGTGTTTCTGTCTGGCAGTGAGACATAGGATAAATAGTCCCAGAAGAATGTCAGAGAAGACAATGGAGAGATGCATGGTGGATCTAAGCAGGCTGAAACATAATCAATGAGGAACCTTGAAGAAGAATATGAGTAAAAGATGACAATATACACTGGATTAATTTACAGATTGAATGCAATATGAATAAAAGTGCCTCTTATACTCTAGGGATACTTAACGTTGAAAGGTCAGAAACCTCTGCCAAGGAGGCCATGTTATAATATGACCACATACACTATGGTGAACTAATTTGGTAGTGTTGAGATATTCTTTTTGACACTGACGTCCTAGAAGTCATGATAGAGAGAAATTAGCATCAGGATCTGGTGAAGAAATGAGAGGAGGACAAGCTGGCATTGTGGTCAAAATAATTTGGAGGAGGAGAGGAAAGCAGAACTATGAGTGAGAAGGGAGAAGAGATCAGAAGCAATTAGAGTCAATAGTGCTAGAAAGAGAATAATAGTGGGCATGCAAGCAAAGAAGGATCAAGGTAAAGATGCATCCACAAATTGAAGCCCTACAAAGCCTGTACATGAGACTTGATTTAGGGAGTAGGGCAAAAGTGGGTATTTGTACACAGCTGAGATTGGTATAGGGTAGCCCATCCAGCCCAGTCTATGAAGGACACTCTGGGTGCTAGTGTCCTCTCATATAATAATAGTAGTTGGGGTGGAGAAATAATAAGAATTGCTGATTTCTTCTGGGCAAGTGAATGGCATACTGCTGAGTACCCAAGTCTTGGCAAGATTAAAGAGAATGTTTGATGGGGAAAATTGGTACAAAGAGAGTCCAAGTAAACCCAGAGCTTAAAGAGTAAGTTAGAACAAACATGTCTATAACAGTTTAAATGAATTTCTTTATAAAAATAAATAAAATAATAAAATGTACATGTAAAAATTGGCAACAATATCAACTGTTAATTTGAAAAAAGGTAGATTGAAGTATTCTTGCCTTCTGACTTTAAAATGTATTATACAGTAATTATTATAAAAATATTGAGAACTAGATTAAAAATAGATAAGTGAAGTAGAATAGATATACCAGAAATAGAAACAGATATTTACAAAAGAATGCTGTTTGATAAACTTATAAAAAATAAAAACTTGGGAAAGGATTAATTACTTAATAAATATTGTTTGGAGAAGCTGTATGGTCACATGACAAAAATAAATGTAGGCCCTCATATTACATTAATATAGCATAATAAATTCCACCTGGATCATAGAATCATATGTAAAAGCTGAAATATAAAAAAGTCATAACAAAATGATATTCATTCCTTTTAATTATTGTATGAAGATCAATTTTGTCTATTAATCAAACAGAAAATTATGGGGATAAGGCAGATGGATTTGATTATATAAAATGTAGTTCTGCATAATAAAAAATGATTCAAGACAAAAAGAAAATTGACAGATTAGAAAAAATATGTGAAGTCAACATGCAAACCTGACATCTAATATTTATAAGGAAATAAAATATAAAGGGAGAAGAATACCTGTTCCTCATTGGATAAATGGTCAAAGGATATTAACAGACAATCTACAAAGGAAGATACTTGCATTATAAAGAATTACTTTAAAATATTTTAAATAATCAGAATAATAAAAATGTAAATAAAAAAAGTTGAAGTACCATTTTATACTTATCGAACAGGTACTAAAAGTAAATGTGATAAAATTCTGAGCTACCAAAGTTGTGGAGAAAGAAGTTTGCTCATACATTGTTGGTGGAACTGAAAAGTGGTAGGCCCTTTTTGGAGGGCAATTCAGAAATAAGCTATAGGAATAACACATACAAACAAATCTTCTGTCCCAACAATCCATTTATCAGGAATAAAAAGAATGTCAGAAAAATCAAAGCTATTTGTTAAAAGCTATGTAGAGTAGTAGTATTTGTGACTGTAAAGAAACAGAAATACTCAACTGTTAATGAGAAAACATGAAAAAGTGGAAAGAATGTTAAATGAGTCAGAAGACAAGAACCTGAATTCTACTTCTACTTTACTACCTTTGTAACCATAGATAAGTGCCACTTATCTTCTCTGGGCCTCAGTTACTCATATGTCAAAGGAGGGAGTTATATTAAAGATTTTAGAAGTTTTTTTTCCAGATATAAGTCTGTAAATTATTTACACAACAGAATATCATGCTGCTATTAAAATGATAAATACCAAGAATGTAGAGAAAATTTTTAAAATGTAATATATTTGCAACTAAGTAGTATAAAATGGGAAACTGATGGCATAGTAGATAGAATGCTGGACCTGGAGTCAGGAAGACTCCTCTTCCTGAGTTCAAATCCTACCTCAGACACTTACTAGCTGTATGACTCTGGGTAAGTCACTTTACCCTGTTTGCCTCAGTTTCCTCATCTATAAAATGAGCTGGAGAAGGAAATGGCAAACCACTCCAGTATCTTTGCCAAGATAACCCCAAATGGGGTCATGAAGAGTTGAACATGACTGAAACAACTAAATAACAAAAGCCTAAAATGAACAAAGAACCAAAAGATTGTATACATGTTAGGAAAAAGAAAATCTATAGAGACAAATACAGAGGTGAATATATAAAAAGAAGAAAGGAAAATACAGGGAATATCAAACTTACAATTTGTATACTGAAATGAAATTTTAAAATAAGTTGCAAATGTACATTTAGCTGTTTTTGTTTGTGTTTTAAAATTAAATTTTATTATTTTATTTTTAATCTTATTTCATTTATTATTTTATTAATATTATTACATTAACAAAATTATACCATCTGATATAACAGTTAAAGGTTGAACAAATGAGCTTTAAAGTTTTCATTGTGCTCTGAATTCAAGCACCTTGCATAGTATTTGGGGCCCTTGGTAAATGCTTACTGGTTGATTGTTAAGTGTGATTCCTTTTTTTGATCTTTTGCTTATTTCAGTGTTTTTCCTTCCTAATATCTAACCCAAGAGCTCACATTTATATAGCACCTAAGGTGTGGTAAGAGAATCTGGGGTTCAGGCTTCTTGCAGCCACTGTGAGAAGAGAAAAACTCTGATGTGAAACAAATTCTGGCTCCTTCTTGCCATCACTACAAGAAGAGAAGGCTCCTGTTCAATCTCAATTTTGAGCTTCCAGACATTGTTCCTGGATGCTTGAAGGTCACAAAACCGACAGAATCAAAGTTGGGAAAGAAGCTACAGTTTGTGCTTTGACTAGCCTGGCAGGTGAACCCATCTTCCCCCTTTTGTTACTTGTTTCTGGACACGTACACTCTTATCTTCCCCTCCTGATTTATGTAAAATTCCATTTTTCTATACTGTATACATATTGCCATTCTACATAAAGCTGGAACTGTTGATGCTCTGGGAGCTCTTGACTTTTTATTATCACATATATGAGATGAGTCTGTACTCCAAGCATAATAAAACTCTGCAGATAACTATTGTGGTGACTGATAGCAGCACATAATCAATGGACCTCCAGACAACTTTTACCACAAAAGTATTAATATCCCCATTTTACAAAGAAACAGAGGCTCTGATGAGATACTTACCTAGTGCCATACAGCAAATTAATGTCTGAAAAGGGATATAAATTCCAATCTTTTGATTCCACATCCAGCAGTATGTTCATCATATCATATTGACTCTCATCTTATCCTGGACTCAATTTATTTTGGGGTGCCTAGGCTTTCTTTTTTCTAAAGTAAATTTTGGGGGTTTTGTTTGTTTTTTAGCCAAAGAATCCTAGACCATCCCTTTCAGTCTTTAATTTGTCTCTGACATGCTATAGGTATGCTTTCCTTTGTACTCACATACTGAAGGATGAAGTGAAAATGCATAGACTGACCTTTGACCTATTCTTTATTCTTGTTCTCCAACTTACTCCTCTTCAGCCCTGCTGACTAGGTACTCTACATTGACCTCAGACCCTTGTCAAGTGCCTCAGTGATTTGGTTCTTCTCTCCCTTTGGTTAGATTCTTGGTACCTCTATATCTTCATGTGGTTTCTCTCTCTACTATCTCTCCCTCCCTTCCACATACCCAAAGTGCAACTCTGGCCACAGCTGAGGGTAACTGGCTGATGGCTACCTCTACAGAAGGTCTCTGCTGCCCATCTACTGCCACCATTTAAAAACCTATCGACTCCTACCCACTCATATACTTGCAGGTTAATCTTACCTATCTAAAAAATTTTAACCTATTATTACAGTACATCAGATACATTCCCATGATCTTGGACAGTAGATAGAATTTTTGGCACCACAGGCTGCTGCTTCTCCCTCACTCCTAGTACTCCAAAAATGGAACAATGTCAGGAATATCTCTGGAGTACAAAGGACAGCTGCTCGATCTTTAAAAATCAGGTTTTACAGTTAGTCTAGTTCTATAGAGATGTAGAATCACACATTAGGCACCACCTTAGCAAATCTGAGTTCCTAGCATAAAGTTATTTCAATATTTTTTCCCAGTGGTCATAAAATTTCTCTCCGGGCACAACAAGATTTCTTTTTTCATTATTTATGTTCAGGCAAGCCCATCTTTTCAAAATAAAAGACTGAGGTTGTATCAGAGTGGAGTGAGCAAAGGCAGAAGAAAGAAGACTCCTGAGTTTTGGTAGAAGCTTTTGCCCAGTACTGTCACCATCTCAATGGCCAGACAAAAATGGAAAATACCTAAACCAATACTCTAGTCCAGATTCTTACCACTTCTCTCCTACACTATTACAAAAGCTTCCTATGTGGTCTGCCTGCTTTCAATCTCTCCTACATCGAATCCATCCCTCACATGGGTGACAAATTGATACTCTTACGACACAGATCTGAATACGTCATTTGCCCACACAAAACTTTTCTGTGGCTCCCCCTGCCTCTCGGATAACTCCTCAGTCTGGCATTTCAAGGCTCCCAGGACATGGTTTCCACCACATTTTTCAAAATCTTATTTCATATCATTACCCTTTCTCCACTCTCTGTTCCCGTCAAACAGATTCACTGGCCATGTTCCTCTTTTGTATCTTCATACTAGTGGTATCCTATGTCTGGAACATACTCCCGCCTTACTCTCTCCTAAAGCTCAAGCAATACTATCTACACAAGGCTTTTCCTGAGTGAATGTTAGCACTCTCTTGCTCTTGAAACTACTTTGTATATTTCAAATTTACTTATTTGTATAAACTTTATGTCTTTCAGGAAAATGTAGGCAGAGAGCCTACTTGAAGGCAGAGACCTTGCTTGTGAGTAAAAATAGTTTGTTTTTTAAAGTTCTGGTGCCTTCCACATAGTAGGAGTTTTAGCGCTTATTGCATTCAACTGAACTGAAATCAAGCATGTGCACTAATTTTACTGAACGAAAATTTAGGGCATGTATACTGGCTGTCTGGTTACAAGAGTCCTGATTCTCAAAGGAGCTTACGGTCAATATATATGACAAACAAAATGAAAAAAAATTAATTAGAGCTGTTTTTGATAGGTGGTGCTTTATGAGTTATAAAATTCAATAGAAATGTGATTTATTGTTTTTATTGTAGAGCAGGGTACATGATAATCCAGATATTTTTGTAAAATAATAAATATATTCTGAGCAAGGAACTCTCCCACAGAGTAAAGAACATGAACTTTAGTGTATGAATTTCGTGTTTTATATCTGGACTTTTTATTGTTTAACTACTGATTCTTGATTTTATTCTAAATAATTACATCTGTAAGATAAATCAATTCCAGATAACTGAGGTGTTATTATAACCCTTTTCTAGTTCATTCTATCTAGTTTGCTGGATTATAAGGGGGAAAATTCAGTTGTTATACCCCTGAACTTGGGAAATCAGAGACAGGAGATCTAGTTCTGGTTTTCCTACCAACTAACAAGCTGTGTGACCTTTGGCAGGTCACTTAATATATATGAGGAGACTGGATTAGATAATGACCAACACTTGTCTCAGTTCCAAAATTCAATAATTTTTTAATTTCTTTGACCTGAACGATTTAAGTAATTAAGAAAAAGCAGATCTAAAGAACTTGGATTATAATAATGGAAAACTACCAGTTTAACCAGTTAATGTAAAAGTAAATATGTTCTACGTGACACCAATAACTGGCAGTAGTAACAGACTTCAAAATCATTCTAAACTCTCGTAAGGATGTCACTTCAAAACACTTTGAGAGCCACACAGAAAGACCTGATGTTTTGGCAAGGGTACTAATCATTAAAGTATGTAGCATCACATCCAAATAAGCTGGTATGATTTCAGAAACTCTCTTTCAAAATTCGAGGCCAGATCATAATTCATTGATACTCAGGCCTAGGAAGGTAACTTTAATTCAACACTATTGGTTTCCTACGGCCAGCAAATTGAATCCAATTAGCAAGTGTTTACTGAGTGCCTGTTAGCTAGGTGTTAGGGCCTCAGTTTCCCCATTAATGAAGTGAGAAGTTGGATGCGGAAAGTCCTTTCTATCTCTACAATTCCAATCCTTTATTTGAAGCACAGTGGTTTTTTTTTTAAATTTACATGTCTAGCATGAGGAAATCAAAAGATAGGAGAAAACATTTTTCCATATTTCCTGTTCAATTAAATTCAATTCCACGAGTATTTATTAACTATCTACTATATTCCAGGCACTGTGCCAGGTGTTGGAGATTTGAAGGCAAAAACAAGACAGTCTTTTCCCTCAAGGAGCTTAAATTCTACTGTGGGGATTCATTACGTACAGAAAAACAAATGTAAGACATATGTGAAATGATTACAAAGTGATTTCAAGAAGGGGGCAGGTGCAGAATCAGGCAAGACCTCTTGCATGAGCTGAGCCTTTAAGGGAGCTGAGGATTCTAAGAGGTGGAGGTGAGGAAGAGGAGGATTCCAGGTGTAAAGTACCATTTGTTAACATACTGCCATTTTTCATAGAATAGCCTGGTGCTGAGTTCTCTGCTCAGAGCTCTACGTGTGATGCCGACAGGCTGGAGTGAGTGAACCAGCCTAGAGGGTGAGCAGGTGTTTGCCTGTGAGAAGTGAGGCCCTGAGTGTGGTGGGGGAGGGGAGGGTGTCAGAACCTCATACATCTGTTACACATGCATGAAGGACAGCCTATGCTAAGGAACAGAATGGATAAACCACGCATAAGCCATTTTGGCTGAAGCATAGCTCTTAGGAGAGGGAATGAGGTGTAATTATCTGGAAAAGATAGGCTGGAGTCAGACTGTGAAAGGCTTTCAATGTCAAGCTGAGTATCCTCGAGGCAATAGAGAGACAATGAAGTTTCCATGGCAGGGGTCTGATATGCTCAGACTTGTGCATTAGGAAAATCGATTTGGCAGCTATGCAGAGGATGGATCAAGGAGCTGGATTTTAGGAGAGGACCTCAACAGTCAGCAGAGGTGATGAATGCCTGAAGAAAGGTGGCTTGGAGTAACTGTGAAGATGGGGACATGTGTGAGAGATACTATGGAGGATGAAATAAGAAGATTTGTGCAACTGATCAGATGTGGGGCTGCGGAAGGCGAGTGACTAAAGAGTTGAGAATACCTCCAAGTTTATGAAACTGAGTTACAGAAAGATGGTAGAGCATTCAACAGAAATAGTGAAATTGAGAGGACAGGTAGGTGGGTTTATGGTGAAAGATAATGAATTTAGTTTTACATGTGCTCGACTTTAAAATACCTATGGGATATCAAAGTGAAGATAATTGCTTAAAATGCAGCTCTGAAGCTAATGAGAGAGATAAGGACTATAGAAGGGGGGGGAGGGAAAGGGAGAGAGAGAGAGAGACAGAGACAGAGAGAGACAGAGAGAGACAAAGAGAAGAGGAAGAAGAGGAGGAGGAGAAAGAAAAAAGGAGAGAGAAGACACAGAGATAGAAAGTGACAGAAAGAAACACAGAGACAGAAAGAGAGAGACAGAGGCACAAAAATATCGACTAGGACAGAGTCCTGGGCTGTGTATATGGAAGGGGTTATTAAGGGGTTAAGCTGCATGGATAATGACTGAGCAAAGGACACTAAGAAAGGACTAGCCAGAAAAGCAGAAAAACCATGACTGTGCAGTATCATGAAAATTCGAGAGGTGTTTACAGCATCAAATGCTACAAAGAGGAATGAGAAAAGGCCCACTGGATCTATCCATAAACAGAAGATTAGTGACATTAGAGAGAAATTTCATCTGAGTGGCAGGAATACAAGCCAGACTTCAAAGGGTTGAGAAGTGAGTAGAAAGTAAGAAAATGGAGTCTAGACAGCTTTTTTAGAAGGTTGGCTATGAAAGGAAGGAGAGCTATAAGAAGACAGCTTGAGGGGATGGCAAGGGACTAATATATTCCTGTCTTTTAATTCCTAAAAAGTGATCATAGTTCTTTTTCTTTCCATGTGAAACATTCTGAGCATAATTTATGCCTAGTATGTAGTCTGTAATCTTTTATTCACAAATAGCAGGAGCTAGAGACATACCCACAAACCTTTAGGGTATTTTTTATGCTGAATAACTGGGCATGGTACTGTAAGAGAAAGCTCTAAATTACTTTCTGCACTGTCATCGGGAGGGATTATGAAAACACTGTAATGATTATTATTACTGAAATGTTGATAAGCACTTTCATGCTTAGCCCTGATTCAAAGATAAAGGGAAAAAATATCACTTGATATTTTTTTTAAGTCAACTTAGTGACCAAAACGGGCAATTATTTTGTTAACTTTATTCGATGTTACATGTTAAATTTGTCATTCATATGCAATCAATCAATATGCCTTGAATGTCTAATGTGTGCACCTTGTTAAGTGCTTGGTAGAGTATGAAGTATAGATAAGACATGACTCCTAAGGAGTTTGGAATCTATCGAGATAAGACACAAATACTAATACTAAAATTTACTTGAAGAATAGGTGTTCTGGGTGAATGATATTGACTTATAGCACACATACAGTTTCTACAGGGCTAAGCTTCTTGGGAGTTGTAGCTTCAATGTTTGCCTTGAAGCCTCCTCTTTAATAATTTCCCATAAGTCTCTGCACCAAAGGCATACAGTTCCCCTAGGATAAGGAGACTGCCTGGCCCTCTTGATTGCCAATTTCCACTAATCTCCCCCTAGCTATCAAGAGGCAAATTCATTGGTCTGATAATGGGCTTTGAAGAGGCTGCTATATGTTAGGGTCTATTTTTTTCATGTTTGATTAACACTGTACTCTATGCCCTGAGTAATAAAGACAGAATGGCAGAGCAGATAGAGTGTTGGGCTTGAAGTCAGAAAGGTCTGGGTTCAAATTCTATCTCTGACACCTACTAGCTCTCTAACTTGTCTCTAACTCTAACAAGTCTATGGGTACCTTCAGGCAACTCCCTACAACTGGTCTACTAAATCATAAAAGGCTTGCTATCTAACATTGATGCACAAAGTCACAGACCACTGACATCTTTATGTATGCCTGGAGTACCCACTTCAACCACATCTGCCTGGCAACATTCCACCCATTCTTCAAGGACTGGCTTAAAGGCAATTGCTTATATAAAGTCTTTCTCCTAGCAGGAAGTGATTTCTTTCACATGATTCCTGTACTTCTCATGCACACATATCAACATGGAGTTTGTGCTATATACACTTAGTGGGAGACATATTTTACCTTGATCCTTGAGAACAGTAACCATGTTTTACCTTTGCATCTTGCCCACAGAACATTTTCCATGTTTGGATCTGACAATATAAAGAACTCTTTGATGCTGACATATATTAAAAACAGAACTGATAGTATCATATTTTCTCCTACTGGCAACTTAAAACTCAGAAGAAGGAATCTGAAAGTGTGTCAAAATTAACCGAAGAGTCATTAGTAGCATGTTATTTAAATTAAGATCTACATTTTACTTACTTCTCTGAAGGCTGTAGCACTGCTCCATCTTTGGTCCATTCATATTTAGCATCATTAGTTTTAACAAGGTCACAGAACAAGTTGATGACTTCAGTACTTTGGGTAATAAAAACTGTATTTCCAATCCTCGAATTTATTGTTTTATTCAATGAAATTGGGGGTAATTTGCTTTGTTTCATAAGAGCAAGTCCTTTTTGCTTGATGGTTGGCCTGTTTGGGTTCTTTGAGTTGAAACCTCTGGACGCATTTTGAGTTTTCATATTCAATTTTGTGGTAGAAGATTCCACTTGGGCTCCTTTCCATTTCTCCCTTGTAGGTTGTACCTTTGCTAACTCAGCAACCACCTCATAGATCACTTGTGATGCAATGTCATCATTCACTTCTCCAGTTTCAATAAGCTGACTCATATTCTTTATCAGTTCTTCAAACTGTACAGTGTCCATACTGTAGGACCCTTGTTGGATTGCTGCTTCTAAGCATTTATCCTTGAATTCCAAGGAGTTGGGAGTTTCTGCTGGATTACTCCCATGGTGTACGAGAGCTCTCAAAAGTGGTTGGTCACTAACTTGACCATCATCTAGGAAGAGTTCATTTTGTTGACTCCATATTTGTCTCATTTTATGCCATGTGGCACCCAAACTATTGGCTTCATTATGTTCTATTCTGCCATATTCAAAGGGGTGATCTTGGAAGGCTGGGGGCTCTATGAGACGGTTGTCAGTACCAATTAGCTTGAGAACAAATGTTTCATGCACAGGCCCTGCAATACACCGGTACAGTCCAATATCACTGGCTTCAAGACTATGAATCTTCATCGAACCTGACTTGGTTATGCCAAGTCTTTTGGAGTTCTGCAAACGTTGTCCATCTTTTTCCCACCGGATAAGAGATTTCTGGAACCTTCTTACCGGGCACTTGATGACCACAGATGTTTTGGGAAGCAGATAGGCCCTTCCACCTATTGTGAAATTAATACGTTTTTCTTCTCTTGTCTGAATGTAGACTCTTTGGATGCCAAGGATCTGAGGACCTTGGGCACCATATTTTGGTATAACCTCTGGCTTTATCACTGCAAAAAACCCCAAAAACCAAGAGAAAAAATTAATAAAACAACTTTTCAGAAGTAGAAATACTCTTACCAATTTTTATATATGTATATATATGTATTTATTTTTTTAATTTACTTTTTAAAAGGACACGGATAAAAACACTGGTAAATCATAAAACCATAGAATCTCAGGGTTTTAAGGAATCTCAGCCTTTCCTCTAACAAGTGGCCATCTCACATATCCTTAAAACCACTGAATGATACAGAATTCACAGCTTCTTAGGGCAGCCTATTCCACTTTGGGGAGCTCTAAATGTTGGGGAGATTTTTCTTACATCAGGCCCAAATCTGCTTCCTGCAACTTCCACCCACTATTCCTGATTCTACAAAGCTAATCCATCTCCCACATGACAACCCTACAAATACACAAAGACAGCTGGCATAACCTCCAGGCTAAATGTACATCTCCACAGTGTTTGGATTCATTTCAAGTACTATGCAATACTTCAGCAGTGGAAAACCTCAGCTAAAAGACACACTGGACACACGTAAGTGATACTACAAAACACTGTGTGAAGGAGACAGGAAGCTCAATGCCTCCAGGGCTCAGTAGGGAAATGCTTACAGTGGTTATTTTATGGTTGGGAAAATGTGTTCTAACTCATGGGATTATCTTGGCCTCAATTACCCAGTTCCTAAGTAAACAGTTCTATCCACTTGCATGGCTTTCAAACTCATCATTTCATAAGATAGAAATCAGAGTAGGCACTGATATCATAGTTTTTGTTTTGTTTTCTTTTTAATTACAGTCCAGTGCATTTGTTGTAATGGAAGAATCTCAGGTCTAAAATATTGGAAATCCTGATTATGGTAGAACAGGGATGCTGCTCAACCAATACGTGGGATCAATCAGGAAATGTTTTTAAACAGTTTTATTTAAAGTTTTGAATTCCAAATTCTGTCCTTCCCCTCTCCTCCACCCTCCCTGAGACAGTAAGCAATCAGATATAGATTATACACGTGCTTTCCATATTAGTCATTTTGTACAAGAAGACTGGAATAAAAGAAAAAAATGAAAGAAAGTGAAAAATAGCATGCTTCATTCTGTATTCAAACAATATCACTTCTTTCTCCGAAGGCAGATAGTGTGCTTCATCATTAGTCCCTTGGGATTATCTTGGATCACTGTATTGCTGAGAACAGCCAAGTCATTCACAGTTCTTCATTGAACAATATTGCTGTTACAGTGTATAGTCTCCTGGTTCTGTTCACTTCACTATGTATCAGTCCATGTAAGTCTTTCAAACAGGAAAGTTATAAAACTTTTCACTGGAGTTCTTCAAAGTTGGCTCCTTCACTTCCTTTTCTGCCATAGTTTGCTAAAATACCTGCAGAAAGGGGTACGCACAGCTGGCACTCCTGCTCCAATTCAAGAATTTTATTCACAGGATCCCATCCTTTACTGTCTTTTAGATACTTTAATTTCAGGCCCAGGTGTGGTGGGATGACAGTGTGGTGGGAAGGAATTAGTAGTGGGTCTGGCATCAGCTTGAATCCTGATTGCCTTAGGGCACATTACTTCCATCTCTGGGCCTTAGTTTTCCCATTTGTACAATGAAAAGGTTGAACCAAATGAATTTTCTAAGATTCCCCCTAGCTCTAAATCCTATGACCTGGAGGTTTTTGGCCTCAGGAAAAAAAAAATGATTAAAGGCACCTGTAGTAAAGGAATTGTGCTCACTCAGATTTAAATAGTTTATTATCTTTTGTTATGGTTCTCTTTACGTCAAATATTTGACAAGGAATTAAGCCCTAAAGCTTGTCAAGGTGTCCACTCCATCTAGTTGTGACCTACAAAGTTAATTTTAGTAGAGCTGCTCTGTCTACACAAGAAGATAGTCTGCTGATCAAGTCTGATCTGATCTGATCAAGTTGAGGCAGTGTTGAAAGGATAATGACGGCAGCATGGACTTCTCTCTGGACAGTGACTGTACATTTTTGTCTGACTCCATGATGAGGATGGTTTGCAAAGGTAAAGGAAGATTACAGTCTGCATAAGCATTTATTTAGGCTTTTGTTTTGCCTACTTTATAATTTCTCCCTGCACACCATTTCATGCCCTAATAACTACTATAGATTCCCACATGTTGTCCTGTTATTATTTTAGTGGAAGCTGCCAGTGTTACTTTAACATGACTCTCCTCTAAACAGTTTACGGACTAGCCACACAGCTATGTAACTATCCACAATTAATAAAATTCAGATAAATATGCAGCTCAAAATATTTTATTATACCACATGCCAAGGACATTCCAGAATTCCTTGGGGCTTTATTTAAGTGATGTTTGGAACCTCAGACTTTTGGAATGTCCATTTAAAAGACGTGCAATAAAAGAAGTTTCAAATGATGCATGAACCAATAATTATTATATTTCTTATTTTGTTTTTTTTGAGTGACTGAGAAAGCTATGTATAAGCAGATGATTTTGGATAGCATTAACCAAACCTTCATCTCGTTAGACTAAATTTCTCTCTATAATTATTTTTTCTTAATAGTATCCTCCACAAGGGACCTTGATATAATTAATTTTTATTTTATTTTATTTTTTTTGCAGATTAAGATAGAAAGGCATCAAGATGTAAAAGGGTGAGGAAGAGAACTGAGAAACTGATGACTTCAGCAGAGTAATATATTCCCAGGATCATCCTGTTTCTTAATTATTAAATTCTAGGCATTAAACCCAAATAACCTCACTTTAAATATACATGTATTTAGAGCTTTGTCACTGCGTTAAGCATTTAGAAGGAGCAGTACTTTATATCTCCTAATAAGTTATAATGTGTTTATTATCTTATTTAACCGAAGAGCTGTTCAAACTAAACTTGTATTTTTTTAAATGTAGGAACATTTTACTTTTTAACTCAATTCTGATTTTTGGTCCATTGTTAATAAAAACATTAAATTTTTGGTCTTCACTTAATTGCACAAATATAAAGATGTTATGAGCATAATGGTAAAATTTTTTTGAATTTTGAGTTAAAGGAATTGAGTTCTAATCCCGACTTTGCTCTTTATTGCCCGTGGGGTTTGGGTAAGTCACTCTATTCCTCTAGCCCTCTTCTACAAAATGAGAGTTGAGCTAATTATTCTCTAGGTCCCTTGCAGCACTAAATCCTATGAAGTGAAAACTAGGAAAAATTTCAACATCAGTTACATAATTAACATTCATAAACATCAAATGTTAGAAAAACAGGAAGAAAGAAAAAATTCTAAGGGGAGGGCCCGAGGGAGCAAGTCTAAAAACAAGAAAAATAAAAACAAAATCCAAAAGGCAGAAATTGTAAGTGGAAGAAAAGAGAAGAAAGCTAAATAATAGACTTCAGCATTGTTGACTTCATTAGCACAGAATATCTCTGTGAATGTTCTCAACTTTGACCAGCTTGGTTCACCCACTGATAAGAAACACGCTGATATGACAAGAAAAAAAATCATTTGGTAGTTATATATAAGTTTATACTTTAACATTCAGAGAATAATTCACATCAGTAGGCTAAACATTTCATTTGAAGACATGATAGCACTATACTTACTATTACACATCGACATCCGGCAAGACCTTACAAGAGGGGCATGCAGCCGAACCCTGCACAGTGACCCACTGAGCGTGACGTTGCGACCTTTGGAGGTCAGCTTTTGACAGATGGGCTTCCTTCTCTGAGTCCCAACACCACAACTTACAGAACACTGTAAAAGGGACGATGCAATGGAGTCAAGTAAGAGTCTAATCTGGTCCATGTGAGCCTCAATTACAGTGAATTCCATGGGAGGTATAAACTCTAGAGATGAATAGGAATTTCACAAATGTAGGGTTTCAGGTAAGCGAGCCACTTCCTGGATTTCTGTTATTCAGAGTTCACAACTTTTTTTTCCTTGTAATGGCATTTGTCATGGGAATCACCTTGTACATAGTAATAATCGTCTTCTAATTAATTTTAAAGGAAGTACATTCAAGTAACTGAAGGGTCATTTTACTCAAGATGGCAACCAAAGGGTTTTAATTCTTTCTTATGTAGACAGAATGGTATCAAGATCAATGGACGGGGAGTTAAGAGACCTTGGCTCTGCCTCTCTGCATCACTACTAAGGTAACTGGTGAAATAATAGCAGTAGTAATAATAATAATTGAGTTTATATAGCACTTTAAGCTTTGCAAATTGCTTTACATATATTATTTGAGCTTCACTAACCCCACACAATGGCCTCATTGACCCTATAATAATACGGTTATATGTAACTTCAACCATTTCTCTCATCCCACAGATAAGGAAAGAAATGGAGGCTGAGAAGGTTTAAACAAGAGAGGTTAATAGCCCAGGGTCACAAAGCCAGGAAGGTCTAAGTAGAGATTTAAATCCAAATTGTCCTGACGCCAAATCACATACCATCATTTCACCTCTGGACTATAGTCTCCATACCTGGAAGACAAAGGATTTGAATCAGAGGATCTTTAAAATCTTTTTCAACCTAAAAGTATGTGATTCTTTCTTCAGTGAAAGTACAGGAAAAAGTGGCTGTTCCTTATAGTGGATGGATGGACTATAAAGAACAAGGTGACTTTTATAAGCCAGTAACAATTCAATTTTTTAGTAGCAGCAAACAGTAGATTAAGATCAGGGCTTGCACCCACCTGGGCTCAAGGACTACCTCTTGCATTTACTGGCTATGCGACTCTGGACAAATCACTTAACCTGTAAGGCAGCTATGTGGTACAGTGGATAGCACACAGGGCTTGGAGTGAGGAAGGCCTGAGTTCAAATTCTGTCTCAGATACTAGCTGCACTTACCCCTCTACCAGACCCAGTTTCCTTATCCAGCTAGAGAAGGAGACCCAGACAGGTAGAGAAGAGGGAGCAAAAGGAGCCAGTGAGAGGTGGTCAGCAATGTCAAATTCCATAAAAAGGTAATGGAGGTGAAGACTTAGGAAAAGAGAAGAACAAATTCACTAGAGGTGAAAAGAATGAGGTGGGAGTTTTATTAGGATGAGGGTAGATTTAGAGCCAGAAGGAACCTCAGTGACCATCTGGTCCAACCCCCTCCTTTTACAGATGAAGAACTTAAGCCTAGAGAAGTGACTTGCCCAAGGTCACACAGACAGTGTGTGGGATTCAAACCTGTCCTGTGATTCCAAATCCAGAATGCCTTCTATAATACCACACTGCTTCTTATAGGTGGTGAGAAAATAAATGCAGTGAACACATGCATTCATCTATTAACTCCAGAAACTAATCTAGAAACTGGAAAGTGACATTTGTTTCTCTTTTCTAGAAGATACACAAAGTTTAGTGACCTGCGACTTCATCTTGACTTGATGAGCTTGCATAAATCAATTAACTAATGTGACCTCCACTTTCCTCATCTGTAAAGCAGAAGTAACAACACTTGCCTTATCTATCTCACCAGGTTGTTGGGTAGAAACTTTATAATCTGTTAAGTGCTATAGAAATATGAGTTATTATTAGTATTGATTCAAGTTCCCAGATTCCTTACCAATGCTGGACAAAAAAAAGTTAAAATGTATGGCCTTGAGTATATTATTCCCCACCTCACCAGCTGTCCCTTCCTGGGATGCAGTTTCTTCAGCTGAATGATGAGGGGGCTGAGTTAGATGTTCTAATGCTAGCATTCTAAGAAACTTTTGGTATATGAAGCCAATTTCAGTGAGTGTAGGGTGATCACAGGGTGGGGAAGGGTCATGGCTAGAAGGAAGGGTAGACACTCACAAGCTGTTTCTTAACCTTTGAATGCACAGGTCTAAATTGTTATCTATAATCTTGCAACAGAGCTATTCAGAAGCTACAATGAATAGCTAGCTGCCTTTAAGGTGAGAACTCCCTTGGCACACGGATTTGGCAGGCACCCACCCAACCTTAGACACAGGCAGCAATTAGGTGTCAAGCTCTATGCCAAAGAAAGAAGAAAAAATGACTTCAAAATGAAATGAAATTTCAACAGAAAAGAGAAAATGGGAATGCTACAAAAATGTGAAATTCCTTTCCTACCAGCTGCATATGTATCCTGTTGTTTCTGAACCCCAGTAAGGATTTTGTTTTTGAAAGAGAAGTTGAAATTGAAATCATGTGTATACAATTCCCTTGCTCACACCCTATTAATGGTCTCACATAGAAATGTGGTCTGTGGTTGGACCCTGGAAGAGTGTCTTGATGGGGTTAGGCTGACCTGGGTGCTCACTTTGTACCTTAATGAATTTTGTTGCCTCGACAACCAGCCAGTCCTACCAAAAACTCAGGTAGGTTAAGAGCCTTTTTTTGTTTGCTTTCAATTGCTTCTTTCAATATAAAAGTCTGCAGCCTAAATTCCATACCAAAAGTGATTTAACTCCCTTGCATGAAGAGGTTGGAGCTCTGTCCCAGATATACCTTCTTAGTTTATGCTTAGGATGCACTTTGCACCTGCAAAGGGAATGACTCCGGTACATTTCCTGACTTCTTGGTCAACAGGAACCAAGACCACAAGTCATTATGGAGAGCCCAGGCCATTAGCACACTTTGCCTCTGTGCACAAAATCTCTTTTTGCTAAGTGGCTCACAAGACAATTAGGTTTCACTTCGACCTGGTGAAATGCAGTTTAATTCAACACTTGCTTGTTGAAATATCCATGTCTTGTCCAGCACTGTAGGCACTGTACAAGTTACCGTCCTGGCCACAAAAGGAGGGAAAGGCGTGCTCTCTACTCAGCACTCACACTCTAGTTGGGAAAACAAAGTATACACTCAAGAGAGTAACAAACAATTGAGATCATACGGTATGAGAACCAAAATGAGGAGCTATAGACACAAGAGCTAAAGAAATTCAAAGAAAATAAGAATGAATTAGAGTTAGACCATTTCTTGAATAGAAAACTATTCTTGAATAGAATATTTCTTGAATAGAAAACTATTCAAGGGAAAATGATACTTAAGTTGGGCTTTCAAAAAAAAGTTAGATTTGAACAGAAAAGAGGAATTAGTTGGGTTGAACAATGTGACACAAACGGAATGCTATGGAATGATACAGAATGAAGTCTCAGATTGCTCAACATTAACAACACCGCAAAGAACCTTACAGGTCCTAACTCCCTTATTTTACAGAAGAAACTGAGGCCTACATCAATAAAATACATAAAGTTAATTAGTGATAAGAGCTGGGATGGGCCTAGGATCCAGATTTCTGACCTCCTAGTCCAGTGTTTTTCCTACTATATAGAGGCATTTCATGGCACCTGCCAGTTTGTTTTAAATTTATGATATAGAATGAGTGAACTTTTTGTGTATGGTAAAATAATCTGCTGCCTTTGAAAAATCAGGCTATTGAGTCTTTCTGAGTCTCTCATTCAGATACTGCCTAAGGGAAGTGATTAGAAAGGAGATGGGGAGATCATTAAAACAAAGCCAGAGAACCAGCTGGTGGAAAAATCAGGAAATCATGGAATCACACAGTTTGAAAAGATCTCAGAAGTGATCTACTCTAAGCCATACATGAACAGGGTTTCCTGAAACAGCATGCGGAGACTTGATTATAATGTGCTTTCTCAAAGACCTTACTACCCTGGGGGTGAAGGGAGGGAGATATTCCCTGCCTTGTCTCCCAACTCTCTCAGTACCCTGCTCTCAGAATAACAAAGTTCAAATCCCGTCTAGGACTTGTACTAGATTTATGACACTGGGCAAGTCACCGAACCTCTCTGGGCCTCAGTTTCCCCACCTGTAAAAGAAATAATATTTCTGCTGCCAACCTAACCAGACAGTTGAAAGGAATATGAACTGCAATCTTCAAATGACAAAGAAATATACTTAATTAACATAACAAAGTAGAATTCCTCTTTGTACAAAACACTACTAAGCCTTTTCAGTTTTTTTAGAATTTCCTTGGAATATTCATACAAAAATACAGTATAAAAAAAATCCTCTTACTCTGTATAGGCCACTAACCTTGGACCAATCTCCTAAGACTAACTGAGGTGGACAGTCAGTTCTGGCACAAGACTTATGGGATGATGCTCTAGGTTCTTGACACAACTCATCTGACAGGTTCAGAAAGCTGCCATCCGTCAGCAACTGCCTACAGGTCACTCTCCGATACTGAGTTCCTCCACCACAGGTCCTAGAACACTGAGAGAGAGGGGCAAGGAAAAATGGGTAAGGCCAGCATCACTGACTTTGCATTTGTCTTTTCATGTGGGGTAACCACCCTGCATCTTGAGAAGGGTCTGCTTCTGTACCTGTTGCCACTCTTCTATGTGCCAGTCAGGGGGACAGTCAAACTGATTGCAAGCTTGCAAAACATGAGGCTTTTCATCTTTGCACTCTTCAGAAGGGACAATGGGTTCCCCAGGCTGCAGGCAGTACACGTCTCTGGTCTGTATTCCCACACCACAAGTTGCGGAGCATGGCCTCCAGGACCCTGTTTGCCACCTGTGCCAAAACATAAAAGGATACAGCCATGTTCTAGGAAATGGTGCTCATATACCTGGGGCAACAGTGAGTGGGAGTTCTTCTCCTGATTTGAGATCTTTCTTTACCTGCCTGACACACTTCATCCTCAAGGCAAAATCTCGGGAGCCACAAAAATCTCAATAAATAAAAGTAACACACACACGCACACAAAATACAGAATGACTGTTTTTAACACAAGAAAGGTCCATGATGCTTCTCAATGAAGAATCCCATCCATTTAGGAGGGCCCTTCAGAAAGACAAAAGAAAAACACAAGGCTGTCCACCAAGTCCTGATTGGTTAGCCTATAATTAGTGAAGCTTTTGTTTGCTTTTGAAAAGAACACAAAGATAAAGATGATGTGTATGACTGTTAAAAGCAATTTTAAATGCTTAAAAAGCCCATTTCAGGAAATCATCCAGGTACCCGTATTAATTCACCTAGATCACTCCAAAACTATTCTCCTCCTCTGGTAAGATCATAAATAAAGCATTAATTAGATCAATGTGATTTACTTCAGATAAAACCTTGGGCAAATGAAATTTTCTTACAAAATATATTTTTAAAAGTTATTTGCAAATAAACAGAAAAACCAGGACAGCTGCTTACCAAACATAATCCAAGGAGGGGAAACTGGCAATAGAGATGTGAAGGCCTGGGGAAAAAAAAACAAACGGAAAGATTCGGGAAAAAAACAGTTTGTTTTTTTTCTGTTATTTCCCAAGGACTCTCGTTTCCCCAAAAAATGCTGTAGTGTTAATTTTTAGAATGATAAATAAAATTTTAAGAAATGGCATTCATATAGATTTGGTTTCATATTTACTCCCCCAAACAAATTCTAAATGTAATACGATGAGTATGATTTTAACAGAAAGCTAGCTATCATCACCATGCATTTTGACCTTCAGAGAAGGAAAGATGCCGGGCTGCCTGCCTTGTGAGAATTCTTTCAGTGATTTATAATCTAGATAGAGGTTTACATCTTCCCAGCTAAGCTTCTATGGGCTTGGGAACATTGAAGAGATTGGCGGTCGCATCCATTCTTCCACAAAGATGTTATGAGAATATTTTTCTCATTATTCTGCTTATTAAAATGCAACAGGGCAGAGAGGGTTTTGGAGCAGAGGGGTTTTTACAATTAGAGGGAAAATGGAATCTATTTCCTTAGTTTTCTTTTTTATAACATGGAGAGGTTTGATTGGATGGCCACTAAAGCCCTTCCTAACTAAATCCTAGAATCCTAACATCTGTCTAGTTCTTTGACCTTGAGATTCACAAGCAAACGGCAAGAAATTGTATTTCTCTATTAGAAACAAAAACGAAGTAGAAGCTTACACGTATCTAGATTCAAAATGCAAACTGTATTTTAGTTGGATGAACCTATTTTCATATTCACTGCAAAGTGTAAGAGAATTTTCTAGTATTTTATGCTGAAATCACATACCTAATATTCACAGGGAAAGGAAGCCTACAGAACTAGAAAGGTGTTCGCAGGGAACTAAAATAAAGAGCTCTGTTAAATTTGTACTTGCTGTACTGTGTTGTTGTTTGTTGTGTTGCTTGTCCTTTATTCTCAAAGAGGACCATGATATCAAGAAGGTGATGTTGTGACTTGCAAGTGAATTGGATTTCAGTGAGGCAGAGCTGCACAGTCATCAGCCTCACTCTTGTCTCCATAGTCACCAGAGTCCAGGGGCAAGAGTTAGGTCTTAGGTGATGACCTGGGATGTAGTAAGGTACCCTGACCTTTTAAAATTAAGGTCCTTCCCATGTCTCAGTTTGTCTGAGGCAATGCCTACTCAACAATTAAACAGTAGGTAAGAATTGAGGCAAAAGATGGCCTAGTTTGCCTTTCATAAAAGAATCAGTCTCGGAGTTTAAGAAACATTCGTCGTGTATCTGTGATGAACAGGACATTTCATTAGACATTAAAGGACAAGCAAAGAGAAACGATATAATTCTGGCCTTCCAGGAGCTTACAGGCCAGGAGGAGGGATAAGATATATTTACAAATAACTAAAATGAAAGACAAAATGTGAAAAAAGTGCTTAAGGTATGCCAACAAAATGTTATTGGAGTTCAAAGGAGGGAGAGATTGTTTCTAGCTTGGTAGACAAACTTGTAGCATAGGAAAGATTTTTTTCTGAGGAGGAAAATGAATTGAAAACACTCTTAAATGAGTTACGTATGCAATTCCATATATGCTGGCCGTGGGATAAAGATAAGATATCTGATAAGGTTGTACATGAGAAAGATAAGTACAACACAAGGAAGGATGGGTGGATATGGTAAGACAGTACCAGATGGGAAAAAGATCCGGTGGCTTTTTAGTTGAATTTGCACTAAACATTGACTCAACAAAGTGGCAAAAGAGTAAGGAGATTTTAGACTGCAAGAATCAAAGTAGCATCTGGGGTAAGGGAGGATGGACTTAGATTATGTATTTTGCTTTGGGTGCCACATCATAGAAGAACATTGACAGACTGAAGCACGTCCAAAAGAGTGCAGCCAAGGTGGTGAGGCTACCAGAAAATGTCATGCGAAGACAGGCTGAGGGAAGAGAGGAATGTAGAAGGGGTGTGCACCCCCGAGGCCACTCATGGCCCTCTAGCCTCTCAAGTGCAACCCTGACTGAATCCAAACTTCACAGAACAAAGCCCTCGAGGCCGAAGGTTCCCCACCCTTTCGAGGACAGAATAACTGCCTTCAAGCAATAATGGAGTAGGAGATGAAACTTACTCTGTGCAGTTCCAGAAGGCAGAATTATAACCAATGGGCAAAAATAACTGGAAGGAAGATTTTATCCCCAGATAGAGAAGATGTTCCAAGAAAGGAACAGGATGCCTTGTGTGATAATCGAGCAACAACGAAGTTGGTGAAGAAGGACTGGATGATTCCTTCTAAGAATGAGGAAGTAATATTTCCTTTTTTTCCCCCATATCTACATCCCACACTTACCATGGTGCCTGGCATATAACTAGCACTTAAAAATGCTTGTTGATTGGTTATTATTGATTGTGAATATCACAGAAAGGATTCATACACTGCTGAAGAGGTCCCACTTGGTAAGCCCTCTAACGTTACTTCCAAGTCAGAGATTTTATGATTTGATGGAGTAATTTTTAAGCATGATAAATTCTGAGGATGCAGAAAAATTTAACCAAGCTACTAGGCATCTGAATGGTAATTTCATATCCAGTTGAGTAACAAGAGTTAGGAGCTAGGCCTTGCAGCTTACATATCCTACACTCAAATAACAAACTACATTTAATGTAATAAGATTAGGACAGAAATCTAAAGCAATTTGTAAAAGTAAGGACATTCCACCTCCGAATTTCTGTTCAGAAACACAGGACACATAATACAGAACAGAACAGGCTCCCCTGTTAGGCACACGTTCTTCTCTAGCTTGACAGTAGGCCAGTAAAATCATAAAAAAGCTTAGTCAAATGGACATTGAACAATCTGAGATGCAGATTATTTTTAAGGTATGATTTCTAAGGTAAAGTATTCTACACATGCTTGGGCATATAAAGAGTACAAAACCAAGTATCAGCATTCAAAGGCAAAAACCCTACAGTCTTGCTCAGTCTTTTACAAGCTTAAGTAAGTCTGGTTTATACTTGACTCCTGCTAACAAATTGTTGTTCAGTCTTTTTCAGTAGTGTTCAATTCTTGTTGGACCCCTACTTGGGGTTTTCTCGGCAAAGATAGTGGAGTGCTTTGCCATTTCCCTCCACATTCATTCTTACAGATGAGGAACTGACGCAAACAGGGTTAAGTGACTTGCTTAGGATCACAGCTAGTAAGCGTCTGAGGCTGAATTTGAATTCAGGAAGATGAGTCTTCCTGATGCACTCTGTCCTATCCACTGTGCCACCTAAATCCCTCAATGAGATTTCAGCTGTGGATGCCTATCTTATGAAGTAGGAATCACTCCTAGGTATCAGGGTGGCTTCTGAGAAAGGTTAGGAATAAGCTATAGTAATAAAAACAAAGGAGAGGTCAAAAAGACAAAAAGAAATACAGGCTGTTATCTACGGCTCTGTAAGAAGAGTAATTGTACATACCTATGGATCCACCCTAATGGAGCCTGATTCCTGCTTTTCTGATACCTAACATCACATGCATAGGTCATTATGCATGACTGGCATGAGGATCTTTATCACCAAAGATTTAAGTCCCACATCACTGAAAGGGGCAGACAGAAAATGTGACCCTAATATTTCTGAGGAGCCTCAAGAATATAAGCTCTTACTAAAGCCAACTTATTCTTTAACAGTGCTTCTGAAATATATTTGTAATGTACCAAGAGAGACAATATAGTTTAAAGCTATCTGAAAAATTTAAAATATTATGTAATATCAGCCACCACTATTATTTCAATATCAGTATCTTTTTTTAGAAGAGGAAAAATGGTTCAGTAGACATAGTGCTGAGGTTGGAATCAGGAAGAGCCCGGGTCAAGTCATGCTTTTTGACATTTACTTGCTATATGACCTTAACCTCTGACTTCAGGGACTCTAGGATTTTCCTATGAAGTTCACAAAGGTTGGGATCTGCCTTGGTGGAGAGTCCTTAAACTAGTAGTTCCCAATGCTGACAAAATTTCAGATCTCTTCTTTATTTCCATGTTACCTGAGTTCCTGAACACTATCAAGAAATGGTCGAGGTACTCATGCTATCACACTGCTTTTCCTAAAGGCACTCTTGGGGCTCTTTGAGCAAGCAAGCTTCTTTTAGAATCACATTAGGGACTTGGAGACCATCTGGTGCAGTGGGAAGAGTGCTAGGTTTGGAGTCAGAACACTTGACTCTGACCCAGTTCTGCCCTTTGCTCTCTGTCTCACCTTGGATAAGTCACTTACCCTCTATAGGCTTTAGTTTCCTCATCTGTAGAAAAGAGGGCATTGAATTAGATGTTCTCTAAAGTCACTGACAACAAGAAAATGCTACAATTCTACTATACAAAGTCAAGGGACTTCAGTTCTAGCCCTTATACTACCATTAATGTAATATGCGACTTTTAAGTAGTCAACTGATCATTTTAGATTTCAGTTTCCTTATCTGTAAAATGAAGAGGTTGGAATGCATATTCCAACATCTTTTTGTTTGATGATGCTAGTTTGTTTGTTTGTTTTTTCCCTCCCTTTAGGTCTTTAACTAGAACCAACAGGTGAACTGAATGAGGGCAGACCCTGGATCAACTGAAGAAATCTCATAAAGACTGATTCCTCCAAGAGCGCTATATCTTGATCAAAACATTTTCTCAATTTGTTCTAATACTATTCATTAAGTACCTACTATAGCCAAAGCATCTGAGAGGTGATGGAAAAAGAGAAATATGGCAGAGAGGAAAGACAATGACTTAATATACAGCCTACATGAGCTCACATGTTACACTACCCTCATCTACAAAGCATATCAAACCCCTATCTTCAGCTGCCTACCTGACTTGTTGCCTTGGAAATTCTCTAAGACAAGGGTATGTTAACAGAAGTGGAATTACAAATAAATTCACTGGAAGACTGTGTTACACATTTAAGCAATCCAGTTTAAATTTATCTTCTTCATTTTGAGTGTTTGCAGGGTATTAATTTTTTTTTTTCTAGAAAGAGGGAAGTCAGAAGAATCACTACAGCAACATTAGACAGAGTTACGGAGCTCTTTTATTTGGGAAACTGGTAATAATTTTTTTTATTATTATTGGCTTACTGGTCCAAGTGGTTCAAGACACTAATATGCAATACCAGTGAAGATTCCAGTCCTCTTGTTCTCCTCCCACCTGGCAGATGACTTTCTCTATCCCTTTTCTGAGGCTGTTTGAGAAAAGGGCTCCTCCCAGACCCTCAGGCATCGTCATATACCACATCACCTACAAGTTTTTATAAGCAGCTGATTCCATCCCAGAGACAATAACCCAGGAAGAGGTAGACACTTGGCCATGATGGTCTTCATCAGGAAAGAGTCCACAAGGGTGAATCAAACATGCAACACCCAGCCTTGGAAAGCTGAAGCAAAGAAACCAAAGAAAGCTGCCTTTGGGTAAAAACAGCACCATTGGATGTGCAACAAAATCTCAGAAATGAGCCCTACCCTTGGGTGATGTTTTAGAGCCACTGCCCTTGGAGCTAGTCAATATTTGTATGGAAAATATTATCCAACACCCTGTTCCTGTTATTTCTACAACCACAAGTTTTTAGAACCTCAAACATTTCCGTAAACTTACCTTTGTTTTGGCTTCAACCTTTGTCTCTACTATGTCCTTTTTATCCCAATCAAATCCTCACTGTTTGAAAAAGTTTATTAAATCTGCATCATTGAAATGAGGTATAATATTTCCCTCTGTACAAAAACAAAGTATCAGTTTCCCAAAGAAATCAACACATTCTGACTGCCCAATTATTCCTAGCTCTGGGGCTTCAGGGTATGGAATTCCTGAGAAGGATAACTTGCAAGGTCTAGTGCTGAGATGTATTGAGGTGGATACTCCACATAGGCTACTACAAGAGGAAACCAACAAGTTATTACAAGGTACAGAATGAAAACGTTCTTCAGCATCATTAGGAAATAATTTCCTGGCTCATTATTAAATCCGGATTTGACTTGGTGAGCAAAGACCCATAGTGTAGACTAAGTTCAACCTGGCACTGGATTTTCAGCCCTTCTGGATCTTTACCCTAAAATTCTGACTTCTCAAAATAAAAAACAGATACTAACAACTCAAACTCACTAAACAAATTCTTAGTTTGTCCATTCATCCTTATCTTAGCTCTCCAGCACAGAGATCTACACCGATAATGAGTTTTTCCTACTACCTTTTAATTATCATCACCATCGCTTTTAATGTGTGAACACATATGAACATAAAGACAGACATGCATTTAAAAACCATAGTTCTGGATCCTGTTTTTAACAACTACGTTTCCTTTGCTCCCAAATACTTTCTCCTATCCACACGTCAAGGCTGTTTCCCTAATCTTTGCCCGCATACTCTTACTCACCAGTCCTCTCTTCTTGTTACCACCATGACCCTTTTCATCCATGAATTACTAGTGCATACTTACTATACCAAAGATTATAAAGGAAAATCTTGTCATAAGGGGGTAGGGACTGCCTACTAAAACAAACTAAGGTTTGTTTTTTTTTTTGAGGCAAGGCAATTGGGGTTAAGTGACTTGCCCAAGGTCACACAGCTAGAAAAGCATCAAGTGTCTGAGTATGTCTGAACTCAGGTCCTCCTGACTCCAGGGTCAGTGCTCTATTCATTGCACCATCTAGTTTCCCCCTACTAAATTAAACAAGGAAGAAATCTACACAACTTCATAAGGCAGAAAACAAAAGATTTCTGGCAATACTAGGCAATAAAGAATCTAAATTGGGAATAGGTACTCTCCTCAATGACCACCTAATTCTATTTTGGGAAGGTGATCACATCTTGGCTTGCTCCATAGGTATGGAAACACAGGTGGGTGGACTGAGTTAACTATTCTGGGAAGAGCTACAGAACAGAGAGAATCCTGTAAAATGTTGGCCAGTGGTGAAATATAAAGGGCTGAAACACAGTTAAGAGAAATTATGCCTGGGTGCATCAGAAGAAGGACATGAATTTTAGGTTTCATTTCTGCTTTTGTATAGGGAAGCTTGGAGGCCTAACAATTTCTACTGCAAACTGTCTAGCTTGTGGGAGCCTACTGGACATCTTGGCCAGGGTGAGGATGATCCATTAAACTATAGTTAAAGGTGGTCTTGAACATATAGGGCATCATTTTAAGTTTGTCCAATTTTTTTTTGCTCCAATTTTTGATGAATAAAGTAACCCCTTTCCTTGCCAAGGCCAACTCTTCTCTACTTGTTCCCTTGATTCAACAATAGCACCTTGTCCTCACAATCACTCCCCTCTGTCCCTCTCTCTAATTTTCAATCTCTATCTCTTGACTCCTTCCCTGATCCCTGTAAACGTGCCCACATTTTCCCCTTCCCCAAAACAAACAAAATTCTTCCCTTGACCCTATCAATTCACCTCGCTATAATTTTATATCTCCCCTTTTTTTTTTACAGCCAAACTCAGATAAAGTTGTGATTGTACACACCACAACATCTACTTTCTTACATCACATTCAGTTCTCAAGCCCTTGCAATACAGCTTCTATCCTCATCACTCAAGAGAATCTGCTCTCTCCAGGATTACTAAATTAACTGCTAAAGAGAATTGTCTTCTCTCAATTTTCATCCTTCTTGACTACTCTGAAGTGTTTGATTTGATTGATTATTCCCTTCTTCTAGAACAGTAGTTCTCAACCTTCCTAATGCCATGACCCTTTAATACAGTTCCTTATGTTGTGGTGACCCCCAACCATAAAATTATTTTTGTTGCTACTTCATAACTGTAATTTTGCTACTGTTAATGAATTGTATTATAAATATCAGATATGCAGGATGTATTTTCATTGTTACAAATTGAACATAACCCACAGGTTGAGAACTGCTGTTCTAGAAAATCTCATCCCCTTGGGTTTTTCTAACACTGTCCTATCCTGATTCTCCTCTTAATTCTATCTATAGTCATTCCTTCTTAGTCTCCTTGGATAGATTGCCATCCATGTCCCATTACCACACATATGTTGTGTACCTCTAAGCCTCTGTTGTGGGTCTTTTCTCATCTATGCTTTCAAAGTAATCTCCTAAATTTCACTTCTATTATCACCAACTACCTAATAGACACTTCCAACATTTCCATTTGAATATTGTCTAAACCTAACTTAGCCAAAACACAAATTATCTCTTCTCACAAATCTGCTCCTCCTTCTAACTTCCCTATTTCCTAACTCCAGACTCATCCCTCTTCTCAGCACCACCCCCAAATCCAGTCCATTTTCATCAGCTCTACCTCTACCACACTTCTGATGTGGGTTCTCTTCTGTCTACTCACACATAAACCAACCTAGTACAACTGATCATCACCCTTTGCCTACCCTACAGGTTATTCCCTCACTACTCCATCTTATATGTTGCTACTAGCTTGATAGTCATACAGCACAGGTGTGACTATGCCACTTCCCTGCTAAAGAAAGTGCAGGGATTCCCTGCTGCCTCTCAGATAAACACTTCTCTGTAAGGCAAGGCTCTTCGCAATCTAATTCCACTCTACTTTTCCAGCATTACTGTACATCTTTCTCCAGGCTGTGGACTGATTTCACTCTCTCTTGGGCAGTGAGGAAGTAATCATGATAATAATAGCTAGCATTTAGATATCACTTTAAAGCTCACAAAGGGCTTTACACTGTTAGCTCCCTTGATTCTTATAACCCTGTGAGGTTAAGTGTTGATATTCTTCACATTTTCAAGATAAGCAAACTGAGGCAGGCTAAGAAAAGTTAAGTGACTTGCCCAAGGTAACACAGCTAGCAAGTGCCTGAGGCAGGATTCAATCTCATCTTCTTGCCTTCAAGCCAGGCATCATATATACTATGCCATCTAGCAATCCAGTATTAGGGTATCAGATACTGAGGATGCCACAGGGCTGAATGAGAAAGGAGGGACAAGTGTATACCCTCGTCTTCAAGTGAGTCAGAGGGGATGGTCAGACTTTCACTGAATCTATTAAGGTATAAGGAGTCCCTTCCTCCCCTCAGCGTAAGTACCATCAGAAAAAACGTTGATAAAAGACCTCATCCCCTACAATATATCTAAATAGAAGTTTTTCTAAACTTTTTGTAGTTTAGTTTAGGAAAGAGAATTCTTGGCTTCTCTGAGAACACAGAGAGTATGTGACTGTGGATGATGATTTTATTATGGGATGGAGTGAGGGGACCCCTCCTACCTTCTTCTTACCCAACTCTCCCCACTACCCATGGTCCCTAAATTCACTGAGGCAGACTACCCTTCGAATTAGGTTTAGGCAGAGATTATGATTTTAGGGTCAGAAAAAAAGGACCCTTACCCAAAGAAATGCTTCCCCTATGAATCTGTTCAATGATGCCTAAACTTCATGTAACAATAGAGAAAGTAATTTACTAGGTTTACAATGGGAGAGTCAGTAAGTGTATGAATGAGTTTCAGATGAAAAACTACAACATCAGAGCTGTTCCTATTTTAATAGGGATATGAGGTTAGAGAATAGAAAAGCACAGGGAGCCTATGACAGCTGAAGAGAAAGAAGATATGCCTTAAAAGAGGGCAGGGGAGGAGCAGAAAGGGACATGGGAAATAAATCTCACAGGCTTTATAATTTCCTCTCAGATCTGCCCTCTTTACTTCTATCTGCTATAGGGATAAGGAAAAATCAGGTATAAAAATTACTTTGTGTCCTGTGTAGCTCTGTGTATGCAGTACAAAAATCTGACCCTGTATGTTCCCAACATCTTTCAATCAGTTCTTGGTGCCAACAAGGCAAGCAGGAAGCACAAGACCTAGACTAGAGAGCAAAATAGTCAGTGGCTTGGCTTTCTCAGCAAGACTCTATCCAGGTTTTCATATGCAGATACCCAAACCCCAGCTCCATTACTTCTGCTTTCAGAAGGTTCTGAGTGCTGCTGACAGCAAAAGATTAAGGCCCAGGCACGAGTCCCAGGAGTACTAGGTCCTACACATACCTTGGGGGACAGGGATCAGTGTTGCAACCCTGAGTCATTGCAGGGGGACGATGGGCCTTGTCACACAGTGTGTCGTTGACAGCTTGCTGGGTCTGGATGTGTAGACACCGAGCTATGGCTTCCCGTCTGCCTAGTTTAAAAAAAAAATACCCAAACCATAAATGAGATAAAGGAACCTGCTGTGAAAAAAAAATGAAATTAGACAAGAGATTGAAAACTACACATATCAATTAAACAACTTAATAGAGCAGTATCGAGTTGCATTTCTGCCTCTACTCTACTTGGTAGTGAAAAAATGTTCATTAAAGATAATATTTATTAAGTGCCTATTAGCTTTTAGGCTGTGGGGAATACTAAAAATAATATACTGACCATCACAGAGCTCACCAACTAGAACAGGGCTTCTTAATGTGGAGTCCATGAACTTATTTTTAAAATTTTAATAACTTTATTTTAAGTAACTGATTTACTTTCTGATCCTACTTACTTTATTTATGCATTTTAAAGTATTTTTCAGGGTTTATAGCATTCACCAGATTTCCAAAGAAGTTCATGACATAAAAATACTTAAGAACTTCTGATCTAGAATGAGATGATAGAATATAGATGCAAATAACTATATTACAAAATGAACACGTCAAGCACATAAGACTAGTACAAGTGAAACATTGTGTCTAAGGAAGGAAAGAAAATTTCCAAATGGAAGTATCAATAAAGGTCTAATAGAGAAAGTGGTATTTGAACTGGGTCAAACTTATGCAGGAAGAGGTTGGGAAAACAGTATTCCCTGTTCATTAGTACAAATAGTATGAAGTGGAAAAGTGCAGAACATACTGCATTTATAAATTTAAATTATGCCCCATTAAAATTTAATTACAAACTACATATTATCACAATTTTAATTATTGTTTAGAGTTTCACTCCATTAGCTTCTCTTGACTTAAATATGAACTTCTGTAAATATACTTTTCATTTGAAGTAAAAAAAAAAAAAACCTGAATGACTAGAATTTAAATACTGGCCTAAAACATAAGATATAAATTATAGACTAGAGTAAAGAGAAAATAAAACAGTATTTCCAGATCTAATGACTGTATTTTGGCTAGCAAAGAAAAGCCGTGGAAATAGTAAACTTCTGCACTCAACTTGTTGAATGGTAAAATCTATATTGTTTCAGGTAATCAGAAACATGCAAAACTATCTACAGGGTGTATGTAATGGTTGGTATATACTAGGTTCTTTGGGGATATATAAAAGAAATAGAAGTAAGTAGAGAGTTTATCATTCAAAGACAGAAAACAGGTTAAATAGAAGTTAAGACACAATAACAAATAAATTCAAAAAACATTGTTTAATTTCTACTATGCTTAAAATGTTAAAATAAACCAGAATAAATTAAAGGCACAGAAATATTTACATAGTGAATAAGAGGATAAGGCAATGAAGAGTCTTGAAGCTGAGAGAAATTTCATCAGAGAAGTCCAAATAGAGCTTGGGATCTATCCTAACCTCCGTCTCTATTCCTGGGCCCATCCCACTATCTATCCATCTCTCCGGCTTGTCAACAAATCTAACTGATAGGGACTGTATGGTTGCATGTCATAATTTGAGCAATATGTTCATAGGATTATAGTTCAAGAGCTGAGAGGAACCAAAGAGGTCATCTGGTCCAGCTGCTTCATTTTACAGATCAGGAAACTGAGGCCCAGGGAAGTTAAGCACCTCCAATAAGGTGCTCTTCATCTCTTTTGTTTTTACTGTGTAGATGTGTACTCTCTCCCTCTTTCTCTCAATCTGTTAAATTAGATCACATTATGTTAGATTCATACAGAACTTTATGACTTACAAATTTAATTTGTTACATTAGCTCACATTGATTATATAAGATTTATACAGTGCTTTATGATTTACAAATCTGATTAAAGTATTGGCCCAACTCAGATTCAACACTGGGGTTCACCTGCATGTGGAAGTGGGCAAGTCTTCCAGTTGGGAGAAAATACAAGTAAGGATTATAACAGAAAATTAACTCTTAAGCTTATCTCTTTTGAGTGAGAGCATAGATCTCACAATAACGTGTAATGTGACAGAGATCAACTCATTTGGCATGTATCATTTGCAAACAGAAGCAGCTGAAACTCTCCTATGATCCAATGATTTTAGCCAGAATATCCTCTATGAAAGTGGTAAGTGTTTATGGTGAGTATGTGTCTCTCATGTGATTCTTCACCTGACTTTTGTACCTACAGGACTGTTGGAAAGAGTTAACATCATGAGTATCCATCATGGAATCTTGTATAATCTTAATACATCAAGAGGAGATACCTAGTTGCAAGAGAGCATTTAAGGTTATGATTTGTTCCATCAAGTGAAATTAATTTCTGTAACAAAAAACAGGCACACCAGAATTTCATATTCTCTATATTCCCCTAGCTAACTGTAAGAACATGAAGATCATTGCTCAGTCATTTTTCAGTCACATCCAACCCTTTTTAAAACCCTGTTTGGGGTTTTCTTGGCAAAGATACTGCTATGGTTTGCCATTTCCTTTTCCAGCTCATTTTATAGCCCAGGAAACTGGGCTAAACAGGTTTAAGAGACTTACCTGGGACTCACACAGCTAGTAAGTGTCTGAGGTTGGATTTGAACTCAAATCCTTCTGACTCAAGAGTCAGTGTTCTAGCCATCACACTACCTAAGATGAAGAATGCTAGGCTAGGCAAAGGGAACCTACAAGTCATCTGTCTTGGGGAAAGCCAGGCTGCAACAGCAGAGAGGCCACCAGTGACATGCATACACGTCTCCAGTTGAAATGGTGTCATCTAGGTTGGGGGGGGGGGGGAAAGTGGCAGCCATTCCACAGGGTTTAGCTGTACTGGGGCTTTCATCTGCATCAAGTGGGTGGAGCCTTAAAGTGAGGGTACCTTGAAGGAACAGGAAAACTTTTCATTCTTACGCATTATGCATCTCCTAGCACTCTGGGGTCCAGGTTTACTTAATGTTTTTCACACAGGAGGCTCTATGACCTGTCTCCAGGACTTTGCTCTCGCTTCCTTGCTTACGTTCTGGGAGCTGGAGACTAACCCCTTCCAAGATTTCACTGCTGAAGCCCTGGAGAAGGTATAGCAGACTATGAATCCATGCTCTGTGTATTTGCAGACTTGGAACATCAGTGATGTACCCAGCCCATGGGCAGGTCTGAACCTACTGCTTCACTACTGTGACCCTTTCCTCCATCTATGAGCAGCACTGGCCCCTCTGAGTACTGCCTAAAGTTTAAATCTTCTGGCTGCAGAGGAGAGAGCCAGCAGCAGCATTTGCCAAGACACCCTGGTAAGTAAACTGCCTTTTGTTGTATTTCTGTAATTAAATTATCTTGTAATCCAGGAAAGGGTTTGCTTCCAGTTAGTCCCAAATAGTGGGGTTTGCTATACCTTGGACAAACTGAACAATGCAACCTTTGTATCCGGAAATATGCAACTACATACTAGTGAGTGTGTGTGTGCGCGCGTGCATAACTAACTAGCTGCTATATATTTATGCATACATATTTGTGTCTATATATACATATATGTGTTTATATATAGTTATACAATATACATATGTTAGGAGTTGCATATTTACAGATAGGTATGTATTCATGTGTGTATGTATATGTTTGCATATGTGCATATGTGTGTGTGTTTATGTCAGCTAGGTGATGCAGTAGATAGAATGCCAGGCCTGGAGTCAGTAAGACTCCTCTTTCTGAATTCAAATCTGGCCTCAGACACTTACCAGCTGTGTGACCCTGGGCAAGTCACTTAACTCCCTTGGCCTTGGTTTCCTCATCTGTCAAATGAGCTGGAGAAGGAAATGGCAAACCCCTTCCAGATCTTTGCTAAGAGAAAACCCCAAATGGGATCATCAAGACTTAGACATGACTAAAAAATGACTGAACTATACACACACATATATGCATGTATATATACACATATGTACAATATTTTATGTATATGTGTATCTGTGTGTACATACATACGTACATATGTGATATTTTGTGCATGTATATGTATGTATACAAATACATGTATGTATGTATGTATTTAAATGATTAAGTCTCTTCATGGTTTTGTTTTGGCTTTAGAGTTTAAAAAAATACTGCTCTCTTAGATGAAATAAAGTACCTTTTTTTTTTCCCCAGAATTCCCCACCAAGGTATTTAGGGGACTCACTCACTGAATGGCACAGTTTCCAGAGCTCTCAAAGGTCAAAGATAAAGTAGTTCCCCTACTTTACACAAATACCACCTTCTTCTTAAGATCCTTTTCATCAGTGTTTGAATCGTAACTCAGAACCCTAGAAATGAAACCTGGAACCCAGAAGGCCCTAAGTTCCCTCTTGGAGACTTTTCTGTCATTCTTTCTATGACTCATGTTTGTCCTCACTCAGAAGTTCCTCTTGCCATTAGACTCCAGCTCACTGAAGCAGCTAGGTGACACAATGGATAGAGTGCTGGTCCTGGAGTCTAAAAGACCTGAGTTCAAATTCCACCTCTGATGGCTACTAGCTGTGTGACTGTGGGCAAATCACTTAATTTTCATTTGCCTTGGTTTTTTTTTTCTGTGAAACGGGGATAATAGTAATACCTACCTCCCAGGGTGGTTGTGAAAATAGAATGAGATAATATTTGTAACACACTTTGCAAACCACCATGATTTTGGTTCTTTTTGAGAGGTGTTCAACTTATCCCCCTAAGCAACTGAATCTGTTCAAGTGGCTGAACTTAAAGACAGTATAGCATAAGACACATCAAAAGGATATATAAGATGACTCACATCTGAGTCTGCTTAGTAAGGGAAAAGTTACTACATTTACAGCATAGGACACTCCACTAAATTATTGATTTCGAGCTTGGGAACAAGGCTGTTTGGATTACCTGGGCACATGAAGCATTGGGGAAAATGCTAGATTATAGACCCAAAGATGGTAATCCTGTATGTCCATTCTCCCCTGAGGCTTTTTCATGGAAGACTAAAACCTTTCCCATCCAACACAGGGAAAGACTTTCTTTGTTTTAGACATTTATGAGCCTATAAACAGTGGTAACCACAGGCCTTTGCTACTCGTGGTGTACTTATTAGAAATGCAGGTGGAAGGAAGCAACCAAAAAGGATATATCCTCAGAGAAAAGACACAGAAATACACAGAAGGATTTTGCTAGAGCTTCTGTCTCTGACTGGGGGCTTGTCACTAATAAAAGGATAAAGAGAATTTCAAAATCCTTTGATACTACTTCCTAGAGTGGAGAAGTAGAGTTATACCAGGAAGCACATGTGGACAATGAGTTAATACCAAGGTGAGAGACAAACAGGAGTACTTGAACAGCTGATCGCCACGCCACCCTCCCACTGCTAAAAGATGGTAACAGCACCATCGATAATCTATTCTCCTCTTTTGCAACACTTATTTTTTTGAAATATACTGAAAAACTGATCTCAAATGCCTTTTAAATTGTGTTTCCATCAGCATTAATTTATTCTGCATGTATTTCATACAGTCCATCTGCACTTTCCATTTTCAACTTCACATTTATCATTTTAACTTCTACACATAAGCACACTGGATACCAAGGAGATGGAGATAAAATGTAAAGGCTTCACATTTACTGCTGAGGATAACATATTGTCTTAAAAATGCCAATTAATCTGTTCCATTTCATATCCACCTGTTGTTTTCTTTTGATTTCCACCTATGAATGCTTTCAGCATAATGTAGTTTAGGTAGTTCTGAGTTCTCTGCTTTTCAGATTTTGGTGAAGTGATGCTTTTCATACTTTTAAGTCATTTGCCTCTATAATGTTTTACAAATCAATTATTTACACTGTGAAGAGATGTTTCCCTTGGCCTTTATGTCTCTCTGCTCATCAAGGATATTCAGAAGTATTTACTGGCTGGGGAGGTGGTTTCTGGGGTTTTTTTGACCTCTTTGTTGTGGAGGTTACTTTCTATCAGTTAAGCTCTTCTAAAAATAGTGAGAGAGTTAAAATATTTACTTTGGTCCATTTCCCATCTTGCAGAGTAAACAAACTGTGGAAATAGGTTGAGATGGAGCCACTGAAATCACATAATGTCTTCTCATCTTTATCTTTTCTTTTAATTGTGTTTATTTTCTTTAGCCATGCTGACTACATGGCAACAAGAAAATCATTCCCACATCATGCATAACTAGCTAATTTCTGTCAAGATACAATCAATTTCAGTTTTTATGATATTGTTTAGTGTTCTTTCCATTTCTGGGACCTTGAGCTCTCTCTTTGAGGAGAGTATTTGTGATTTACAGATGTGAGGTTTCTGAGCAGTTTAGAAGCCTGTGGCCTATTTCAATCTTTGATCTGAAGCCATATTTTCCAAAATACTCCCAGCATCCTCCCCTGTGTCTCTACCTTCACACTGAAGTCACTAGGTATCAGGGTAAATATTGACTTAATTTAGAGGATCTCATCAAGTTACAGAAATAGATTTTGCCCTACATATTTATTCTCTGCAACAGGTGTCAGAACATGTGCTGCAAGTATCCTAACTTGGTCCTCAAGACTTAAAAAAAACCACAGCAAAGAGAAATGAGCAAGTATCCCATGAAAGGATGCTTCTTGTTGCTGTTGGCTGAACATAATGAACTTAATTTAACAGACTTCTTTTTTAGCTTCTCTTGGGCAGAACCTATAAGCCAAGTTTCTATTTGGCTACAACTTTATGATTCTTGGTTTCCTTTATAGTGATATTATCAATAGGGATATGGTTCAATTGGTGTAGTCAGGTTATCAGTGGGATACTGATAATCATGAGCATCAGTGGTTACTCAGGGTTCATTGTATAAAGGACTCACATATTGAGAATCAACAGTCAATTTTATATTTGTAGATAATACAAAATTATGAGATTTTTAACACTCTCTCCTCCTTTTCCCAATATTCTGCCTATCACTGTGGAAATGGAAAGGTCCTACAAGAAACAACTTGTTATTTTCTCTCTTTATCACTTTCAGGTCACTTTGGCCAAAAAAATCAGTTCCTAGTAGCTAATTTGAAAGTCAGTCTCTCTGTACATTGGGTTCTTGAACAAAAACCTTAGCCTGTTGCTGAGACTGTGTAGTCTTAGTCTTTCCACTTTGGTAGAGTCTTCCAGAGCTTGCTTTCTGCTGAATTAACCTTTGAGAACCCAGAATTTCTTCTATGAAGCTCCTGAGGATTTTTTTAAAAATTCTTTTGTTTTTATAGTGCTGGGTTCAATATATCCTCCTTCCTCCTCAAAGAACTATCCCTTAGGGCAAAGAGTAAAAAAAAAAAAAAGGGAAAAGTAAGTAGTTTAGTAAAAATAATCAAAACATGGAAGAAGTCCACCATTCTAATGCCATGTTCCATGTTCATAGTCCCTCCTCTTCAAAGGAGAGTAGATGTGCCTTCACAGAAGCACTTCTGTGTAGTCTTTTTATGTCTCAAACTGAATCTCTTTCATTTCTATCTGTATGACAAGGAGGCATCTCAAACTCAACATGCCCAAAACAGGACTCACTACTTCTCCCCAACTACCTCTCATTTGAGCTTCCCTATTTCTATTGATGGTACCATCATAAGTCACTTGGGTTCACAACCTCTAAGTCACTGTCCATTCATTCCTTTCCCTCAAACTCCATAACCAATCCATTGTCAAGTGCTTTTCATTTTATCTTTACAATTTCTTTCCCATTAAACCCTTCTCTCCACTTGCAGGGCAACCACCCTCATTTCAGTCCTCTTTACCTCAAGCCTGGACTATTGCGAGAGTTTACTAATTGGTTTCTACTTTTAATCTCTACTCTTTCCAGTCTCTTCTCCAAACAACTACCAATTGAATACTCTTAAAGTGAAGGTCTAAAGCATTTCATATAGTGAATAAAACTCTAGTGGTTCCCTCTTACCTTTAATATAAAGTATAAAGTCTTCCATCTGGCATTTAGAGCCTTTTATAATTGGATTTTACCCTGCCTTCAAGGATAATTGGACATAATTCTCTTTCAATGTTTTAGACAAAATTTGTTGTTTCCCAAATTTAACATTCCATCTCCCATCTTTCTTTGTGTCTTTACATGGGCTTTCTCTCATGCCTTGAATGTACTTGTTTCTCAATTCTACCTCGAAGAATTCCTAACTTCCTTCAAAGTTCAGCTCAAGGGTGACTTCCTATAACTGATGGATCTCCCCAGGTTGTTAGTGCTTTCTATCTCAGAAATTTTTATATGTATATATACATTATATATTTATTTACATGTATACATGTATGTGTGTATATGTATGTATCTGTATATATGTATGTATGTATATGCATGTGTGTAAATATACATACATGGGTATATATAGATTCTAATATACAGGCACAGATACATGTAGGTATAGACATACGAACATGTATCTATACATGTTTCTATAGATATACAGATACACGTACATGCATATTTACTTATCACCATAAATGTTTATCTCCAAGTGAACTGGAGGTTCCCTTAAAAGCAAAAACTGTTTCATTTCTGGTTTTGTTTGAAGTACCTCAGTACTTCACACAGTGGTTGGCATATAGTAGCTAACTGAGAAATACTTGCAGAATGAATGGAATTGAATGAATGAAAAAGATAAAAATGTTAAACATGGGTATTACAACAAAATGTTGGTAACTGTTGGGTAAAAGCTTTAAGAGTATGAAGACACTTTGAAATATAAAAATGCATTCAATTTCACATGAAAGAGTCATGATCTTTTTTATGATGTGGTAGATTTTTAAAATAAACACTTGTTATGTTCCAGCCCAGCAGTTTTCCAATGAAGTCATGGTTAAAAAAGAGGAGATAATTATATATACATAATATTTGTTTACAAAGGCCAACTCTTTCCTCTGACTTTCCTGTAAAGCCCCTGCTGCCTTCATTAGCAATTTTATATGCTTAATGATAGCAATACATAGTGCTAAATTTAGTACCAGTTAATTACAAACCTCTAATAAAAACTGATCAACCTAATACACAAGAATAAACATTGTCACAACACTGTTTTCTGTTTTCACATGAAAAATTTCCCCTAGTCATTTGCAAAAGCTATCAACATTCCTTCCTTAGCCAGTTACACTTTTATGCAAGTTTATGACTATATGTGCATGTATATGTCTATATGCACACATGTACATACATATATACTTATGTATACTTTGATTTGTAACTAGAATTCCTTAAAAATACAACTAAGCCTCACCTATCCAGAACTCTTAGGGAATTAATATTCTGTCCAATTAAGGTCTCTAGCTAGCCAAACATTAAAAAAAAATTATTATAGACAGTTTTTTAAAAGGCATTATATGCTTTCCTGACTTTGTACACAGACTATACTGGACATAATTTAACCATTACTTGATCATTCTGAATATCAGGTATTATCCTAGGCTTAAACAGGGACAACCTCAGGAATTACTGAGGTCTAGAGGTTCAAAGATTTAGAAAGGCTCTTAGAAGGGCATTTAGTTCAACCCTCATCTTACAGATGAAGAAACTAAAGCTTGAAAAAGGGAAATTATTTGAACAAGGTCCCAAAAATTGCAAAGTCAGAATCTGAACCCTGGCCTTCTGACAAAAAGTTTCTTCTAAGGACTATTTGCCTTTATACACGGTCTCTCTCTTTCTCTCCCTCTCTTTCTCTTCTTTCTTCCCTCCCTTCCTTCCTCCCTTTGTGTGTGTGTGTGTGTGTGTGTGTGTGTGTGTGTGTGTGTGTTCCTCCCTTGTTGGAGTGCCATCTGTAACATCTCAGCATTTTCACTGGGTCTGGTGATGGTGACTCTCCTCCTCCATTCTAATTATCTGCTTCAAATCTTCTATTGGACTAATCAAGCTTGTTAGAATTGTGTTTAAAGTTAAGAGTACATAGACCCTTAGCAGTTTGATTTTAAGGCTATAATGGTTATCATACCTTCAATTTTGCTCGCTTTGATTTTTTCTTAGTTCTGAGCTGAATTAAATACTTGTATTTATGCTCATTACTCTTTTCCCTGAGGAAACCTCAGAAAACACTTCACCAATGTCTCTTAATGGAGGCTAAAGCACACATTTTATCACTGCCTCTGACTCAGGAAATCAGTCAGCTCAAGACAGTCCCTGGTATTTCCTTTAAGCCAACAGATACAGATATTCAGAAAATGCTCAACTGGCGCATTTTCATTTTCTCTTTCGTCCACAGAAAGAGCAGGGAATAATCTGGCTTATAGGGATAGATTAGCTGGCCCACACCCCAGGGAGACATATCCAGACAGTCGTGAGCAAAAGGTCCCTCCAGAGCCTGGGCTTTGAATGATTCTCAAGTCTATTGTAACATTCATACAGCATTATTATATGCCAGGCACTGGACTAAACACTTTACTAATATTATCTCATTTTCCCCTCACAATCATCCAGGGAAAAAGGCGCTCTTATTAGCCCCATTTTACAGGGGAGGAAACTGAGGCAAACAGGGTTAAGTGACTTGCCCAGAGTCACACAGTAAGTGTCTGTGGCCTGATTTAAACTCAATCCTTCCTGACTCCAGGCCTAGTGTTCTAGCCACTGTACAACCTAGTTGTCTTTAATAGCTGGAAAATAACTAAGAATACCAGTGGGAAAAGACAAGCAATCTGAATTAACACCTGAACAGAGTCCTGGATGGATCAACTTTTTATAGCATCTTTAAAACAGTGGTGAGAAAAAAATGATTCCAGTTTCAACACTGTAGAAAGGAGCTCCCAAGGGCCTTTTTCTTTCGTTGTATACTCAGTGGGCAGGTTGAGTCTCCTCTGCAATTATGTAATGGGCAGGTGTAACAGCTCATTTGTTGTTGATTGCTGTTACAGAGGGCAACTTTCTGTTTCTATTCCCCTTCCGTTTTTCCTGCTTTGCCCCAACCCTTTTGCTCTCCAGAGTTTTTCCTAGCAGCTCTGTTGATGACCCAGTCTAGCAGGTGGGCCTTCTTGAGACTTTCTTTATTGGACCTCTCTTTCTAGTTATGGCATTTTCTCATTTTGACATCTAAGAATTTACTCTTTACATATCTTGTTATTTCACCCATCAGAATGGAAGCTCTTTGAGGAAAGAACTGTGATGTCTGACCTTTTCTGGATCCCCCAGTGCTTAGTATAATGGCTGGAACAGAGTCAGGGCTTAATAAATATTTGCTGACTGAGCTAAAGGATCGTGACACTTTGAACTTTATAAACCCTGTAAACATGAACAGCTTAAAACTTTTGATTATGGTTGACTCAAAAACTACTGTTGATTCTTAACACAACAGTTCATTTGAGGCAGAGAAAATGGTTTCTCAGGTTGATGATGCTAACTGCCACTTTGCTCAAGTTGAACGTTTTCTGAATATCTGTATCTGTTGGCTTAAAGGAAATACCAGGGACTGTCTTGAGCCCAAGAGTCTTGGGAATGGGAGCATCCCCTTCTTCCTCCCTCACCAGTCTTGCTTCTAGCCCAGTACCCAAAACCATCATCCATGGAAACAACTACAATGAAGAAGGGGCATCTGTTTCTAGTGCATGTTGACCAACTTACACCCAAAAGTCAGGAAAGCTAGTCTAACTGAAGTGGCAAGGCATCCTAAGGGAGAAGAAAGAGGTGCCAGGAGAGTTAAGCCACTGCCATCATCTTGATGACTGCCTCCCTTCTCTGATGGGGACAGGACCCTGAGCACAAGAGCATTGGGAACAAGAAGAAGGAAAGAGAGGGGAGGGAAGGGAAGGAAAAGGAATAATCATGTACACAGAATCACTTATTATGTGCCAAGCACCATATTATATATTTTAAAAAAATAAGACAAATATTATCTCATTTGATCCTCACAACAAATCTACAAGGTAAGGGCTATTATTTGACCTATTCTACAGATGGGGAAACTAAGGCAAACACAGGTTAAGTGACTTGTTCAGAATCACTAGTGTCTGAGTCAAACTGTCTCCCCAATTCAGGTGAGCTCCTTGAGGGCAGATGATCTCTGCTTTTCTACTTGTATTCTCAGCATTTAGCACAGTCTTGTGCATGTGACAGGCTCTTAATAAATTCTTTTTCATTCATTTATTCAGTCATGAATATTCATTCATTCATGCATGCCCAGAAACACAGAATATCATAACTGGAAGTGAACAAAGCCATCATCCAGTTCAACTCCCCTGTTTCAGAGATGAGTAAAATGGAACCCAGAGGGGTTAAGTAATCTGCTCAAGGTCGCACAAAGAGTAAGTGATAGAGCCCGAATTTGAAGGAAGGTCTCCCAACTTTAAGTCCAAGGATCATTCTATTATGTGATCTTTCCTTCCTATTTTGAAGTATCTTAGTGAATGTTTAAGTATTATTATTATTTTCACTTTTCTCTAAAGTAGCGGTTCTCAACCTGTGGGTTATGTTTAATTTGTAACAATGAAAATACATCCTGCCTATCTGATATTGACATTACAATTCATAACAGTAGCAAAATCACAATCATGAAGTAGCAACGAAAATAATTTTATGGCTGGGGGTCACCACAATATGAGGAACTGTATTAAAGGGTCGTGGCATTAGGAAGGTTAAGAACCACTATTCTAAAGTGACCAGCATGCAAAATACCTGGCCACACAGGACCTTAGAATTTAGCACTGGAAACATTAGAGAATTAGTCTGGCCCCTTTATTACAAAGGCTATGGAAGCTAAGATCTAATTTTTAAGTGGTAAAATCAAAGTCATTCAGGTAATAAAGTAACAGAGCTGGGATTTGGACCCCGCATTTTCTGACTTGAGACCTAATTCTCCTTCCAGAAAATCACAGTGCCACCTTCTCTAGTCTTTGTATTGATATCACTAATTGCCTCCTGCCCCAAATGAGAATGCCTGGGTTAAATACCACTCTAAGCATAGATGTGCTTGCCCTCCATGCTGCTCATTAGTGCAGGTGCACTACTCTGAATGTGTGTATTACCCCTATGTCCCTGTGAAGCCTCTATGAGATCCCTCTAATTTTTTGGACTTTCTCACTACAGACCAAAAAAAAAAATTTTCATTTGGTATCTGGGATCCTTCAAAATCAGGCTGCAATCTTCCATTAGTCTGACGTCTGACCTAATCATGTTGTTTCAAACATATTAAATGTCTTTGTATGTAATATGCTTAACAGTCAGACAGGATGTAGTACATCCTGGAGGCCAGAATTCTCATTAGCATCAGTAGGTACCATAAGCCAAGTGGTTTATTTCGGGAAGGTTCTGTTGCAAAATTGTTTTGACTAAGTCTGTAAATGACTGAATGGTGTGTGTGTGTGTGTGTGTGTGTGTGTGTGTGTGTGTGTGTATGTGTGGCCTAACAAGGGCCACGATCTAGCGTTCAACTGTGTGCCTAGAGAGTCTCTAAAAGAACAATAATTAAACTAATAACAGATCATATTTAAATAGTACTTTATAACTTACAAAACCCTTGCCTCACAACAACCATGTAAGCTGAATAATCCACACCTTATTATTCTCATTTAATAGAAAAAACAGCTTGGGCCCACCAAGGTTAAGTAAATTTGTTTAGTCATGTGGCCAGTTGGAACCCCAAGTCTTCTGATGCCCAGAGCAGCATACCACCTAACTTCTTAGGGAAGAAGGGATATAAGTAGATATCTCTCCTCTCTCTGCATGGACCCAATAATTTTTACAAGTTTGGTAGCAATAAAAATGCAAAGAGGATGGGCAAGGATAAATGATGTCTTATTCAGATTTTTCTACAACTGAAAGATAAAATGATAGCTGGAAGCTGAATGAAATAGAATTCCATCTATAATTTTTTATATGGAAACCTTAAGTAGTTCACTTAAAACCCCCAGGGTTTTGATTTCCGAATTTGTTTTAAAAATGGTGAAAATACAGTGTATAGTGCAAAAACATAGGATTTCAAATATTGGTTCTTCTACTTGCTATGCACGTGATCCTTGCCAAGTCACTTGGTCTTCTGGAGCCTCAGTTTTCTCATCTGTAAAATGAAGGCATTGGACTAAATGATTTTTAAGGTTCCTTCTAACTCTAAATCTGATTGCTCTAATGAACACTATCTCAAATAAGGGGAGGGTTTAAAAAAGTTATTATTTTATTCCACAAGTAAAAGCACCCATTAAATGGTGTGTATTTTATTAGGTGCTGAACAGGATACAAAGGGAGGATGAAGCAGTCTTCTCCCCAAAATATAGGAGAGAGGATCAGACATTTGCAAATATGAATAAAAATACAAGGCATTTTAATATAAGTGATCCAGATGAAGTGCTATAGGAATGGAAAGGAAAGAAAGATCTCAGGGCCAAGTCCCTCTCCCTCTTGAGGAATTTATAAATTACCTGGCAATGGGCCTCCATATTGGCATAGAGCTCTGTTCCTAAGGTAGTGCAGAGATCCCCATACTCTACCAGAAGATGGAAAAGACTGTCCTTGATGTTTAAGGTGAAGGAAGAAGCTTCCTATGGAAAAATTGGTCTTATGAACACATAGTAGCCCCCATTAAGACAGAAGGTAAAATGGTCCTGGAGGAACCAGTAAGGAAATGGCTGCAAGAAGTCTAGGGCCAAGGCAATCTTGGAGAAGAGGATGATGGAGCCGTTTCTACAAGTGTGCCCTAGCCAGGTCCACGAGTCAGTCCATGTGGCACAGGTCCCAGACTCCTAAAGAGGCTACGCCCATCATCTGGATGGGTACTTATTAGCTGAGGGAACTTATGTGAGGTGAGGTAAGGATACCTAAGTTGAGACAGAGGCTTTCTCCTATGAAGGAGGGGACACTTTGTAGGGTCCCTAAGAGGAAGAGGTACATTGTACACACCGGGGGCCGCTTATGCAAGGAGCAGATGCAGAGGTGGAATGTAATGGGCATGGACGAGCCAGCAAGCCAGTTTGACTAGAACAGAGAAGACAATGTGTGAGGGGAGTAAAATTTACTAGACCTGGGCAGGTGGGTGGGAGCCAGATTGTAGAGGGCTTTAAAGATTAGGCTGAGGGCTTAATATTTTATCCTTCATGTGACAGGTGTCAAAGATTTTTGAGTAGACATGTCAATATGATCAGACCTGTGTTTGTCAGTGTGACAGCTATATCAAAGATGGAATGGAAAGGGACCATAAAAAGAGTGAAAACTGACATTGTGACAGAGTGGCAGACTAAGGAGAGAACTTGTCTCAGCTAGGCAAGGGCCACTCTAGGACCACTCACATTCACATACCACCTAGAGATCAATGGTAAACATCTAAAATCAACTACCTCCTAGAAACAATGTTTTCTGGAATATTATGGTCTCTCAGTTTATTTGCATAGAACTGTTTTATAACAACAACAATAATAATAGCAATAGCTAATAGCTATATGGCACTTTCAGATTTGGAAAATATAATATACACACACACACACATATCTGTATTCTCTCTCTCTCTCTCTCTCTCATTCCATATATATATATATATATGTCTTATCTCATTTTAGCCTGACAATAATTCTTGGAGGTAAGTGTTGTTATTACTATCACCATTTTACAGAAGAAGAAACTGAGGCAGTAGTTAAGTAATTTGTCCAAGTTTACATAGCTGATAAACATTTGAGGCAGGATTTGAACTCAGGTTTTTCACCAATTCTAATCCCAGTGTTCTATCCACTAACTTTGTTTAGCTGTCTCTAAAGAAATCAAAACTTGAAAAATTAATCATATACGTACATGGAGAGACTTAGATTTGATTTTAAAAGGACTGTTGATTTCAAAGAAGAAATCTGGCAAGTGGTGAAAGGTGAGTTACCAAGAGCCAGGAGGCTTTGATTTAATCCACTGAAAGATATAGGGGTATAGGAGGGATAAGAAATAAGAGGCTGAGGCAGAAAATGGAAGAAAGGAGCCCAAGAAGTGAAGATTGAAGAAACAACTGAGGGTTGGAAAACCAGTTCGCTGGAGCAATTTGAACAGACCAATAGCAAGAGTGGCCAACGCTCAGATTTCAGCTGTATCATTTCTAACTGGTGAAGATCCTCAGAAGTATATGTTTTCCTTTCCTGGCCCCTTTGGTCTGAGAAGGAAATGAAGGAGGAAAAACAGGTACTTCAGCTGCTCTATAGAAAGAGATGGCTAGTTATGGTTTTCCTTGTCCAGAGTCAACCTGAGTTGTTTGCTGTGAGCTCTCTTCTGACTGGTCAACACTGCAACTGGGTGAGGGCTAGTTGGCTGGTCTGGTCCTTCTAGACCAGATATCTAGGCTGATGAACTATATAGTTCTCTGGCTTAAAATGAACTGCTGTTTCTTCACATTAAAGGGTGATAGTTTCTGTCCTTTTAAGGGTGATTGTAAGTTGAAAGAAAGTATAAGTGTTACATTAAGAGTATAGTAGAGAAAAGGGTAAAGGGATCTAACCACTTGGAGAGTGTTAAGGACCAAAAGGCAAGCAGTTAACCAAGAAGCAGTTTTGTTTAGTGCAGATATTCTTTAATGGATCAATGATATCAATACCTACATTCCATATGTGAGTAATCCCAAGCACATGGGATTTTGTCCTTCATGTGGTTCCTTGCCTGGCTCTGCAAGTGTGTGTCTACTCTTCACCACAGACAGTGAGTGTCCTGGTGAGCGTGGCCCAGGTATATACCTGGATTGTAATGTATATTATTTTAATTTATTTTAATATAGGAATGTCTATGATGCTATTTTTTCTTCATTGCTAAGTAAATAGTTACGTTTTAAGATCTGACCAAGATCTCTGAACCTATGGGATTGTAGGAGCAATATAATTTTCCGACATCTGGTCAATGAGACCACTAATCCCTCTAAGAATTTACAGTTGTACGGAATAGTCAAATGAATTTAGCACATTGACGAAATGCAATAATGCAACATACAAGTCTTAGAAATAAAGAGAAATCTGGAAATATCTTTATAAAATGATGCAAAGAAAAAAAGTAGAATCAATTGGGCTGAACCCAATTATCACAATTCATATTATTATGACTTTGAATAGTTTAAATTTGAATACATGTAACCACTTCATATTTGCACTAAATGGTGCATATTTACTAGGCATAGTTCATTTGGTATTCTAATTTCTAATTCTAAGTTTCTAATCAAATATGTAATAAAATAATTAGTTATAGAACTTTCTGTCCCTTTCTTAGTCTTCACAATTCTTGAGGCCAGGACTACTCCTTATTCATCTTTACATTCCTAGCTCCTCACACAGCATGTTACACATAGCAGGCATTTTAAAAATTGAATTAGGAGGCAGCTAGGTGGTGCAGTGAATAGAGCAATGGCCAGGGACTTAGGACGACCTGAGTTCAAATCCAGCCTCAGACACGAAATACAAAAAACTAGCTGTGTGGCCTTAGGCAAGTCACTTAACTCCAACTGCCCTACCTTCTTCCCTCCAAAAAGCAAAAAAAAAAAAAAATTTTAAATAAAAATAAAAAATAAAAATTGAATTAAATGGCTTATGGAGATAATATTCCAGACACTGGTTCTTAAAGGATTCAACTTCTCCATGCCATTTATTGTAGACACAGATTCATCAGCAAGGGGCTAAAAGCAATACTTTTCCCAAGAAAATGAGAAAATGGTGTACATTGATGAGAAAATAATGTACAAGAAGATGATGTACATCAGTGGTGAAGTAAAGTTGTAAGCCTGCTTCATTAATCAATCAATTACTTTTCATGGAAAGTGATTACTTAATTATATTCTGCCCTGTACTGAGCAGTTTTTGACAACCGATTTCTTGGGCATATGGGTTTTTGTCTTACAAAAAACTTAAAATATGGTTAAACAGAAGGGACTTAAACACTGGTACCATCACAGAAACATTTTAAAATAGTTTGTAGAATTCTTGTGAATTATAGAATTTTTGAATTCTACCTTTCAAACTTCCTGAATATCTTTATTGTGTGACAATTGCCTTGTCTAGAACTGATCAACAGCATCTGTCTCTTTTGTCTTTCTCCTCCTATCAGGATGGCAAATTCATTGAGCCATGAATTACTATTAATTATAACATTAGTATAACATTTTGATACTTGGATGGAACCATGATTTCATAGATGAGGGCAGCCTCTTCACTCATGCTGCTCCTAATCCTCACCATATTTTTCCATAAATCCCTCATCAAAAATCTACTTAGTAACATAAAGGTCTTTGAATAATTATTTTCTTAACAGTTATAAGAATAACTGACATTTAGAGAATACTACCGTTTACAAAGGCCTTTCTTTCTGAAGGCTAATGTGTCATTGGTCAGCCCATTTGTTATTTCTCATTCTAGTTACATGAAAAACAGCTCAGCGGAAGAGAATAAGGTCTTCCTTAATGGAGTAACACCTTTTACTTATTAAATTTTTAAGATACTTCTGCTAAAAGGTGTTGAATTTCACAATTACAACTGGCAAACAGAGTCAAAAACAGATTTTGAATGTAGGGAGGAAGAGCTTAACAGACCTTTGATTTTTTTTTTTAATTGTCAAACAAGTTTTGCCATAGGCCAGATGAAATTCAGCTTAGAGGTGCATACATCCTGCAAAACACAGATATGACTCCCCTGGTTTATCTGTTCTGGAAGCTCCAAAGAGAATGCGTCTGGTTCTTTAATCATTGCAGAAAGATCAGAAGAGAGAAAGGCTAACTTGTGGTTACCACACTAACACAAGAGAAGATTTACTCAAATTTCTGAATGTGTCAATGCTGAAAAGACTAAATAATTTACCCACTGATAATTTTGCTGAGATATACATATATGATGGGTGTATAAGCTTATAGGCTAAAACAAAATCTCAAGGATGCCAAGCAATGGGGTTGATTTTTTAAAAAAAATTCTTAATTTATATTCATTATTTCTTCTCCATGGGAGACATGACTTTGATCCATGAATGTTGAGAGTAGAAAATTCCATTTCTCTCAGCATGGCTTTTTATTACAACTGCCAGCCTTTTTCAGACGGAAACCTTCTGCTTTCCAGAAGTCAGGTTATAAAACTCTTACATACTTCTTTTTTTTTTTTTTGCTTTTTGGAGGGCAATTGGGGTTAAGTGACTTGCCCAAAGTCACATGGCTAGTAAGTGTGTCAAGTGGCTGAGGTCCTCCTGACTCCAGGGCCGGTACTCTATTCACTGCCCACCTAGCTGCCCCTTACATACTTCTCAACATTCAGAATAATGAAGAAGAAAGTCAATTTTTGGAGGATGACTTTGAAGTACCAGCTTAAAATGTATTATAAAGAAGCAGGCTTTGCTGGATCCAATAAAATCCTTCAAGGAATCTATAAAATCACATGCTGGACTACTGGAAATCTATAGGGTCCTTTCATCCTCTAAGATGGGTTCCTGCAAAAATTCTTCTCAGGCTACAAAACCCATCTTTGTTCCTCTCACATTTTTCCCAAGGTGGTCCCTAATCAATTCCCTCATTATATAAAGGAAGAAATTTTGATGCAGAGAGATTATATCACTTACCAAGCTCACAAAGTTACTAAAGGGTAGAGTCAAAGGGACTTTGCCCCTTTTCACATTTCCTTTCCTCCTTCCCCCATAGGCACTTCCTATTTCTGCTGACCATACTGGTAGGCAGAGAGAACACAGGCATCTCTTTTTCTCTGTACTACCTCCTGTGAGTAAGAGATTTAACAGGCAAGAGCATTTTACTAATTATCTCTTAAGTCACTGGCAGGACTTCTTTCAATTCTATTCTAATTTACACCAAGTAATTTTTCACATGATTTTGGCTACCCAAGAAATAAGCAGCATAGAAGAAGAAAAGTGTCAAATACCTCCCAAACACGTAGCTGAGCAAGGAGTAAAACCAACGTACTCCCAATCATACATCGTTTCACTGTCCTTTTCATGCCGAGAGAAATCCAGTCCATGTGCAGCAGCAACTTCGTCACATGCTTCAAGTAGGCAAGGCCGTTCTGTGGATGGCTTAGGGCTTTCACACTCTTCCTCAGGCAGCTCTGTTTCTGTCTGAGTGAATGTAAGTAGGACCCGACACTTCACCTCTCGGACTTGGATACCTGGGCCACAGGTGGTGCTGCAGGCTGACCAAGGCTCGGGAATAAACCTACAGAAATCAAGAGGCATCCGGGCAGAGGGAAGGGGAGAAGGCAAACAGACATTCAGTTGAGACATATAGGAAAAGCACCAAAATGCCTTTAATATACAGAATAAGGAAAAACGAGGAGAAATACATAGCCAGCTTCATTTAATGGACTTTCTCTCAATTTGTCTTGCCAACGATTTGCTATATTTAACCACCAAACTGACATCACATTAGCAGCAGGGCTGCTTGGAAGGAGTATTTTCCATCAGAGAAAATGGCCATTTGATTACTGAAGCTCTGTTTTATAGCCCTTTAAAATAAATCTTTATGAAGCTTTACTTTAAGATTTAATAATAATAGACAATAATATAGGACTTTCCTTCCCCTCTCTCCACTTCCTAACTTATTACAAACACCCACTTTTTCTACAAGCAGTCTTTCCAAGTCCTCCTTAATCTTAGTGCCCTTACTCTGAGATTATCTCCTTTACTCTGTATATATCCCATGTGTACCTACTTCATATGCTTTCTTCCTCATTAGAATGTGAGTTCCTTGGGAATAGGGACTGTTTCTTTTTTCTTTCTTTGTATCCCCAGTGCTTATCTAGTACAGTGCCTGACACATAATAGGAACTTAATTAATGCTTGTGACTGACATGTTCTCACAGAGAGAAGAGGATTTTAAAACCATTTTACAAAAATGTTCTAAATATTAAAATTTAAGTTATGGTGAAAGATAGCTAGCTTTTTTTTTTCTTTTTGCCTTCCACTAAACAAAGGTATAAGGTCCCTGAATTTTATTTTTGGTCCTTTAAAACAGTTACATACTCTGGCTGAATAAATTATTTGTCATTTTATTAAGATTTTTCTCTCTTAAGCATTAGAGGCAATGAATTTTTTAAAACAGACAAAACAGGGAGAATCAAGCTATTTTGTAAGACATTAATATACGCCTAAGTCGGTCATCACAGTTGAAAATTCATAGTGATAAGATAATAGGAGTGTGCCTCAGAAAGGTCACCAACACTCCCAAAATGACTCTCTAAAGTTTTTCTAATATCAGACATTGTCTTTTTCTCTAACCAAAGGAGGGTCACTGTACTGATGCCAATGAAACAAACATTAATTTAAAAAATTATATGAAGTACAGATGAGGGGAAATGGGAAGAAGGAGATTTGGAGAAAGATGGAAATTAAATCCTAAACCTTAAAAAAGCCAATGGTCAAAACAGTTTTGTTTTGTTTTGTTTTTGGAAAACAATCGCTGAAGAAATGGAAGAGAAAGCATAGGTTTAGCTATTTGTAGACTAGGTTATTGTCGCTTTGGGCATCCTGCTAAAGATTAGTGGCAAGACGCAAAGTGCTGACCTGGGAATAAAGACACCTGGGTTCTAGACTTGCCATTTATTAACTGTGTGAGCTTGGGCAAGTCATATCAACTTTCTGAGCCTCAGTTTCTCCTTTTCTAAAGCAAAGAGGATGACAAGATGCCGTTCCCTTTTATCTCTAAGTCTTTGTGATTCTGGCATTTTGGTGCAATTTAGAAGAAACAAAGTTTATGTTGCTTTAAGGACTACTGCTAACCTGAGAAGCTAATGATGTATGAAAGTAGTCACCATAAGCTCCTTTCTAGGACTGATCAGTCTGCCAAATAGTCTCCTGCATCTCACCTGCCATTAGCAAGAGACTCTTCCAGGAGGAAGAAATTCTTTGTCCAAAGATCAGCCAACAATTTGGAGTGAGAGGTAAGCCTCTGGGCTGCATCCCCAAATAATGATGAGAAAAAGCCATTATCAAAATGTAGCTATAGTGATACCACTATTAACCAAAAATGCATTTTAGTAATGTACTGTTATCATACACTTCACTATTAGAGATGGAAATAACATTGAAAGAAGATCGGTATGTTTTAGGACATGGATCCCCACCCCACAGTGCCTCAGCCACACACTCCTTTCCCTTATTTATTTATTTATTTTTTGCTTTTTGGAGGGGGGGATGGCAGGGCAATTGGGGTTAAGTGACTTTGTCAAGGTCACACAGCTAGTAAATGTGTCAAGTGTCTGAGGACACATTTAAACTCTGGTCCTCCTGACTCTAGGGCCTTGTGCTCTATTTGCTGCCACCTACCCCTCTCCCCCCCCCCCCTTCCTTCTTTAATCAATTAATCAACCAACAAGCACTTCTTAAGAATACACTATTTCCCAGATATTGTAACAGAAGACAAAGAATGAAACATTTCTTACTTTTAAGGAGTTCACATCCTATTGGGAGACACAATATATACATATATAAGCATATACAAAATAAATACATTGTAGTTAGGAAGGCAGGACGCTAGCAGTTGAGGAATCAGGGAACGCTTCATGTAAAAGGCAGTTCTTGAGTTGTATCTTAAAGGAAGAGCAGAATTTTATGGGAAAGAGCATTCCCAGGCATGGAGGCTGGGGGTAGTCAGGGCAAAGCACTGAGATGGGAGATGGATGCTGTGTTTGAGGAATGGAGAGAAGACCACTTTGACTAGAGTGAATCACAGAACGTTAAGAGTATGAAGGAAGCTTATAAATCAGAGTTTAGAGTGCAGGAAGGGCAGTAAAATATAATATAAAAACATAGGTTGTGACCAGGTCCTGAAGAGCTTTAAAAGACAAAAATAGGAATTTATAGTTTATCCTAGTGACACTAGAGAACCAATGGAGTTGATAGAATAGGGAAGTGACATGTTCAGATCTAACCTTAAGGAAAATAAAAGTATCTCCCAAAAGAGGTGGTTGTGGCTCCCTACTGCTCTCAGCTCATGCAAGAGAGTTCTCACCTTTCCTAGAATAATGGCTTAGAGACACTCGGGGACAGCGTAACATCACAGATAATACCTTCTATGAACCCATGTGGGTGGGGTGGTGCATGCCCCCATAGCATAACTCTTTTTGTTTTTATTTTTTGGAGGGGGGAAGGCAGGGCAACTGGGGTTAAGTGACTTGCCCAAGGTCACATGGCTAGTTTTCATGTTAAGTGTCTGACACCGGATTTGAACTCAGATCCTCCTGACTCCAGGGCTGGTGCTCTATTCACTGCACCACCTAGCCGCCCCCACAGTGTAACTCTTACAGAAGCTCAAAGTTCTTAATCTTCTCTGAGTCACTGAATCACATTTTTTTAGTAGTTTGGGGAAGCCTATGGATGCCTTCTCAGAATAATGTCTATGTTTTATAAATCATAATGAATGAAATGCTAAATTTCAGTTGGAGGACAAGATGCAATTATTTTCCCCACGCAAATTTAGAGATTCCCTGAAATCTAACCATAGACCACACTGGTATATGTGTGTGTGGGGGGGTATCCATGAACCCTAGGTTATGAGCCGCTGGACTCGGGCCTAAATTCTTCTGAAGAATTCTATACCCTATGCCATGCCACTGCTTTCCTTTTGTTAGCCATAGTTACCAGTGGGTCAGAACTGAGGACTCCAGAACTTTTCTGGCCCCTTCTAAGCTCAGGCCAATATGGTTCAGAGGAGACGTGATCCCACATACTTTTCTGACAGAAGCATCACTATATTACTATTGGTCTATTGGTCACTCAATTTAACAAATGACCTAGTGTTTGAGAAAAAGGCCTGAGAGGCAATGTCTATTGACTCAGTTTGGAGAATCTTGTCAAGTTCTTCCTACAATTTCTCTTCTTCTTCACCCTTTACAACAGATGTTGGCACAGAACCTGCAAATACCTTCATGGTGGTCTTTTTTAGTCTATTCATCATGTACCCTGCCAAATAAGATGATCAAGTATCCTGTTAAATGATATTTCATGTTGCTTTTGGCAACAAACTTCTTTGTTTGCTTTGCCCAGAAGAGTCTTTGAGCCATCCTTCTATTTAACGGTGACTTCTTTATGTCTTTCCTTTATAACAAAAACATCAATAGAAAAGTAGTTCTGTTTCTCCAGTAGTACATCAAATACTTTCACATTTAGAATAGCCTTGTTTAAATAAATATTTATAGGAAATCTGAAAAATGAAGTGTTTTTATAAAAAAAAAGACTGGATCTCATCTCACCCAGGCTTGACAGTACAAGGTCTATTCACAAGCCTGATATTGCATGGATTGTCGTGGGAAGTTTTTTGGGTTTTTTTTTGCCTGCTCTGTTTCTGACCTGGGATAGTTTTCCCCTCCTTAGGAAGCCTGGTAGCTTTCTACTCCCAGGAGCTCACCATACTGGTGTCAGAGTTTGTACAGACACTTGATCAGCTATAGACCATACTGCTGCTCAGAATTCCCAAGCTCAAGAGATCCACTAGTCTCAGTCTCCATGGTAGCAAGGATTACCAGCATGTACCATCATACCAATCTAACCACGTGATTCCAATCTAACCACATGATTCTCAGCACCTGCCTGCCCCTTTACTGTCATAGTCTTTTACTGTGAAAGTAAAAGGAGACAACACAGAATTGCAGTGTACTATAGTGATGGGAGGAGTGTAAGAGGAGTGGACAGGGTACTAGCTGTGGATTCAAAAGACTTGGGTTTAAAATCCTCTTTTGGTTTACTATCTGGGCAAATCACTTACTATGTCTATGCCTTCGTTTCCTCATTTGTAAAATAAAGGATTTCAAAGAGATGATCTGTAGGGTCCTTTCCAACTTGAAGTCTTATGATTCTGACTGTTGCTTTTAATGGGTTGCCATGGCCAAGACATTTATTATCTAGTGGCCAAACTGCTGACTAGAACCTTTTCTATATTTAAGTAAGTTTGTATTCAATAAGCATTCTCAGTTCATCATTAAACATATACTTGAAAGTTTTCCAGCTTGGAAGAAAATTTTAGAAATTGTGCTAAACCAACATATATAGGTTTTTGAGAATTCAGGATGACTTCCATGACTCAATAAAATATCAGAATATAAATTTTGTGGTGGACCTAATTAGTTACGTCAGGCTTAGGTAAACATCTCAGCTTCTGGATGCTTAGAAGAATTAAACTTATATCCACATATCTGGATTTTTCACTCTTACAGTAAAATGAAAGAAATAAAGGAGAGCTGCCATTACAATGTGATGCAGTGAAAAAAATGCTGGACCTGGAGTTGGAGGACTTGGGTTCAAATACTAACTCTGACACTTTCTCCCTTGGGAAAGTCACTTAACCAGTTTCCGCATCTGTAAAATAAGGAAGTTGGCTCCTAAGGTTTCTTCCAGCTCTAAAATATGATTTCATGATCTTGGATAGTTTTAGGGACTTGTCTACTCTTCCATCCTTGGTATTATCTCAAGTGAAAGTCAACTGGGAACATACTGGTTGGGACTCATGAGAGTCAGTATTAAAAGCAACCTCTGCAAGACGTTTCAGACTTGCAGCCTCTGGGCTGCGAAACTCCAGAGTTGAGCCAGATTAAAATGTAATTGGGAAATATTTAACAATATAAATAATGTTAATTTGTGGTTTTCTAAGTCCATGTGCAGCCACAGGAATCCATTCCTATTTGAATTTGACACTATCATCACTGAGAACCCAGTCGGGAAAAGTAGTTAACAGAACTCTGGGGATCCAAACTCTCTATGGGAATTGTGACTGTCTATTGGGAGAGTGAACCTAGAGTGTGTGATTTGCTAGGCACTGGGGACACAAACAAAATAAAACTTCAAAGAATTTATATTCTATTTGAAGGAATGAACATGGACACATATAGACACAAGATAATTTTAGGGGAAGAGTGGAGGCTCTAGCAGCTGGAGAAATAAAGACCAGTAAGAAGTACCACTTCATCTGAGTATGGAAGGAAGCAAATAATTCTAAGAGGCAGAGGGATAAGGAAGGAAAACACTCCAGGCCTAGGGAGAACCCTGGAAAAGGCACAGAAATGAAAATTTTCCCCTGTAAGTAAATATGCTTGAGAAATGCTCATCAAATGCCTTTTTTTTCTTTTTTGCTTTTTACACATATATGCAAAATATGTGCATATTTAGTGGTATTCAGCTCAGCAGGTATTCTATTGCCTAATGTCTAGGAAAATTCCAAGAGTACCAGTCCTCAAAAGATTCATTAACAGAAGACTTGTTAACAACACTATGACAAATGGGATTATATAGAAAGCCCAGACAAAATACTGATTTTTTTTATCCACAAGAAAATTCAAGTCAGTATGGTATAAGGTAAAGAATACTAGTTAGAGTGAGAAGAGCTGGATTCAAATCCCAAATGTTAACTATCTGTGTGGCCCTGGACAAAGTCATTAAACCTTCTTTGGCCTATAAAATGGGGACATAATGCTTGCACTAAAATTCATGTCTCTAATACTCAGTGTGTGACTCTGAACTCAACCTCTACTAGTCAGAGTTTCTTAATCTATAAATTAAAGAATTAATGCTACTGCCTACTGAGAGGGGAAAAATAAACTTTGTAAACCTTGAAGCATCACCATAATTATATAACTTCTGAGTACAATTAAATTAATTCTTTTTGTCAGTCTATATAATTTGTGAAATAGTTTTCTGAATTTTTAGAGTTAAAAAAATCCTAAAGCTACTATCCTAATAGTTTACACAGGCCAAAAAAAGTGGCCAGTTTGGTCCAAGTGTGATAGCAGCATACCAGAAATTAGACCTGTTGTTACATAGAGCCAAATGAATTCTTTGGAGCTTCCAAAAATAATTTATGGTGCATTCTTCTGAAGCTTTTTATTTCTTGGTTTGGAAGAAAAGGCTAAAGTATACCACAGATTTATTAATAAACTCAAAAATCATAAGCAGTTTTCTTTGACTTATAGCAGACCTATATACTGCAATTTGGGTTTCCTGTTCAACACTGGTTTCTGCTTTCCAATCCCAAATGGCAAAATGAAAAAATTGCAAATGGCATTTAAAAGTCCCAATCTATGCCTGTCATGGCCAGTTGTATAAATTGGTGGTTTACTAACATCACTGTCACCAAGTTACAATTGAATTTGATATCCCTTGCCTTTATAGTGGGATGGGGCAAGGCTTCTATTTAAATAAGATTTCTATAAATTTTTTAAAATTGTATTTGAGAATATTATCTTGCTGTATTGTCCAATGTTGCTCAGAAAAGGACTCATGCAGAACTAAATTCCTGAGGAAATTTAGTTCCAGGAAAATGTTTGTCTCTGTAGGCAAATTTTTTTGCTCTCTTTTGTTGGAAAATAAAAATTTTGTAATATGACATTTCCCTTTTTAGCCCATCAAAAAACTCAGTTAAATTTAGGGCTTAATTATAATAATCAAATTATCTCTATTATACAGTAGCCTCTACTCTTTCTGTATTCTTCAGGTGATCCCTCTCCTGTTTCTATCCTTAATTCTAGTTTAATCTTACTTTAACAATATTTTAAACTAATTGTTGTTCAGTTTTTCAGTAATGTCTGACTCTTCATGAACCCTTTTGAGGTTTTTCTTGGCAGAGATGCTGGAGTGGTTTGCCTTTTCCTTCTCCAGCTCCTTTTAAAGATGAGGAAACAGTGTCAAATAGGGTTAAACGACTTGTCCAGGGTCACACAGTTAGTGTCTAGCTGGATTTGAATTCAGAAAGAGGGGTCTTCTTGACTTCAAGCCCAGCACTCTATCCACTGCACTACCTAGCTGTCCTAATAAATTTAACTAATAGGCTGCCTCAAATCCTTTTTGGTAGAAGATGTGCTAAAACTCTTAAGTCAATAACTATCACAGTCATGGAAAAGACTTTTAATGGAGGTGGCTTTGGCAACATAAGTTTTGGTCTGAACTTGTGTGGGGAACTTCCAGGGTCTGGAGAGTCATCGAAAACTTAGAATCTTGGAGAGCTGCCTGAGGCACTGAGAGGATGAGGTCCAGACCCATGGTCACACAGCTAGAGTGTCAGAAGCAAACCCTGAACTGATCCTGTTCTAATCATGTGTCCTTGTCTCTCAGATCATTTGTGATGAAGTTCCTAAACAGTCTCTCAGTTCCTCCTTTGTACCCACATCCCCAGCAATGGGATTTGCTGCTCTCTACTTTAGTTCTTCATGGTTGGGTTCATGCTTGGCTCCCAGTCTCCCTGTCATTGAGAACCTGACACCTGTTGCCAAATGATCTCAACTGACTTGTCTGCTTGCACATCCACTGATTACTTGCCATGCCTTAGACAGACATTCTGAATCTCAGAGTCAGGCCTCTAGCCCTTTCAATACTATGGATCTGCTTGGACTCAAAGTCTGAGCCTTCTCTGCCCCTGCTTAGGCACCATCTTGGATACAAATGACCCTGGCAACCTATAGTTTTATACCTGCCTGTAACTTCTTTCCACTTTAAACATACCTTGAACAAATGACTTTCCTGTGGACACCAGTCATGATTCCTAAGTTTCATCCATTCTATACTGTTTCCCAAATTTTATTCAGTAGGCTAAATGCTAGGAAGCTTGCTTAATTTCCCATTCTGAGCATATGTTTCTCCTGCTAGCCATCCAGCCCTCTTCCATTTCAATCCTAAGACCTTGCTCTGATTTGAATCTGTGTTTCTTTTCCCCCTAAATCTTTCTTTGCTCCTATCCTATGGCATGTAGGCTTTTATCCTCTCCTTTCCTTCCACCTCTTCCTTGGTGGTCAGAATTCCTTCAGCACTGTAAATTTATTCTTTCTGGCCCTGGTACAATTCTCCCTTCCCTCTAACTCCTGGATTTTCTATATGTAAACTGTCAATGCGAACCACATCTGCTTCTATCTCCTCTCTAATTTCAACAGGCTGACAAAATGAAGAAGCTGATTCAGAAGTAGGAGGATTTAACCTGATGACCACATAGCAATGACAAGATACTTTGTATTCTTGTGATAGCTTAGATTTGTGCTTTCTGCTTTCTCAGGAGGCCAAGAAAATACCCCCTACCCCACAACTTAGGGATTTTCCTCTGATTAAGTTAGATAAAGCATCACAGAATGTTAGAGTATAAGGTGACCTTACTGATCACAGAATCTCAGAATTGGAAGCACCTCAGAAATAGAGTCCATATTTCTAACACTTAAATTTAAAATCCACTTAAAGAGAAATCCGATATATTTATAATAATAGAAATATGGGCATCTCCTCAGTTTCCAGCTTTTTGTCACCACAAAAAAGCTGCTCTGAATATTTTTGCATATGTATGACTTCATGCTTTTACTTTGATCTCTATTGAGTATATGTCTAGCAGTGGTGTCACTGGGTCAAAGGACACTTACTGGTTAATAACTTATTGTGATTCCAAATTGCTTTCCACAATGGTTATACTCATTGTCAGATTCACCAACAGTGCATCAGCGTGCCTGTGTCTCCACAGTCCCTTCAGAACTTACTTTCCTTTTTTGGCATCTTTGTCAAAATGATGTGTATGAGGCAGAAACTCAGAATTGCTTTATTTTGCATTTGGAGCATTTTTTTCATATGGCAATATGAGTCAACAGCTTGGTAAAGGTGTCACAAAAAATACTAAAGAAAACAATACCTTAAAAAACAGAATAAGCCAAATGGCAAAAGAGGCACAAAAATTCAATGAAGAGAAGAATGCCTTGAAAAACAGAACTGGCCAAATAGAAACACACATATATAAATTCACTGAAGAGAAGAACTTCTTAAAAAGAAGAATTAGTCAAATGGAAAAGAAGGTTCAAAAGTTTACCGAAGAAAATAATTCCTTAAAAGTTAGAATTGGGCAAGTTGAAGCTAATGACTTGATGAGACATCAAGAAACAAACAAAATCAAAAGAAGAAAAAAAGAATAAAGTGTGAACTGTCTCACTAGAAAAACAACTGATCTGGCAAATAGATCTAGGACAGATAATTTAAGAATTATTAGACTACCTGAAAGTCATGATCAAAAAAAGAACGTAGACATCATCTTTCAAGAAATTTTTATTTTAACAAATCAAGGAAAACTACCCTGATATTCTAGAACCAGAGGGTAAAACAGAAATTGAGAGAACCCACCAATTATCCCCTGAAAGAGATCCTAAAATGAAAACTCCCAGAAATATTATAGCCAAATTCCAGACCTCCCAGATCAAAGCCAAAAAGACACAATTCTAATATCAGGATCACAAAACACAAAACAGGATTTAGCAGCTTTTACATTTAGGATCAGAGGGCTTGGAATATGATATTCTGGAGGGCAAAAAGAACAGCTAAGAATCACCTGCTCAGCAAAACTGAATATAATCCTTTGGGGGGGGGAAATGTAGATTCAATGAAATAAAAGACTTTCAAGCATTCCTGATGAAAAGATCAGAACTGAATACAAAATCTAACTTTTAAATATAAGATCCAAGGAAGCATAAAAAGGTAAACAGGAAAGAGAAATCATAAGGGATCCAATAAGGTTAAACTTTTTTATATTCCTACATGGAAAAATGATATTTATTACTCCTAAAAACTTTCTCATTATTAGGGCAATTAGAAGAAGTATACAGTAAGGATACGTGAGAGTTGAATATGACGGTATGATTATCTAAAAAAATAAAATTAAGGGCTGAGAAAGAAAAATACACTGGAAGAATGGGAAAAGGTAGAATAGGATAAATTATCTGACATAAAAGAGGACTGAAAGAGATTTTACAGTGGAGGGAAAAATGGGGATAGTGGAGATGGAAGCACATGAACCTTACTCTCATGGGAATTGGCTGAAAGAGGTAATAATATACATACTCAATTGGGTATAGAAATCTATCTTACCATCTAGGAAAGTAGGAAGGGAAGGGAATATGAGAAGGAGGGGAACTGACGGTGGGGGATAGTGTGGGAAAGGTACAAGTCAGAAGTAAAACACTTTCAAGAATGGACAGGGTAAATGGAGACAGTAGGATAAACAGGGAAAAAGGATAGAGGGAAATATATAGTTGGTAATCATACTGTGAAAAAAAATTTTACAATAAGTTTCTCTGATAAAGACTTCATTTCCCAAACATAGAAAACTGAATCAAATTTATAGAAATTAGAGCCATTCCTTAATTGATAAATGGTCAAAGGATATGAACAGGTGGTTTTCAGACAAAGTAATCAAAGCTTTCTATGGTCATATGAAAAAATGCTCTAAATCACTCTTGACGAGAGAAATCCAATTTAAAACAACTCTGAACTCCTTCCTCGTACCTGTCAGATTGGCTAATATAACAGAAAAGGAAAATGACAAATGTTGGTGGGGATGTGGGAAAATGAAAACACTAACGTACTATTGGTGAAGGTGTATACTGATTCAACCACTCTGGAGAGCAATATGGATTATGCCCAAAGGGCTATAAAACCATGCATATCCTTTGACCAAGCAATATCATTACTAGGTCTGTATCCCAAAGAGATAAAGATAAAAGGAAAAGGACCAATGTGTCAAAAAATATTTAGAGCAGCTCTTTTAGTGGTGGCAATGAATTAGAAATTGAGGGGATGTCCATCAACTAGGGAATGACTAAAAAGATTGTTGTATATGACTGTGATGGAATACTATTGTGCCTAATAAATGATGAACAAGATGCTTTCAGAAAAACATGGGACTTATATGAACTGATGCAAAGTGAACTGATCAGAACCAAGAGAACATTGTGCACAAAAACAGCAATATTGTATGATGATCTACAATGAGTAACTTGGCTATTCTCAGCAATACAATGATCCAATACAATTCTGTAGCACTTAGGATAAAAGGTGATGACCATCTCTAGAGAAAGTACTGATAGAGCCCGAATGTAGATCAAAGATACTTTCTCTTTACTTTCTTTATTTGTGGGGAGTTTTTTTGGTCTGTGTTTTCTTTAATAGAATAACTTACATGGAAATGTGTTTTTCATGACTACACATGTATAATCAAGTCAAATTATTTGCCTTCTCAATGGAGGGAGAAAGGAAGGAGGGAGAGAATTTGGAACTCAAATTTTAAAAAAAAGAGTTAAAATTTAGGAAAAAATAAAATATTAAATATGAAAAAAGGCATCCCATCTGTCCAGTCTCTCAGATTTGTAACTGTATTGTCATCCTTAATTTCTCACTCTCTGGATATAGGTCTAATCTGGTGACAAACTATTATCATCATCATTATTATACAACTGATAAAATGTAGAGGGTTTTTGTTATTTTTCAAATGTAGCTAAAAACAACACTAGTAGATACCAGACAACATTAAAACCAAAGAAGTACTATACACCCAATCAGTAGAGGAATTCAGAAAATGGTATTTTTTGTTATAAAGTGTTTTTGTCCTACATTTTTTCATTGGCAATTGTATGCTATTTTTATAAGTGCGAAATTAGTAAAGAAATACTAATTCATTCAACAGCCATTTATTCATTGCCTTCTTTGTTAAGCACTAGGGGTAGATGTGACATGGTCCCTGTCTTCAACAAATTTATATTTTAATAAGGATATATGCTACACACAATCAGTTATAATAAACAATATCATCTGCTATATGCACTAGAGAACTTAATCACATTCGGCAGCTCATAAGCTTCCCTCCCTTCTGAGGATTTCTTTCCATTCAATTCATTTTCAAAAATGTTTACCATGTGAAGAGTACTCTCCAATGTTGAGGAAATAGGCAAAGATTAGATGAGAGTTTTTCCTGACCCTAAATGGGGTGTGCTTACTGAAATTCTACCCATTTCTCAAGGTTATCAAAGTCAAGTGCTTCCTCCTCTGTGAAGCACCTCTTGATCCTCTCAGCAGACCTGACTTTACTTTCCTTTGAACTCCTGTAGCATTCTTGTGGCTTTTATCACATTCTATCTCATGCATACCTTATCTCCTGTGCCTAGAGGTCAGAGTCTCGAATCTTATACATTCTTTATTTTCCCACAACATATAGCATGAAACTTACTTCCTCAATAAATATGTGAATGAATAAGTGTGTGAAAAAATGGAATATTTGTAGTGTGCTTTGTAAGACAGTCAACAACTTTCGGTGACTTTCAATTTAAATTATAATGTAAATATTACCAGTAATAATAACATTAAGCTATTATTACTCTTATAAAGTATCATATGCTCATCTAGAAAGAAAACAGAAAACTACAGGAAAATGCTATCCCAACTTTTTTATTTTATACCTAAGAAGAAACGATGGCCTAGAGAAACTACATGATTTATCCAGTCATACTAATGGCTTAGGGACAGAACTGGGACTTGACACCTATCTCCTAGGAATTTGGATTATGTAACTTCAGCATGTTTTTATGTGCTCTTTTCACTATATCCTTTCCTATTCCCCAAAAAAGGGCAGCAGCACATAGTAATAGAAGGCAAGCAATGAAAAGAACATTGGTGTGGGAAGAAGACTTTTGCCATAGTTCTCCGGTTGCTGGCTCACGGAGTACCATTCAGAGCACAACGATACAAGATATTTTATTATTTCCTTAAAGCATTAGAATCCACAGAATACTTGGATCCTTTAGTCTTCTGATCAATTCCAATGTCCCAAATGGCTTTACAGGAATGGAAAATTGACCTTGAAACAGAGCGTAAGTCCAAGGATGAAAACACACCAAAAAAACCAGAATTGATGTTGCTCCTTTTTCTTAAAATTAAATGCACTTTCCAGGCCTAATTTATTTGGTTTCCTCTCTAAAGAAAATCTTTCTTGAGTTCCAGTGAATCACTGACAGAGAGTTGTTAAGAAGGGATAGGGGAACCTAAGGCTGATCCTAAAAATGAAAGAGAGCAGGGTATTCACCTAGAGGTCAATTAACTCTTCCAAATCACCAGGGGACATTTAAATTATATCTTCATGAGCCACCTATATCATCCTAATATCCAAGTCTGATGGACTCTGTTTTTGGACCTCTTCTTTCTTGACCCCTAAGAAACCATTTGATATTCCCTCCTACCAGTTAACTCCTCCCTTAGCTTCAGTGACACTACACTCTCTGAATTATTTTCCTATTTCTCTAAATGCTTCTTCTTTGTCTCTACTGCTGGCCTTCCCTCTTCTTTTTTAAAATGCTTTACAATTTTTTATATATTTCACATATATCCTTATTGGATCATAGATTTAGAGCTGGAGGGTATATCAGAAGTTTTCTAATTCAAACATTCCATTTTACAATTGAGAAAACTAAGCTTGCCTCCTCATTTCAACTATTGCCCAGGGCTCTGTTCTCAGCCTTTTCTTTTCTCTTTCTCTTGGTAACCTCATTCCCTTGCATGGACCACCTACGTGGTAAATGATTCCCAAATCTTGTCTGTAGCCTTAGCCTCTTCTGAGCTCCAAACCCACATACCCAACTGCCTCCAGTATCTCTCCATGTGGATGTCAGTATTATCACCTGAAACATAAAACATCTGAAAGTGAGTGTATTATCTTACCCCCGTGTGCTCCTCTTCCTAATTTCACAATTTCTATCAGTGTCACTATTATCCACTTAACCTATGTTCAAAAATTTAGATTACCTTGGACAGTTCCCTCATCTTCATCTCTCATATCCAGTTCTCAAATCTTATCTGTTCTAATCTTGAAATATCTCTTGTGTTGATCATCTTCTCTGTTCTCATGGTCATTTTTGCAATAGCTTAGCAGGTATTTCCATTTCTATTCTTTCCCCACTCCAATCCAGCCTTCAAACCAATGCCAGATTAATCTTCCTCATCTACCAATCTGGTTACATCACTCTTCTGTTCACATCTTCAATGCTTCTTTCCTGCCCAATAAGTAAATTTAAAACTTTTTGCCTAGTGTTCAAGACCCTTCACAATTTAACTAGATCATGGACTTGTAGACTTAAGAGATGGAAGAGAACTTAGAAGTCATATAATTTAGCCTCCTCATCAAGAAAACTGAGTCACAAAGAGATGATTTACTTAGGATCACACTAATAGTAAGTTTTGGAGTTACAATTTTAATCCAGGTCTTCCTGATTCCAAGTCTAGTACTTGAACTGCTACATGATACATACCACCCTATCCAATTTCATCTAATATTATTCCTCTGATCTAACCAAACTGGACTTTCTCCCAAACATAGTCTGTGATTTTGTGTCTCTGTTCTTTTGCTTTCCATACCTAGACTATCTACCCTGTCTCTTTTCACAGGCTGAATTCCTACTCAATCTTTAAAATCTAATTGAAATACTTCTTCCATAAAGTCTACCTTTATGCCTCCTGTCAGTAACTCACTTTCTCCTTCGACTTCACGTGATACTTGTTTACTGTACCAGTCCAATACACTTCTTCTGAAACAATGTGCTACATATTCTTCTTGTTTTGTGTCTTATCTATTCATTCAAGTGTAAGTTCTATGAAAGCATAGTTTTATCTAAACTTTCTATGTTTCCCACTGCCTAGCACAGTGCTTTGTGCACAGAAGGTTTTTAAATAAATGTTTGTTGAACCTAATAAAAGATATCTATTAAGTAACTCAGCTGGTCACTTAATATCTATTAAGAGGTCCCAAATCAATTTGACAAACATTTCCTGAGTGCTTACTATGAGTTTGGTACTATGCTAGACTCTGGGAATACAAAGGCAAAAACTCAGTGATCCCTGCTCTCAAGGAGTTTATATACTACTGGAGGGATGAGGTGAGTAGAGTGAGGAAACTATATACATAAAGTAAATAAAAACAATGAAATCTTAAAAAGAAAAAATACTAGTAACTGAAGAATCAGGAAAGGCTGAATGTAGGGAGATGGTACCTCAGCTTTGCTTTGGAGGAATTCTATATGCCAGAAGTTAGGAGTGCATTCCAAAATTTATACAAAAGCATGAAGGTGGGAGATGGAATATCATGTATGGGGAGCAGCTATTTGGCTACTTTAACTGGAACAGAGTTTGCATGAAATGGAAAACTATGAACTAATACTTGGAAAGGTGGATAGAAGACTTTTATGCCAGGCTAAGTTTTATATTTTATCCTTTGGATAATGAAGAAGCCATTGAAGATGTCTAACTAGGAGTGATGGGGTCAGATCTGTGTCTAAAGAATATCAATTTGTCAACTGCAAAGGATAGGTCAGAAAGGAAAGCAACTAGAGACAGGGAGGTCAATTAGAAGGTTACTTTGTAGTCCAGGTGAGATATGGTGAGTTTAACTACAGTAGAGGCTGCATGAGTATAGAGAAGAGATGCAAGAGATGTGGAGACTGGAGTTACAAGATTCAGCAACTGATTGGATATGGAGTTTGAGAGAAAGGTTGCAAAACTAGTTGACTGGAAAGATGCCATCAGGTAAAATAATGAAGTTTGGAGGAAGGACAGATCTGTGGAGAAATATGAGTTTTAGACATGTTGAGATTAACATACTTACAGGACTTATAGATGTCCAAAAGGCAAAATGAGGAACTAGAGTTCAAAAGAATTTGGATGGATATACAAATGTGAGAGTGGTCTTTATAGCAATGATAATTGAAGTCATGGTAGCAAACAAAACAGTAGAGAAAGCAAAAGGGCTCAAGACAGGCCTCTCCCAAAATATTTCACTTTTATGATATGAAAGAGTATAGTGTGTACATGTGGCAGACTCCAAAGAAAATTATATTATCCTTTTTATGGTCAGAATCCACAAAAAAATCTTCCTTTCCATTCTCACTGCCACCCCCACCCCTCTAACTCAGGCCCTTACCACCTCTCACCTCAGTCTCATTATGCTCAATTCAGTGATCTTACCACCTCATCATATATTTCCTCTTTCCTTTCCTGTTCATGAGAACTGGCATCAGAGAAAGACAAAGATATTTTGGTGATGGATGTAAAATTTAAAAATAAGCAGGGGAAGGAATTTAGTGGGAAGCCCTAGCCATACCCAGGAAAACAGGAACTAGGAAGGATTTACATCCCAGTCCAATGGATATGAAACAGAGGAAAAAGGGAAGAGTCATGAGCTAAGCAGAAAAAAAAATCAAGGCAATATAATCTGCTCTGAACTAACGAAGGTTCCTAAAAACTTATATCTTGATTATAATAATCAGAATTTGATAGCCCTTTACTCCTACTATTCTTTATAAACTCCACTCAAACTGGTTTTCTTATGGTATCTCTAGCATGCCTTACACTTTCCCAACTTGGCACTTCTAATGTAGTCATTCTGTTTACTGGAAAGACCTTTTACCTCATTTCTACCTCTCTAAATCTGTAATGCTAAATTAAAAAGTAAAAAAAGACTTGGAACACAGGCTTAAGTCACTAATGGGCATATTCTTAATAAGTGTGAGGAACAATGGTTATAACTATATAACTACATAACAATATACATTGGATTTCTGGTTTCTGAGCTATTTTCCTGCCTTATAAACTCCAATGATATCCTTCTAATGCCATCAATCTATCAATGCCATCATCTAAGGCCATCATGCCTTCTCTGGTAACAATCACAGCCTTCTAGCTGCACATATTTAGCCTTTTGTTTTGTATCTCCTTTGTATAACTTATGAGGTCATTCTGAATATTAGGAATATTTGTATTCATATCTTATCACTTTGTTAGACTCTATGTTCCTTAAGCACAGGGATAATCTAAATTCTGTAATTCCCAAATGTCTAGTAGAGTTTTCCACACATACTATGGAAGAAGGTCCTTAATATTTGATCCTGTTCAATGATGAATAATTATGAAGAAAGACAGACCACACAAGAACATCAAACATTATTATAAAATAATCTTATCATGAAGGAAAAATCTAAGTTTGACCCACTGATGCCAATGCTAGGGGTATGCCTCAAGGAGGTCAAAGACAAGAAAGGGCTGCAACATACCAAAACACACATAGCAATATATTTTGTGGTAGCAAAGGACTGGAAACAACACAGATATCCATTCACTGGGAAATGGTTAAGCTAATTGTGGTACATGAATGTAATGGAATATGGCATAAGAAATGTCGAAGAGAATAGAGAAGCATAGAAAGACTTATATGAACTGAGGAAGAGTGAACAATGTATACAATGTATACAATGACAACAATATAAATGGAAACAAACAAAAATCTATGATGATCAAATCTGGCTCAAGAGAAAAGATGAAAAAACACCTTCTTCTTTACATGGGTGGGTGACTATGAGTGTGAAATATCATATATACCATTAGAGTTAGTGGAAGTGCTGATTGGCTTTGTTGAACTTAAAAAAAATTTTAATTTAAATTTTAAAAAAATTTTAAAACTTAAAAAAATATTACAAGTATGTTCAGTAAAGAAGGCAAACTAAAAGTGTATCAATAAAATTTCTTAAAAGGAAAAAGACCAACTGTAAAGTGAAGAGAAGCTGGGATCCAAGAGGTTAAATGGGGCTAGTAATGAAGAGGCCATGGTGACTAGATGACTGCTAGGATCAGCAGACATGTGAGACTGTTATCACTCCTGAAGGCTGAGAACTAAAAACTCAGAGAGAGGTGAGGAACATGACTTTAAATAAGGGTCAAGTAAAGCAGAATCTAGCAGTCAGTCCATTCTCAGGAAGCCAAAAGGTCAGGTCAGAGTAAGGATGAGGATGTCAAAGTGGAGAACTGAGGTATGAAACAGGAAGTAAAGATGAACATGGGTCATAAATGAATAGGGACCAGGATGGAACAGAGAGGCTCAGAATGCTGCCTAGGAATCCTATGAAGCAACTAACTCTCATGGTGGGCTGTGTGAATGGGAGAAGGATTTTTGATGGCCCCAAAGGGGTCTCCTGGCCTCTTCAACTCTGGCACTAAAAGAAGCCCACCAGGGCTAGGCTCTCATGTGGGTTCTGTAAAGACCACCAGCTTTGCATCTTACCAACGGAAAACAGCATGGAACTGTAGTAAAATCAGAAATGGATGCATTAAATAGAATAAGGAAGACTAATCCAAGAGTTAGTGGAGCATTAGAATCAGTCAGTGTTAGTCAGGGTCAAGAGACTGTTTTGAACTCTGGCCCTGACTTTTATTATCTGTATATTCATGGGTAACTTACTTAACATCTCTAAAACTCAGTTTCTTCCTCTGTAAAATAAGTGAGATTACTTTTCCACTTCCTCTCTGACAATGTTTTCAAGAAGAAAGACCTTTGTAAACTATAAAATGCAAAATTGGATATAATTTTTCATTGTTATATGGTTCTTGAGAAAACTGGTCAGAAACATCCTGGTTACAAATCCCTGAAATATCATACTTCAACTTAGTTTTAACAAATTAAATATCCATAAATGGAAAAGACTTAAGTGTCAGCTAGAGAAAACATACCAAGCATTCTAAATTCATATAATTTCTTTGGTCCTTTGATGAAAACAAAACAGAAAGGGTAAGGAGAATGGGGAAGATGGCAATGGTGATGTAAAACCTTGCTGAAGTATTGAGAATCCCAGAGAAATTCAGACGGCTCCAGGGAGGAACTTTTAAAATGATGATGCGTATCAACTGTCATCACATTCCACAACTGAAAACTCAAAAGGCCAAACCTACATTTTTCTTGGCTTAGCTTGACAAGCTGTAATTTTTTATTTTCCTAATAAAAAAAATGTCTTTTGAACATTCACCCTCTATGTAAATTCAGAACCCCAGCCACGGTAGACCACAGAGGCTGAAATATTTATCTTCCACAAACTGGTTTGGCATGCCTGTGTTTAGGGGTTTTGAAACACAGCTATACTTATTCTCTTATTCATTATCAACTAACACGCAGCTCTGAGCCACAGAAGACAGTTGTAATAAAAGGATGAACTAGAAGCTGAGATATGTTGTGGTTTTGTTTGGAAAACTAGGAAATGAATAAAGTCAAACGCTGTGGCAGCCTACCAAGGAAACTGTAAACCCCACATTAACCAGAAGTGGGCCAGAGACTGTTAGGCAACATGAATTACAAAAGGAAAATCAAATATATGCCAGGATAGGAGAGAATCTACATTTGCAGGAGAGGAACAGTTTTCCAGTATACAAGGTCAATCATTCTCTGAGTGCCCGTCTCCTTACCCAAAGATGAGGACAATAAAGATAAAAGATAGTGTGTGTGTGCATGTGCATATATGTGCATACATGTATATATGTATATATGAATTTTCTCATGCACATATACACATGTATGTATACTGGACACAACGAATGAGCTACCCAAGTCAAATGCTAGTTAACTGACCCTGGGCACGTCACTAAATCTCTCCATCAGTCAGTCCTTCAATTACAGATTGAGGAAGTTTTCACCGAAGGGGCTCGGTCTACTAATAAGTCACAGATACAGATATTGTATTACTCAACTAAAATTAGTATTCAGATTCTGATTAGTATTCAGATTAAGACTTTATAGAATTAAATGAGTTATATGTTTGAAAGTTCTTTCAAAAATTTAAGTTCTCTGCAGAAGCAAAGAATTAGAAACAAAACTGATGCCATCAATTGGGAAATGTATAAATGAACTGTGGTACATGAATGTAATGGAATATTACAATGCTATAAGAAATGATGAATATGATAAAATAGATAAGCATGAGAAGATACAATCAGATACAAAGTGAAGTAGGCAGAATCAGTAAAATGATGCACACAATGACTGTCAATCAAGTAAATTCCATTAACCAATATGTATTTAATTAAGTGCCTACTATGAGCCAGTCACCATGTGAGGCACTGTCTATACAGATAAAATCAAATGAAACCACCTATATCTTCAAGAAGTATAAAAACATAAATTCAAAGCACTACCAAAAAAAATGAAACTGAATGCGGTGAAAATTTTATGACTGAACTTTGCCACAAAGAATAGAGATGATAAAGTACCTTCCCCTGTTTCTTTGCAGAGTTAGGGGACTACAGCTGTGGAATATTGCATGCTATGTCAGACCTTTTTAACATATCTGTTATTTTTTCTGAATTGATTTTTTTCTCTTTTTATACTTTATTCTAAGAGATATTTCTGTCAGTGGGAAGAATATATTGGGAAATATGGGTGACGCAAAAACAAAATATATCCATTAAATTAAAATTCTATATAAATGTAAGGGGCTATTAAGGAATTACTCTGAATCACAAAAAGATCTGACTAACTATGAACTTACTAAGTAATTTGGACTTTCCTTCAATAGGGTAATATTCATTTTTTTGCCTTAAGGATGTGAAAGTGGGCTATATTTTATTTGCTTTTTTTTTTAACTGAAAGGTGAAGAATAGCACAAAAGGATGGCATGAGCGCCAGCTAGAGATGTGCCATTTCACAGATCAGCATGGTCTGTTTTGACAACACCTGTTCTTTCTACACTGACATTCATCAGTCTAGTACTTTAAGCTATTTCTCACAAGAGGGATGACATTTGGATGTACTCACCAGCTGCCTGAAGAACTGTGTAATATCTGAGAGGGAGGAGGTCTCTTGTATAAGTCAAGAGAGGTGTTATAATTTTTATTAATCTTTACCTATTAATACAGGAAGACATCCTCCTGAATTCAAATCTGGCCTCAAGCACTCAGTATCTGTGGGACCTTGGACAAATCACTTAATACTACTTGCCTCAGTTTCCTCATTTGTAAAATGACCTGGAGAAGGAAATGGAAAAACTACTCCAGTACCTTTGCCAAGGAACTCTAAATATAGTCACAAAGAATTGGACATGACTGAAATGCTTTTATGTCTAAATCCAGGATAGTGAACAGGAAAAAGAAAATCATACCTCAGTGAAAGGTCCAAGAAAAGGGCCCTTTAAGGGGAAATAACACTCAGAAAACTTCCTCATTTCAAAATGCACATGTTTAATACATATGGAGAAAATAATAATAAAAGGAAAGATGTGGGAGGTAGGAGTTGGTTGCAACATATAACTAATGAGGAACTTCCAAGAACAGGAGTAATGGGTGTCATCGATAAACTGGATGACAGGAAGGGAAGATGGGCTTGTCACATGGCAAGGGCGAAGGCACAGGTAGATTGCCAGAATGCTCCACTGATCAAAAGAAATTGGGAGGGCCTCCAGGATACTAAAGGAATCCGTGTAGCCAACTAAAGGAGTAGACAAGAGTTATACGCAATGGGCAAGCCAAATCATTGAGATCCCAGATTCTCTTGAATATCTGAGTATCCGATTAAGGAATGCTAAGAGTCAGAAGGAATTTCAGAGGTAATCTATTACAACCTCCCATAAATCAGGAGTAATACTTCAGCGCTTTCAATGCAGCAGACCTCTCCAGGTGATGAAACATCTTGTTCCATAGCTGAACAGCAACAGATGTTGTTAGAAGGTTCTTTCTTTTATTGTTCTGAAATCTCTTTCCTTAAAAGTCTTGATCACATGTCTTAATGTTGCCCTCAAGGGCAAAAAAATCCCTTTTCTGCTTGAAAGTCCTTTAAAACAAACGTTTAATTTGGGGAAAATGCACATGGGGGAAAATGTGGTAATCTTAAAGACAGAGAAAGGCCTACTTATCAAAGTTAGAAGAACAGGTCATCTTCTATAAGTGACAGAACGCAGATGAAAAATAATATTGACAGGTTGGAACCATAGGCAGAAATGAGTAAAAATGAAACTGAATAGCAACAAGTATAAGTTTTGTATATAGGTTTTTAAAAAATCAATTATATAAATAAAAGATGGAAGAAACCTAGCTTGGCAGCAGATCATACGAAAAAAGACTTAGGAATTTTAGCTGACAACAAGCTAAATACAAACTGTCAGGGTGGTATGGCTGTTAAAAAAAAAGCTAATCCAATTTTAGGCTACATGAATAGTATTAATATCTAGATACCTGAAGTAGTGATTCCACTGTACTTTGTGTTGATGAGGCCACATCTAAAGAGCTATGTCCAATTTATCCACTTAAAATGGTCCCTGGGTAAACCATATTCACATCATTTAAAGAGGGGCATGAGAACAGTTGGGAACTTTCCCAGTGCTTTCAATGATTGCAAGAAGCTCCTTGAAATTTTTTAAAACACACTAAGATACTCCTGGTAGTGCCACATCATTAAACATCACAATTTTCAAAGGAAAAAAAAAACCGTGGATGAACCAAAGGGGAATGAAATGGTATCTAGAGGGAGAAAGTTGGCTATAATATCACCAATGATAACAGGAGCATGAGAAAAGGCAAACAGGCTTGATACTAGAAAATATTTGCTAAAAATCAGAGTTATCTGAAAGTAGGATGGGCTGATTGGGAAGTAGGCTAACCCTCTCAAGAGTTGTTCCAATGAAAGTCTGATGAACACTTTTGGTGGATATTGTAGAGGGGATAATTATACAACTATAAGTTGTTCTAGATGCCTTTGAGCTCACTTCTAACTCTGAGACTATGTGATTCTGTGATGCAATAGCACAGGGATGTATTATTCAGCATATGTATAGCCAGAAGAGGAGGCAAGAAGTCTGCAGTGAGGGGCAGCTAGGTGGCTCAGTGAATAGAGCACCAGCCCTGGAGTCAGGAGGACCTGATTTCAAATCTGACCTCAGACACTTAACACTTACTAGTCATGTGACCTTGGGCAAGTCACTTAACCCCAATTGCCTTGCCTTCTGCCCTCCAAAAAAAGTCTGCAGTGAGAGCAAGGCACGACATACAGTCTGTGTACAGCTACACTGTGCTGTATCTGCAAATGTTAGAAAGCCTCTATCACATGGAATGGATCTTTTATAAAGGATTTATAGGGGCAGCTAGGTGGCACCACAGTACACAGAGCACCAGACCTGGAGTCAGGAAGACTCATCTTCCTGAGTTCAAATCCAACCTCAGACACTGACTAGTCAGGTGACCTTAGGCAAATCACTTAATGCTGTTTGTCTCAGTTTCCTCATCTGTAAAATGAGCTGTAGAAGGAAATGGCAAACCACTCCACAATCTCTGCAGGAAAATCCCAAATGAGATCACAAAGAGTTGGGCATGACTAAGAATGACTCAACAACAACAACAACAACAAAGGATTTTTGATAAGTATGGACAAGAATCTCAAGGATAAGAAGATGTGGATGGGTTGTAATCCGTACCAATGGAGCATAACAATAATAATAATAATAACAATAACAAGGTGGCATTTCTATAGCACTTTTGGTTTTGCAAAGCATTTTGTAAATATTTTACCCTTGCAATGACTCTGGGAGATTCGTGATATTATCACACCAATTTTATAGATGAAGACACTGAAGTAAGCAAAGGTTAAGTGACTTGCCCCGGGTTACACAGCTAGCAGATGAATGAGGCTGGATTTGAAGTCCTATCTTTCTAACTCCAGGATAAGAACCAGTTACCTGTGACTCAAGTAAAAAAGATACATTACAAAATTTGAGTTCACATCAGACTGCTGTAGTTCATTTCTCTATCCATGTAACTCTAGAACATCCCAAGATAAACTTCAATGTGGCTTCCTGTCTCCTTCATACAAATATGAACAATTTCTCTGAAAAGTGATCATTCAGTTTCTGCTCCAATTCCTCCAGAAAAGGAAAACCCACTCCCTCCCAGGGAACTCCATTACACTTAGAGCTCCATTTTGGGAAGTTGGCTCTTAAATCAAGCACAAAGTCTTTGCAACTTGAGAGAATCAGAGAAACTCAAAGGTGGAAAAGCTCAGAGGATTCAAGTTCCTAGATCTGTCAGGAAACCCTGAAATCACTTAGTCCAACTCCTTCATGTTATAGAAGAGTAAAAGTGAAGCCCAGAGAAGGTAAGGACCTTAGGAGCTATCTAGAGAGTTCACTTTGTTCCCTTTTACAATAGGCACCCAAAGTAGTTATTCAGCCTGGGCTTGAAGATCTCCCAGGAGGGGGAAATCTATTTTCTACCATTTCAGCCTATCCTACTCTTGGAAAATTCGAATTGTCAGGAACTTTGCACTTAAATCAAGCCTAAATATGCCCCTTTGTAACTTGTACTCATGGCTTCTGGTTCTTCTCTCTGGGGCCAAATAGAATAAATGTCTCCCAAATTATAGTCCTTTGAACACTTGTTTTTCTTAAAACTAAAATCCCTAATTCCTTCAAACCCAATGGCATATGATCCTAAAGTTGTTTCACTATCCCGGCTGCCGTACTATCCATGCTCTAAAAGGTAACCTGTACACAGTTCTGCAGGTGTGCTCTAACCTGAATATAAGAGAAAAGGCCTATCACTTTCCTGCTGTTGGACAGTGGTACTCTCTGAATGCAGCCCAAACTGGCACCAGCTTGGCTAGTTGTCACATTGCTCTGTTGGCTCATCTTGAGTGAATAAGCCCTCATCTTGTACTTTTGATAATATTTTTAAAATCCAATTATAAGACTTTACATTTATCCATCTAATTCAATTTGGTCTAATATCCTAGTCTGCCAAGATCTTTTGTACAACCTAGTTCTACCATCAACATGTCAGCTATTGCTCCTACCACTGGGTTATCAGAAAAATGTGATAAGCTTGTGACCTATGCCTTTAATCAAATTTAATGATTAAAAATTTTAAATATGTTGTATTTTTCCTGTGTTTTTGAAGAAGACCATGGCATCAGGGAAATGACAACATGGTTTGAAGTTGACTTTGATTTGAGTGAAGGAGGGCTCATAAATATATAGCACAAGACTAAGAGCATATCCTCGGGATACTTCACTACAATCCTTCCAAATAAGCCATGTAATCATTAATGACTATTATTTTAATTAGGTTCTAAAATATTTATTAAGATATATTTTATGTTTGTGATTCACCTAGTTCTGAATGCAACCAAAGTGCTATTGTCTAGCCCACATCTCCATTATTTCCACCTTTTCTCCTAACTCTGTCCTCTAAGATTAGTAAAACAAATCTAATTCCTTCCCCTTCCACATGACATCCCTCTTAAATACTTAAAGGTAAATGATCATGTCCTTCACCCCCTAATCTTAAACGTCTTGACATTCCTCTTTGAATCATCTGTACATATATTCTTGTGATATCATAATGCTGCAAGATTTGTAGACACATTCTCACCAATAGATTTTTTTTTTTTGAAGGGACAAAGGCAGAGGTGTTAGTAAGGTTGGGTCTGGACCTGTGTTTTCACTGGTACAGAGTATTCCTGATGAGGAAACTCCTTCTACTGATCAACTGATCAATATTTATTAAGCACCTACTATGTGCCAGGCAGTGTCTTAAGAGCTGGGGATACAAAAAGAGGCAATGCAAATTGGCAATGATGTTGTCAATTACAGTCTGAGAGAGTTTGTTAATTACCGAAAACTCTATACATAACCCATAAGAAATTATAAGTTAACTTAATGGGTCACCCAATAATATTATGTTTCTGTCAAGTAGGCTGTCCAGAACCCAAGATCTCTTCCTTTTCATGAAAAGACATCAGAAAAGGATTCTTGTAAAAGTAAATAATTTTTTAAAACCTTAAATAAAAATGGTCCTAACAACAACCACTAGGTGACCTCATCATTCATATTCCTCCACAAAAGTAGCAATTTATCCCAGCCCTTTGTTTCTTGTTTCTAAACTAGTTCTCTGCCATGAAAAAATATCCTTCCCTCTCTAATTCCTTGGTGACTCATTTTTTCCCTTTTAAATAGACTTGTGTGTAAACTTTTAAAAATTCACATGATTTACATATTTTTTTAGGTGGAAAGGAGAAGACTAGGTTTCCCTATCTTGCTAAGGCTGGAAGTTCAGTAGCCTCTTAAGGGCTCAATTTCACTGCTGATTGGCACAGAAACCATGAGAAATGGTCCACTTGCCCCTTCTTAGGGAGGCTGGTGTTCTGCTGCTCCTGGGGGCTCACCGTATTGGTGTTGGACATGGTAGAGACACCTAATTGGCTTCAGTCCTCACTGTAGTTCAGTAGTCCTGAGCTCAAGTATTCCACTAGCCTTAGTCACCCCAATAGCAGTGATTACAGCTGCATATCACCATGTCTGGACATAATTTCAGATTTCTGCACTGTTCATGTGCATACATACACATCACTCAAAATATTCAGGTTCAAATTATTTCAATTTTTAAAATATCTGAATTATATTGGCTGTATGATGATCAGCCATTACTTCAGTTTAAAACAAAAGAACTGACCTTGGTATGATCAGCTTATTTAAGAAGCAGTGGGATTTTGACAAAAATTGCTGGGAAAATTGGAACACAGTATGGCAGAAACTAGGTATAGACCATCATCTAACGCCATACACCAAAGTCAAGTCTAAATGGGTGCATGATCTAGGTATAAAGGCTGATATTGTAAATAATCTGGGGAAGCAAG
>CM053589.1:118025918-118083137 GCA_028646515.1 Pseudochirops corinnae
GCTCCTTAATGGCTACCCAGAGTCCCATCTGGTCAAATCACAAGACCATTCTTTCAATGAGTAAGCCCCAAAGCAAAATGCTAACCTCAGAGTATATATACCCTTTTTATAGCCAGAGGGCATCGCATTGCTCATGACTCAGTGCCTAATTAGAAATTAACAAAAGGTATAAAAGCCTTCCTATAAGCCAGTCTCCCCGAAGCAAATTTCCCTTAACGGGCTCCATGTGAGGCCTATTAATGAGTGGGGAAGATCTTATATCTCATTAACACTACACCCCCATCTGTCTTATTTTGTATTACTTCCCTACTGGCATTCACTTTTCTGGTCACACTATCCAGTTGGTTGTTCCCCTCTCCAACACCGAACCTTCCACCTCTATGCCTTTATAAGGTCATACCCATGTCCAGTCCATCTTCTTTCCAGATGCCAAAGGGACAGTACTGAAGTATATGTCATATCATGTCACTCTCCTCTTGGACCATCTCCAGTGGATCCCTATTGCCTCTGGGATTAAATATCCACTCTTCTGGTTTGGTGTTTTTCACCATTTGGCTCCAGATCACCTCTCCAAGTGTATTACATATTACTCCCTTCCCATGATTCACACTCTGAACCAACTAAGCCTCCTTGTTGTTTCTCACATCTGACATTCTATCTCATCTCTTTAAGCCTTTGGATAGTTTGTCTCTCTACCCTTTCTTATCTTGGGCTTGGAATGTTCTCCTTTGAATTCCTAGTTTCCTTCAAAGTTCAGCTCAAACAATACCTTCTCAAAAAGGTTTTCCTGATCTCTCTATCTGCTAGGACTTCCTCACTGAAATGACCTTGCACTGACATTTTTTTTGCATATTCTTACATATATGGGAGGTGTGTCATCTCCCCTTCTACAACCCTACCACCAAGAGAGAGTAAGCACCTTGAGGGCAAATGATATATTTAATTTTTGTCTTTGCATTGAGTATAAAACTCAGCACATAGTAGGCACCTAATAAATGCATGTTGATTGAATGAATGCACTTTACCCAGTGCTTCACAGACTTCCTGGCTTCCTTCAAAGCAAGGTCTTTCCTCATGTGTCACCTTCCCTCCTCCCCCCATTAGAATGTAAGCTCCTTGGGGGGCAGGGACTGTCTTTTTTTTTTTTCTTTACATCCCTAGCACTGAGCATAGTTCCTGGTATGTAGCAGATACTTCATAAGACTTTATTAAGTATTAACTATTAACAACTGCTTTCTTCCATTTGATATTATTATTATTATTTTATATTATCTTTTATTTACTTATTCGTACACATGCATTCTGCCCCTCATCCCCACCACAGCTACTGATAGAATGAAAGCTTCTTGAGGGCAGGGTCTTGAATCAAGCTGCTTGACTTTCTTGTCATCACATGTCAGCATTTACCACAGGATCTTACTCAGAGAAGATAATTCAATGAATGATTGTCGATTTAAATTAAATTGAAAAGCAAAATGTTTAAATGATGACTAGATGATCTCTGTCAGGGAATACTGTACAATGAATTAATGTATTTGGACTGAATGGCCAGTAAGATCCCATTCACATTAAGTTTATAAAAACTTGTTTAATTATTACAAATACCACAACTGTCTTAAAGGAAGGAGTTCTGTCATATGCTTCTTTTTTTTTTCCTCTACAGGATATATACTACAGAATTGGAGAACACAAAATCAATGAATTGATATATGAAAATATACTTCTCTTATTAAAATGAACTCATTTTTCCTAAATAAGTAAATCATATATATGTATATTTTAAGATAGCATCTCAGTTGACAGTCCTATTTTTAAAATTTTAGATTCTCTAATACAAAAGTTGATAAATACTGATGAATTCTCAATCAGTGATAAAATCAAAATCGAATCCAGCGGTGGGGAACCTGTAGTCTCAAGGCTACATGTGACCCTTTGACTCAGGAGCTGCACTTGAGAACCTAGAGAGCCATGTGTGGCCTTGAGGCTGCAGGTTCTCCACTCCTGATTAATCCAAACTAGCCTAACATGCATTTATAGAGGACTTACTCTGGGTAAGGCACTGTGCTAAGTACTGAGGATATAAAGACAAAAAAAAAAACAGGTCCTGTCCACAAGCTTATGTTCTTCTGGGGGACACAATATGTAAGCTTGTAAATCTATTCATGATTAACTGAGGAGGTAGAACACTAACAATTTGGGGCATCATGGAAGGCTTATTGTAGGAGGCAGACCATGAGTTGAGCCTTGACAGAGGTCAGCAATTCTAAGGGGCTAAGGTTAGGATGTAGTGCATTCCAGACATGCAGGAAGGCATGGAGGTCAGGGAGGCAATGTTATGTTCAAGGAAGAACAAACTCGTAAGTTTTGACTAGAATTTTGTATGTAAGAACAGCAGCCTGCAAATGGAGGCTGGAGCTAATAGAACAAACAGGGTTTTAAATGCCAAGCTGAGGAACTTATGTCATGTCCTAGAGGCAAGAGGAACAATTAAAAGCTCCTGGACAAGAGAATCAAATGGTTAGACTCGTGCTTTAGGAAGATCATTCTGGTACCTGTGAAAGACTGATCAGATGGAGGAGAGACTAGAGGCCAGGAGCCCAATGAGAAGGCTGCTGCAATAGCCCAGGGAAGACTCAGTCTTAAACTAACCTGGCAGCTACGCCAGTGGAGAGAAAGGAATAGTCATTCAGCAAACTGTAGAGGATGAATGTATAAGAGTGAGCAACTGACTGATTATGAGAGAAGAAAGTGTCCAGGATCATTGGGAGATTGTGAACTTAGCTAAGTGAGTAGAAGGGCAGCAGAACCATCAACAGAAGTAAGTGACATAGGAAAAGAAGAGTATTTTCAGGGAAAGTTGCTAAATTCTATTTTGGCGTATGGATTGCGAGATGTCTGTGAAGCATCCATTCATAGATGTCAAATAAACATTTGATAATATAGAACTGGGGCTTCAGAGAGATCTGGGGTGGATACAGAGATCTGAGAGTCATCTATATAAGAGATGTATAACTGTACTCCTAGGAACTTAAGAGATCAACAAGACAGAGGATATGGAGAAAAAATGGAAGAAGGTCCAGGACAGAATCTTGAGAAACATCTGTGGAAAGGAGGCAAGGCATAGGTGATTATCCAGCAAAGGATAGACTGAAAGAGAACCAAAAGTATCTTCATACAGGACTTAATAAGTTTAGAGAATTACAAGCAAAAAGTAAAAGAAAAATGAAAAGAAAACAAGTTACCTTTTGGTTTATAACATGGGACTGGGATGATACATTCCTCTTTGATGTGTAACTTGAGTTGTGGATTGCAGCCCCCAACATGCTGTCCATTATGGTTGATACAAAGGACAACTCGATATCTTAACCCTCGACCACAAGTCACTGTGCACTTCAAGAAAGAAAAGTTACACAAAAAAACATTAATTTGTAACTTATAAGAGAGAATTAATATCCCTTTAGAATATCCCTGGCAAGGATGAATCTTTGTCTTTTGAAAGAGGATATGATTTTTTCTTTTTGGAAATAGTCAAAATTCAATCAAGGACAACTCTGACAAATAGGTCAGTGATCACTGGCTATTATAATTTTGGATCAAAAACAAAGTATGTCTATGAAGTAATAAGAGTGGCTTTCTTGTAAATTGACTCTGAAGGTAATTCTCAAGAGTGGTTTAAAAATATTTAGAGTAAGAACATCCCCCATTAAAACAATTAACTCCAAACATATTCATGCACAGCCTCTAAGGTGTCTATTTTGAAGGACAACAGTCACATGATTATATAAATCCTGATGTTTATTTTTAAATGAATTTTAGAGTCATATCTTATATTTAGTAATCCTCTAGAATAATAACTAATACCATTGGTCATTTACTAAAAAATAATAAATCAAGATAAAAGGCAAGTCCTTTTATCTTATAAAGAATTATGATGGTCAGTACTTTTTTTGGCAAAAAAAAAAAATCTGCCTGGATCAGGCTTAACCACTTATATATATGATATGTATTATGTCATTCAAGAAGACACTAAGATCTTTAGTAAATTAATATTAACAATTCACTATGCAAATACCTAATATAACACAATGAGATATAGGACCTACATTCCATTATGTATTATACTATCAAAAATTAAATATAAAATTATTTAAGAATTATGAGAATAAGACCAAGGCCTGTGGGACGTTTTAAAAAATAATGCTCTTCAATTTCTGTTAATCTTAGTAGAGCTTCAACTTTCCCTACACTCTCCAAAGATTCTGCCAATGAATATATTAAATTCATTTTAAAGAGGGATTTAATTAATTAAGCTATTTAGTTGACTCATAAGGTCATTTAGGGTCCAAACATCTCATTTCATACAAAAGGAGAGTGAGGCTGGGTCTGAGAGAGAGAGAGAGAGAGAGAGAGAGAGAGAGAGATGTGTTCAAAGTTACAAAACAGAAAATGGAAGAATTGGAATTTGAATCCAAAACCCCTGACTCCAAATAAAGCATTCTGTGACTGCACTATTTATCTCAGATTCATTCTTTTCTGTTTATTCCTACTTCTATCCCATGGTTTGGGCTTTGAAGACCTCACACCTGAAATATTGCAATAATGCATCTTGTATAGTGGTATTGGATTTATTTTATAGGAAAATTACTTCTATATCTTTGCTCCAATAATGGAAAATCTGTCACCTTCCTGCTGAATATTCAAATATCTACAGTCTGGTTCCATCTTACCTGTCCAGTTTTACTGTCTATTATTTGACAATCCATACTTCTCCTCTAACCAATTTATTCTCTTTATCCCCAAAATGTCAGGCTTGTTCCTACAGTCATACTTCTGTTTATCCTATATCTCCTGCCAATAATATTCTTACCTATCTAAATCCTCCCCAGGTGCCAAGGCACAGTCCTCGTTTCTTCATGCTTAAACTCTGGTCATTCCTAAATTCTACATAACACTGAGTGTCTATACCACCCACATTTTGGCACTCAACAGTATCTTGGATTTCAGGGTTGTTTGTTTGTTTGTTTGTTTGTTTTTTTGCCTCTTCAAGTACATTGTAAGCAGTGGGACATGGCTTGATGCTACTTTCATATTCCTCTTATTATGGAACCAAAAAAACTGGATTTTGGGAGGAAAAGGAATACCATACAACCTTACCTGAGACCACTCCATGGCAATCCACTTGGGACAATCAAAGAGGTTGCAAGTTTGCATCACCTTGGGCTTGGGAGCATACATGCATTTCCATTCTTCTACTTGCAATATTTCTCCATGCATGGACTCCTCTACACAAACAAAGCTCCGCCTCTGGATCCCTCCACCACAAGACACAGAGCATGCTGTCCAAGGATTATGTTCCCAGCTCGGGAGCAAAAACAATTTTAAAAGAAGATGTTACTTTATTTTTTTTTTAAACATCTCAAGAGTGTACTTTCATACTTGGGGCCTTCAAGACCAATATTAAGGATCAGAGAAACATATTCCAAGTGGGCCCTTCACTTATTCTCAGGCATAGGATGAAATGGAAAGACACATAAATCAGCTCACTAAAGCCTCTTAAGCCAATTTAGAATGATCAGGAGACTGACCCAACTTGTTTCAAGACATATTCTGGTTTTTAAGTAATAGAATATTCTTAAGACCCCAGGGCCATTTCGTGTAAGTGCTGCCTAAAACATTCTCATCAACTCCAAGCATGTCCATAGTTAAATTAAAATTCGAGGTACAAGAATTATCTACCCCCCAAAAAAGTACATCAAGTCTTTCTGTAGGTTCTTTGTTCAACATTTTTGTAGGAAAAATAGAAGATTTGATGAATGTTATAGATCAAGGCATAGAAAACTTCACTGAGTTTCCTGGGACACTAAGAAGTTAAGTGACTTGACCAGGGTCAAAGAGTCAGAATGTGTCAGAGGCAGGACTTTTCCTGTCCCTAAGGGTTGCTGTCTACCCCCTATAATACATTGATTTTCATGAATTCATACATATGTAATATATACACACATAAATACAAACATAAACACACATTTTATATATCTATATTTATATATTTGCATGTGTAGGTATATCTACTTCTTAAACATTTCTTCCTTTCCCTTTTTCTTTAAACTCTTGCTCAGTTACTCCAGGAAAATATTTCTCCCTCCGCTCCCCTTCACTGAATCTATTTGGTGTCCTGTTGTTTTTGTTCAATCATTTCAGTCGTGTCCAACTCTTTATGACTTCATTTGAGATTTTCTTGGCAAAGATACTGCAGTGATTTGCCATTTCCTTCTCCAGCTCATTTTACAGTTGAGGAACTGAGGTCAACAGGGTTAAGTGACTTGCCCAGGGTCATACAACTAGTACATGTCTGAGACCAGATTTGAATTCAGGTCCTCCTGACTTCAGGGCCAGCGCTCTATCCACCATACCACTTAGATGCCTGATTGCATCTAGACACCGCCCCTCATCAGTGCCAATAAGTACAATAGTATTAAGAATACACTAGCATCAATATTAATGAAAATGAAAAAATTTAAAAGTCTTTATGGAACAACTACTCTATTTGAAGAAGTTAAGTCATTCTCAGCAGACTCAAGAAATTATTCTTTCTCTCATATTCACACCAATACATACACTCAGTTCTCATTTACTTTATTTATTTTGCTTTGAAACAGAAACTATGTTGCAAGCAGAGGTCTATCACAGGCTAGCTCTTCAACTGTAGGAGGGATCTTAGCAAGCACTGAGCCTAGCCCTTTTATTGCATGGATGACGAAACTGAGGCCCAAGAGGTAATGACTTTTCCATGGTCAGTGGCACAGCTGAGATCTGAGCCCAAGCCCCCTGATTTCATGAAGATCCCTCTAGTGCTCTAAGGCGAATGCACATGATTCCTCTATCACAAAGCAATCACCTCGTGACTCTTTAGTTGTATAGTTTCAGTCCCAAAAGGAGATCACAAATTCAATTTCAAACCATCACTGAGATGTGTTAGGATTTCATCTACAATGGAAATCTGGCTCTGGGAGAGCATACTTTCTTGGAAAGGAACAAAATAGGTTAAAGGGAAGGGGCACAGAGGTTGAAAAGCATTTCATATAAAAACTGTGACCTGTCTTTTGGGACCACCTATTCACAAGGCAAGGTCCTACTGAATGGGTGGTGTTCTTAAGATTCCTTAAGCTCTGGTAGTTTTGAACTTGATCTAAGAAAAATTACCCAGAGTGCTCTATCTCTCCTTGCTACTCCAGTACTTAGGTCGTGTGAGGATACTATAAACGGTGGAGAGTCGGACCTAAGGGAGGTCCAACCTGAAGGACAATCAGGAGATGACTGGAATGTTGGTGGAGGTTACTTGACTACACTGCTTCTCTCTGCTTCTTCAAATTTAAGATCTGTGGCACTCTGGGTAGGCTCTCCCAGGGCAAAATCCAAGCCATCAGAATCTGTGAAAAACTGAGTAATTGCCTGGCCAGAAAAAGGTAGTTTCTTGGCTTCCCTCCCCACTCCATGGCTATGCCTCTGAAGGAGGGGACGAAAGAATAGAAGAAGGTATGCTCATGTGAGGAAATTCAAGAGCCAGAGGGGTAAGTATGCTAGACTGAGCTTGGAAGAAAAGATATGCAAAGCAAAATAGAAGTAACATTGTCGCAATAGTATAGGCAACTAGGTAGCACAGTGGATAGAGTGACTCTGGGAAAGTCACTTCACTTCTCAGTCTCAGGGTTTTCATCTAAAAAGTGAGGCTAACACTAGCACCTAGCTCACAGGGTTACTGTGAGGATCTAGTGAGATAACATACGTAAAGCACTTTGCAAACCTTCAAATGCTATAGCAAGCCTCATCAACTATTCAGGTAAAATGACAAAGAGTTCAGGAAATAGACCACAGCCTGATACAGAGATATAACAGTGACAAGAAAATGCAATTATCTGGACTCAGTCGGCATAGTTTTTCTGCCAAAGCAGAGTAACTAGTCTTACATAAATGTAAATTTTATCCTTTAAGAGGTGAAGAGGGTAGAAGGGAATTACTATCCTCTGTCAGATTCTCATCCTGAAGGAAGAACTAGTTGCTGGGATAAAAATAATGGGAACTTTATGTGAATAAGGGGATGGAAAAGGATAGAGTTTAATAAGCATTTTGTTGTTGCTGTTGTTCAGTCATTTTTTCAATTTTGTCTGACTCCTCATGACCCCATTTGGAGTTTTTGTGGCAAAGATCCTGGAGTGATTCTCCATTTCCTTTTCCAACTCATTTTACAGAGGAAGAATTTCAAGAGATAAACAGGATTAAGTGACTTGCCTGGGGTCACACAGCTAGTAAGTGTGTGAGGCCAGATTTGAACTCAGGAAGATGAGTCTCTATCCACTGTACCACCTAGCTGTCTATTAAGCACTTATTATGTGCCAGCCTCTGCTGAGGATTTTTACAAGCATTAATTTATCTGATCCTCACAATCACAGGGGGAGGTAGGTGCTATTATTATCGCCATTTTATAGCTGAGGAAACTTAGGCAGAGAGAAGTTAAGTGGCTTGGCCAGGGTCAATGATGGTGCTGCAGATGATGCTACATCTGAACTCAGATCTTCCTGATTCCACATCCCATGCTTTATCCACTGTGCTATTTGGTGGCCTTAAGAAGGAAAGAAAAGTCAGGCATAATCTGATATCGTACCCTAGGTTTTGGGAGAGCAGATTTCCAAGATTTGGGAGAAAAGATAAATTAGATCCTATACTTAAAAATTCTAAAGAAGTTGACCTATAAAAGATGGGAGCTCCCAAAAATATAATTCTGAAGACACAAAAAAGAAACAACTCCAAGAAAAAAATAAAAGTAGAAGCTATTGAAAAGGGACCAATGTGAATGCATGAGAACTCTTCTACCAACTCAAATTTTAAAAAGAGGTGCAAAAGATGAAACCAGTGCAGAACACTGCTGAGTCAGGCATGACTCAAAAATGACTGAACCACAACAACAAAGGACGAATTCAAAAGTGAAGCATGATGTTAGGAATTCTAGAACATAAAATGAGCTGAGGAGATTAGGATTTTTGAGTTAATGTCTTGGCTTCCCTTAATACTAGAACATGATTATTTCTTTCTCAAACCTTACATCATATTTTATTTGTACTTAGCATTTACAGACTTTTAGTACTCTATTTGAAATTAGATTCATATGTGTCACGTCCCCCATTAGTCTGTAAGTTTAATAAGGGCTGAGTTCATGTCTTAATCTTTGTATGTCTTCCGGAATCTCACACAATAATCTGCACAAAGAAAGTGTATTTTTATAAATGTCCAATGAATTGAATCAATATCAGTGTCTGAGTTATTAGTGAAGATATATTTAAGCTACATGAAAACATTTGAATGAGTGGCAAACCTGATCCTAACAAACTACCTATATTAGATACTGGCCATGTTTTGTTCAGTGCCCAACAAATTACTCATGTTCAATGAAAATAAACAAAAAAATAAAATTAATAGTAATCAGAACTCACCGAGGAAGAGGCTGGAAGTGATCATAGGGCATGATCTCTTTAAATCCATCACTATGAATAATAAAATTAGCACAATGTTATTTCATCTTTTAGACAACTGATATATTTGACATCATGACATTTTCAGGTAGCATGAACCTCCCAAGGGAAGCCCCCTTTTTCCAATGACAGCTCAATGTGACATGCTCCTATTTCCAACTTCATCTCTTTAATCTTCTGTGGTTTTCTCTTGCTTTTCCTCCATTTCAGAAACATCCCTGACACAAACCACCTCATTTCTAATATGAGAATGTATTTCACAGAACCCCTTACTAGTTAGATGATGAAAAATAGAAATTATCCTCCATGACCAAAAGGTGGTGTATTTGGCCTCTGGCAGGGGAAATGTGTTCACTTCTAGACAAAATTTTAGTCATGTCACGTGCCTGCTACTATAGGTTACTCTGGTAAAATGCACAAGCATTATAGCACACTTTCCTATTAATTGGGTCTTTAGTTCAGGTATTTGTGCTCAGTAAAGGTCACGGTTAATGGTGATGTCCAACTGGGATTAAAGGAAATGGACAGTTTAGCTATAGGAAATGAAATCCACCGAGAATGTTTCCTTTTCCACTTGCCTATAACTCTCCCTCAGCCAGCTGGCATATTTATGTGAGGTTCTGGGACTTGATATTGTGATGTTATTTTAAGATACTGTAATGTTGCCAGGAAACCGCTTCAAGCAGTCCAAAAGTAAGCTGGTCCTAAATTGTGCAACATTATAGTTTCTGCAGGGCTTCTCTACACTCCAGCATTAACACTTGGTAGTTCTTTGCACAAATTTACAATTCATACCACATTTAATATGATTACTTTTCAAGCCATGACATGCTAATAAGTGACCCACTTTCACAGTCTGTGAATGGCAGAAGGATAAATTAAGTTGGAAACTTGGGAGGAAGAAATCCTTGATACCATATATGGCACCTCACAGAGCAGAGGCATCTGGCCAGGTTTAATGTGTTCATGAGTTTTAATAGCTACATCAAAAGTAGATGCAGACCATGATTAGGAGATGAGGAGGTTATGCCGACCTGCCATGTAGATAGTTTAAGTTCCCTTACTGAAGGCCAAGGAGATAGACCTAGATTGCAAATATAACAATGCCAACCATCAGCATTCCTTCTTCCAAAGGCAAGAATCAAAAAGGAAGTTGGTTTAAAAGTAAATGAATCATTGGTATCAGCTAAGACTGGTTTATTTGTTCTTCAACAAGTAACAATGCAAGCAATGCACACAAACCTTGAAGGGCAAGGATCCATGCTACATTCCTTCAATTTTGGCTTTGGTTTTGTGTTCTCGGGGTAGTAGTGACAATAATGGTCAGGAACGACCCTCTTCAGGCGAACATCCACACATTCAGCAGAGTTGAGTTGATATCCTAAGTAAGAAAAAAACCATATATATATATATAAATGGTATCATTTTTGTAGATGTGGAGCTAAAAGGGGTCTCAGAAGTCATCTTTGCTGGGAGTGGTTTTAGTTGTCAAAAAAGTTCCTTTATACTCCCCTTCCCAGTGCCATTCTTCTACCCAAACTCTATAAATAACATAAAAATCATTTGTATTTCTATGGCAATTTAAGGTTTGCAAAGTGCTTTACAAAGATAATCTCATTTAAGCCCCAAACCAACTCTATGAGGCAGCTACCAGCTGTGCTAGCATCTTGTTCGTTTATTTGTTTTTAAACAGACAGGGAAATGGGGGTTGAGAGGTTAAGTGATTTCTCTACATTTTCAGTCTTTGAGTATTGGAGGCAGATTTGAACGCGGTGTCTTTCAAGTAGAATATTCTATCCATTATGGACATGCTGCCTTTCATTCTCATCATTTTACCTCACAAGTCTGTAACTGAAAAATTACAACAGAGTGAACAACTGGGAATATAAATAGATTGGCAGTAAGCTATTGGAGATTCAGTATCCTAAAAAGAGGAAATAATCTGCAAACCAACTAGTTATGCAATGTTTGAGAAAAGCAAACACCTGGAAGGTATAACCCAAACAGATGAGGAGATCAAATAAAGAAAAAGAAGAAAAGTTGTACTTTCATTTCTGGGAAAGTTTGGCCCAGTTTGCCTTCAACTACATAAGTACTATGTTGCTAAACATTTTTTCAAAGTCATTTTTCTCGAACATCATCAGTTATTCAGCCCCTTTTCTTCCAAAAAGGCCCCAAACCCAAACATATCTAATTGGTCTAAAATTCTATTTAAAGGATTGATTACTGACAGTGAATTTGATTTTATAAACCAATGGGCTGCTTTCTTGGCAAAGAGAGGAAAGGCATTCATGAGCGATGGCTTGGATGTAAGCTGAGTGGAGAAGGATGCACTGGTATGCATTATAAAAAACAAGGTAGAAACCACAAGAATGAAAATCCAAATGGAGTCAATAAAATATGACTGTAGTACTAGCACCAGTATCTACTGAAAGGACTAAAATATCAGATATCCATGGCAACCTCTGCCCATTTCCTTGGCTCATCAAGAGCATCCCCACATTGATTTCTGGATGGCAATAATAAAATTGAGTTAAATGGTTCTGGAACCTCAGAGGCAAATAAGCTAACTTTCTTAATCATCCAAGGAACCCAGAAAAATGTCATTTATACAAATCATGTAAACTAGAGAACAGGCACAATTACATTTGATTTTTTTTTTCCAAAACAAAATAAAACAACAAAGCACCATATGAGTTTATGTTCTTTCAGGAAAGAAAGTACCTTTGTTCTAAAGGGAAACACAAATAAAAAAATGAGAAAGTGAGCACGTATATTTTTATGATTTGGTATGGAGGATGGAGGAAAGAAATTGTCTTTGCTCTTTCTCTTTAATTGTAAAGAGCTTTAGGAGTTAAATAGCTAATACATGTATATATGTTTATATTTTTTACACGTACATACAAACATATATACACATATATACACATATATGTATATATGTATGTGTATATACATATATGCATGCATACATACATATATATTTATATATATATAATCTACTTGTTGGTCCTTCTATTTGGAGATAAATATAGAGTTAAAGAATTGAAGAATAATGGAAAGAACACTGGATTTGGGAGTCAGAAGACCTGGTCTAAGACCCAGGTCTAGCATCTACCAGCTGTGTGGAGAGGGGCAACTAATGTAGCCTTCCAAAGCCAGAGCTTCTTCATGTATAAAAAGGGGGCATTCCCACTTGAGCTGGATTCCTTATCGGATTGTTGTGAAGACAGCAGTCAGAGACGATGTAACACGGTAGCCTGGGTAATGGACTTGGGGTCAGGAGTATTTTAGTTTTGTATTCTAGATTGCTATGTTGTTGTCATTAGCTTCTGACAGTAGTCCAATCACTATCTCACTGACCCTCAATTTTCTTACTTGTGAAACAGGGTTAGCAAGAGTACTTATCTGACTGGACTGTTAAAAGGATCAAATGAGACAAGATCAGTCAATCAAGCATTTATTAAGCACTTAATCTCTGCTAAGGAGGGAGGGGGAGCAGGGAAATAAAAGACAATATCTACTCTTGAGGAGCTCACAGCCTAATGCAATAAGAGGTTGTTATAAAACTTTAAGCACTAGATGAATGTGAGAAATATTATGATGAAATGAAAGCAATACATAGATATAAGCTGTTACAGTATTAAAATATTGTTACCATACAAACATAGCAGGAATTAGAGATGACAACCGTTCTATCAAAAAAGGAAAAACAAATGTTCCCTAAGCTGTACAGAGTAGGCCACAGTTCCATTCTATTAACATAACAATCTCATAACTTTTAGCAAATCTGACCACTAGCTTCTGCAGCAAGAGCCCTAGAGGAATGCTCATGCACCTTTCTGAGATTTTTTTCAGTAATGTTTCCTGACTTTTTATTACTTACAAGTAAATTTAGGAACCATATCTTTGGAATCAAGCTGATAATAATTAGCTAAACAGGGATGGCTAGGTGGCACAGTGAATAGAGCATCTGCCCTGGAGTCAGGAGGACCTGAGTTCAAATTTGACCTCAGACACTTAATGCAAAAAATAGTCATGTGACCTTGGGCAAGTCACTTAACCCTAATTGCCCTACCTTCCCCCCTCCAAAAAAAATAGCCAAATCCCACTTCTAAGTACAGCTCTTAAATGCAAAAGTTACTGTTCGGTTATTGTATCTTACCTGGCATAGGTCCTACCATATAATAAATAAGTGCTTTAAAAATGCTTCTTCAGTGACTGATTGACCTAATAGGGTCTTAGGGCATATGCATGCAATGAATAGGAAGAAAAGTTTTCCTGCTAAATAAAGAATGATAAATACAGTGAGGCAGTGTAGTATGATACATCTGTAAGCAGATAGTTCCTAGGTTCATATCCTAACCCTTGCCCCTTAGCTATATGACCTCGGGTAAATTATCTCACCTTACTAGGCCTTAATTCCCTCACCTATAAAAGTAAGCACCTGTGATTGTTGATACCTAAAGTCTCCTCCAGCTCTAAAATCAAGTGATTCCTTTGTTTTCAAAAGATGTGATCATCCCCTTTGCTTAACTTCAACCCTGGATCGGATCAAGGTACACTTGGAAGGTTTATGCTGAATTCTGTTATATGCAAAGCTTGCACATGCAAATCTGTAGGTACGATTAATTTATGCAAATGATCCCTTTATGGCGGGCCAGTGAGTCACACCCAAGTACATCTGGTAACTTGTCCTGGGCGCAGAAGAGAATGCCAGAAGCCCAGACCTGAGGGGATTAGGTCAGTTACGCATCTGCTAACTATGTATCAGCATTTACGAGAAAGCATAAAGTTCTGAGTATTAATTTCAGGGAAGAGATTTGGCCCAAAGAATTTCTGAATCACAACTAGCAGGGAACCCGTGGACTCATCTGATCCAGCCTCCAAGCAGCATGCTGTCTAAACCAGTCCAGACAGAGGTCTATATTTTAAGGACTTCCCCTCACAGCATGCTTGAGAGTCTATAGTTTAAAAAGAAAAACAAAAACCTAAAGGTATTTTTTTGCCCCACAAACAAGTAGTCATGCCGTAAGTCATTGTACTTGTATCCTTAGAACCTAAAACAATGCTGGTCCTTAATCAATGACTGTTGATTGGTTGGCCATATATTTATAACTAATTAGGAGTCATCTTATCCAACCTCCTCATTTTAGATGCGAGGTAACAGGCCCACAGGTTAAGTGTCTTGCCAAGCCTCCCACAGGCTAGCAGCAGAGATGCGCTCCAGACCCAGGACGTTGCATTCCAAATCCAGCGCGATGCTGCCATATAAGCAAGTGATTCTCAGACTCAAGAAGAGAGAACATAAGGAGGAAGGTGTTTCCTATGTAGGCTAGAATAACAACAACAATAACAACTCAATTTATATTGCCTTTATAAGATACTTTTGCAAGATCTCATTTGATCCTCACAATAAACCTGTGAGAAAGGTACTATTCTCTCCATTTTACAGATGAGGAAACTGAGACTGACAGGTTAAATGACTTGCCCAGGGTCACCTAGCTAATAAGGCAAGATTCAAACTTGGATGCTTTTGATTCCAACCAAAGGTCATACACCACAGGACCAGAATTTTAGAACTGGAATGGTCTTTAGTATCATTTGGCCCAACCCTTTTAACTGAGGGAACTGAGGCCCAAAGAGAAGTCATTTGCCTAGGATCTCATGTAGTTGAGCCAGCTGCAGAGTCAAGTCCAGAACCCAGGTATCCTGAATTAGTCCAAAGCTAGCTGTATTGCAAATAGTCAGTTGACCAAAAGGCCCTACTAATTGCAGAAATGCAGTGTGGAATAGTGAATGAAGTCCTGGAACAGATCCTGGACAAGTCTCTCATCCCTCTGTGCCCCCAGGCTACTTTAAAACTATAGAGCAGGCCTTGATCTGCCTTGATAGTAAGAGTTTCTTCACTGAAATTTCTCTGCACCGATGAACTCACGGTTCCAGTCTGGGGGATTGGGGTGGAGGAGCTCAGGTACAACTATATTAGTTACACCTCCCCAGGGTGTCTGCACTCTGAAAGGAGATACTTGACAAGGGCCAAGTCTTGACCTAAGGTAATTTAAGGCCAACAATGGAATGAACGTTAGACACTATATATGTGTGTGGGAGGGTTGTTTTCTAATAAAACAGCTATAGTAGTCAGCTTTCTGGAATTGAAAGAATACTGTCAGGCCTCTAGGTGGTGGGTCTGGAATCAGGAAGACCTGAGTTCAGTTCCATCTTAGATGCCCACTAGCTACATGATCCCGGGTGACCTCCCTCAGCCTCAGTTTCCTCATCTGTAAAATAGAGATTAAAAACAGCACCTATCTCCCAGGGTTATTGTGAGTATCAAATAAGGTCACCTATATACAGCATCTTCCTAACCTCAAAGCTCTACATTAAATACTTGTGATTACAGTCTCAGACTTACAGTAGCATTTGATAATAAAAATAACAATAGCTAAAATTTATTACTATGTGCCAGGCACTACGCTAAGCACTTCATAATTATTACCTCATCTGATCCGCACAAAGATCCCAGGAGGTAGATGCTATTAACCTCATTCTACAGGTGAGGAAAATGAAGCAAGCAGAGGTGAAGAGACTCGCCCAGGGTCAAACAGCTAAGAAGTCAAAGGTCAAACTCAGATCTTCCTGAATCCAGACCCATCTATCCACCGTACCACCGAGGTGCTCCTGGATCTAACTTCAAAGTTTACTGGTATCACAAATAAGCTTAACGGACATAAGTACTCCTACGAGAAAGGTATTAGCCAGGTGTTAGCTTTATGCCCCACTGCAATCACTAAGTCGCCTCTCTGATTTGATTTGAAGAAATGAAGATTCGGCATGCCATGGATAGATCAACGCTTAGCAACTGACCTTCACCAAGCATGGATGGACTACATATGTATGTGTAGGGCAGGGGGGGAGCTAATGGATTTTAAATTAAGATAGACAAAGTGAGCTGGAATCTCTTCTACTCCTCTTTCCTGCCCCCCTTCCCCCAGGCACACATCCATCTTACAGTAAGCAGAGAAAGATCAAAACAATAGAGGTCAGAATTTTTCTGGGGTCAGGGGCTAGACACAAAGATATTCCCCATTCACTCCAGCTGTCTATCTACACAGATTCCCCCTTCCCTTTCTTTGACAAGAGATTGATATAATAAGCCTACATCAAGGACCTTCTTCCCTCCCTCCTCACCACCCTACCCTGGGGGGAAAAAAAAAGATTGTCACCTAAGCCTATCTGTAAGACAGATCCTACACAGTCTTAGGGAAAGGTAGAGGGAGTCATCTAGACAATTCAAAGAAAAATGCTTCCTAAAGAATTATTCTAAGAATGAAGTCATGGTCTCCATTGTGAAATTAGATTCATGCTATTTCTCTTGCTTTTAAATTGTATTTCAAAATGAATATTCTTTTGTCTGAACTGTCCCAGTTATTGATTGCTTCACTCTTTTTTTATCCTTTGTTTATGAAGACAGGTCTTTTTGATTCAAGAGAAATATATTTCACTGGACCTAAAGAGTATAAACTCACTAGTTGGTTAAAAAAAAAAACTTACAAAGTATAGCATGGACCATCACTTTATAGAACATAAGGTTAACTCAAGAGCCTTGGAAAATTTATTTTAAGGCACCTCAGAGAGAAGGGGATGGTGAATATATTCTCCACATGATATGGGTGGTGACTATTACACCATGGGCAGTCTTAATGGAATAAACTCTAAAAGGAGATCCAAGAGCTTACTAGACAGGCCCCAAAGCAAGAATTTGGAGGGCTTAGCTGGAAATTATAGTAATTTAATTTAAAATGCCAGACAGAGAAATATGAAGAGGAGGGTAGGGGGAGTGGAGAGTGATGGAAATGCTTTAAAGACAAAGTTTAAATCTCTTCAAGAGGCAGATAAATGAAAGCTACCTTTTAATAAGCACAAACATGGAGGCAGCATGGTCTAGTAGAGCCTTGACAAGACCTGGATATGAATATGACCTCTGACACAATCCATATAAGCATAGACAAGTCACTAAAATTTTGTCAGGCTCAGTTTCCTTGTGTAAAAATGGGGATCAAATTATTCACGAAAATCAAATGAGATAAATGTATCTAAAGCTTTCTGTAACTAGGAAGTACTTTATCAATGTTGGCTATTATTTTCTGATCAGAAAGCTCTGTACAAGGAGGCAGCATGGCCTATCTGAGAAAACCCTGGGGAAGTGTATTAGGAAATCTGGAGCTTTGCCTAAGTCATTCATTAACTTGTTAGCCTGGAGAAAGCCTCTTACTTTCTCTGATTTTCTATGGGGAATGTGGAGATATGAACGTGCCTTACTGAGAAGTCACAGAGTAAAAAAATAATCATGTGTGTGAAAGGATCCCAAGCTCTCAATAAGAAATGTTCTTTGTGAATCTAAACTTTAATTTTATTTTCAAAAGTTAGAAAAAAGCCACAGTGCAGAGCAATGAGCACTACAGCCATTTACTTTACTGAGGAAGAAATGATACAATTACAAATTAGGAATTTTGGCATCCTGGTTTTAGAGTCAGAAGGCCTGGGTACGAATACCACTGCTAACTATTAGTTCTTTGATTTTTCATGAGTCACTTAACCTCTCTGAGCCTTCATTTTCTCAAACAGAAATGAGGACGCTAATATGTATATCACCTACCTTCACATGAAAGCTCACATGAATCAATAACCATGACGGATGCACATATAGTTTTAAAGGTACCTCATGTAAGTTGTATTAATTTCTAATTATATTAATTTTATTAAATTTATATTTATCATATTTGTATTAATTTTATTGCATTAATTTTTAATTAATCATTTCAGACATGCAAACTGGCCATTTCTAATTCATAGGTGAATGTGTTCATGATTAGCCTCTGCTTACCTCCTCCGCATGTTACAGTGCAGGGAAAGAAGTCAGTTTGTCTCCATTGATGACTGATAGGTTGGTAGAAGAAGAACTGGACCACGCTGTCTCTGGAGGTCGTGTACCTGGTCTAAAGAAATGTTCATTACAACACATTTGCATGCTTATGTCAATACTCTCCCAATTTTTTAATATATAAGTGATATGTGTCAACACTATATGAAAACCATATACTCATTGATAAGAAATTATAGTACAAAGAAACAAACAATGCAATGAACAATCATTAATCATGAATTGTCATTTCCAAAGTATCATCAGCTCAGGAATACTTAAGACAATATGACTTTCATGTAACATTTAAAGAATTTCCACATCACCAAGAATGATTCTAATGGGAAAAGAAAATTGCTATATGAACGTAGAGAATTTCTCAACCATATTATTCAAGTACCATCTGAGAGAGAATTTTTTACAAACTATAATTTCTGGATAATTCAGTCTTAATCCTCGGCTTTAGGTTAAATTTTCTGAGTAATTTAGAAGAAACATGAGTTGTGGTAACAAAGTCTCCAGATCAACCATATTCATTCATAGAACAAATTAAGAAGATAACTGCTGACCTTATATTTCAATGTCAAGATGAATCATTTCTATTCTATTTCACTGAAAATTATTATTTACTATCAAGCACAAGGGACATTAAATGATTAGGTGCTACAGGGATATATACATTTAATTAAACACATTAAAGTGTCTATTATACATGAAGTGCTGAGTATTGGTAAGATGAAACATACATGGTCCCCACCCTCAAGGAGTTTATAGTCCAGGAGGGAAGATATGACGTGTATATATATATATATATATATATATATAAATAGTTATACAAATTTGAATATGGTAACAAGTTTGATAAGTGTGCATGGGGGTGGGGACAATTGTGAGCATTTGCCAGTCTCTTTTTTTTGCCAGTCTCCATTCAGTCTCTCTTTTTTAAATCCTATATTATTCAGTATATGGGGCTGCAACTGAATTATTTATATATATACTACCTCCTCTCCCTTAACATTCTAGCCCCATGCCCAGAATTTATATTCCCTCCATACTTTAGACAAGAAACAAAGAAAAATATTTTCCCTGAAAAATTCCTAAATATTCCCCAAATCTTACATTTTTAAAATTTGGAAATATTAATCATTACCCAAACATTTCTCTAGAAATAACTGCTTATATTTATCAGTGACAGTTAAATTCAGGAAGCTGCTCTGTTGACTGCTGTGGGGTGGGCAGCACTGCATCCTCTACACCTGACCACATGTCCTACATCCCTCTTCTCTTTCTTCCTCTGGCTGTGGCAGTAGGACTATGGCTCCCAAATGTAATCTCAATTCAGAGGAGGGACTGGAGATGGGATGTGAGATTACAGATAATTACCTGGTTCCTTTATTCGTCGCTGTTTTTGTACTACATTCCCCCAGAGTGGATGTTCCAAACCTTCTTTTGTCTTCTGAAGTCACCCATACCCCCATTTTCAACAATTCTCTCTTAACAGAGGACCATGTCTTATCTTTCACTAAAAATTTTGAGATCCCCTATAGCAAGCTCCATCTCTTCCCCAATCTCAGACTTCAAATCACCCCAGAATCATTTCTCTCTCTTGTCTTTTACCATTTTGCTCTAATCTTCTACTCTGCCATCTTGACTCCACCCCCATTTTGCGCTAATCTTAAAGGATGAAGTCAAGACCAAACCTTTTACACATACTTTTGATCCTATGCCATCTTGTTGCTTCCATGAAACCTTCTTGTTCAATTACCCCTCTTCTCTCACCAATTTTCCATCTCTCTTTATCCATAGGTTCCTTTTCTCCTGCCTTCAAACAAGACCAATACTTCCATATCCATTAAAAAAAACCTTCAGTTGAATCTACCATTACCTCTAGTTATTATCCTATATCTTTTTTTCCTCCATCTCACTTTTGACCTTGGCACTCCATCATTCTAGACATCATCTTGTCTGAATTTTCATCACACTGTTCTGTTGTGCTTCTCTTTCTAGTTACTGAACCAATCATTAGTTTCCTTTAAAGTATTATCATACATGTCCCACCCCCTTTTTACAGATTACTTCTAGTGTTCTGTCCTGGGCCCTCTTCTTCTCTATACATTTTCTCTCTATGAATTTATCAGCTCCTCTGAATTAAATTCTAATCTCTGTTCACATGATTCCTTAGTTCTCATGTCTCTGCAGAGTTCCAGTCCCACACTTCCCATTGCCCCACCTAGATGCCCCACAGACATCTGAAATTCAAAATATCCAAAACAGAACTTAAGACCCTTGATGTACTCTCATCTTCAATCAATTGCCAATTTTTTCTAGTTTACTTTTATATCTCCCTCATCTGCCCCCTTCTCTCCATTCATACCACAAAGAAACTAGTCCATATTCTTACCATTCCCTTTAGCCACCTAACTAGAGTCCCTCTATCCGGTATTTTCCCTTTATCCAATCCCCCAAACAGCTATCAAATAGATATCCTAAAGCACATCTGACCATATCACTGCAACTCAAGAAGCTTCACTGATTCCCTATTACTTCTGGAACAAAAAGACAAACTTCTCTGTTTGACATTTAAAACTCTTCACAATTAGGTGACAATCTATCTTTCCAGGCTAATTGCATTTGTGTGTGTATGCATGTGTGTGTGTTGAAACCTTTTACTGGTCTTATTAAGCCTATCAATCCTTTTAATGCATAAAATACAGAGGATTACAAAGGACTCCTGATTATACTGAAATATAGCCATCAAATATGTAATTTAAAAAAAATCACTCCATAGATCCCAGGTTAAGAACTCCTGCTTTAAGCCAAACTTGCTGTTCCTTATATATGAGCTCCCCAATTCTGTGTGTTTGCACAGACTGTTCCCCATGCCTGTCATGCTCTTCTTCCTCACTTACAAACTCCTAGGCTTAGCTGATGTTTAATAAATGCTTACTGATTTATTGATTGATTTTTTTCCCTGAAGGAATGTTCTATACGGTAGTTGAAAGGAGCAATCTTCAAACATGAAATTTAAAAGAAAAGAAATCTAAAGGTAATAACAGATGACTCAATATGGGTTTTCCCTATGAAGAAAAAAAGCAACTGAGATGGATATAACCAGTAGGAAATTTCCTGAGATATAAATAAAACTGAGTCCTTTATAGCAGTGGTTTCAAACTGATATAGAAAGGTGGGCACTAAACCTTACATAAGGATCCTTGTAGCTTGTATACTGACTTAGAAAACTACATGTTAACACCATCTATGTTCTATTGTATTTTTATTTACTTTGTTAAATGTTTCCCAATTATATTTTAATCTGATTCTACTGCACTGGAACCCCACAGGCTGGTGACTGATATCTCTGCTTTATAGTACATAAGCCAAATACAAAAAATCCTGGATTTCAGGGAGGCAGAGACAGTGAGGGTCCTCACTGACTCTGAGTTCAATAACTATAGGATGTTAAGGGGTCCTACCATGATGGCTATTTTCATGCTGAGATAATATATTCCCTGCCCCTCCTATTCTTCTGATTCAGAGTCAACACCAGCTTAGACAAAAATCATCTCTCTTCTCCTAGCTCAGTAAGATTTAGGGACTCCACCCTATCTACCTTAACCTCTCCAATCAATGGTCCGTATCCTCCACCTTCCTATTCCATTGAATTTTCTGGACCCACTCCTCCCTCAATTCTGTCTTGAACAAAGTCTCCTCTAACTTAGATTTTATCCTTCATCTTGCATCTTTTTTATACCACCAGAAACTTGGCTCTTGCTCTGAACTTTACAATCTGTATCAGTAACATCTGGGCTCCTTCTGACAGGATCGTATGTCCCCATATGAGCAGAGATGGCTAGAAGTCACCACCTTTGACAAGACATTCTTCATCATGTCCTGGATATCTGCCCCAGGAAGACAGGAGACATTGTCAGGGACGGGTAGACTAAAGACAGCTCTTCATCAGGCGATCTTCAGCTATCACTGCTCTCTTCTCTTTTATTGAATGATCTCTTTCACGATATCCCTTATGGATTCCCACCATCTTCCTTGGAACATAAGCATTTACCTCCTCCTCATCAGGGCCTGCTCCCCTTCCCTGTAGAGGACCAACCTCCTCTCCCTTATCTCCCTTTACTCCATTGTGCTTTTCATTGTCTTCTTCAATGCCTCACATTTTTATACCCTCCAAGACTAGATTTCTCTTCCACCTCTCCAGATAACTGCTCTTCCTTTTCTTTAGTTGAAACTCTTTCTCGCTTGCTTTCCAAACTCAATTCTCTGCCATTTTCATGACTGCTTTAAGCCTTCCGAGCAAGTAAAACTGCTGTGACCAATTGCTAGTTGACTGTTAACATTTGCTTCCGTGAGTGCTCCTGAGTCACTTTGTGAACTGCTCATCAAAGGCCAATGAACATTCTAGCCATATTTATTTCAGCAGGAAAGCTGACAATAAGCTATAAAAATGTAAACAGATAAGTTCCTGCTCAAACTCCAATGCAAATGGAAAGTGAGGACAACTGATATACGTGAGGGGTTATCTAGGTGGGGATAATTGCTGTCCCTCCTCTTCTCTGGTGGTCTTTATCAATTTCCCACCTTCCTACTTCTTGGCTGACTCTCGTCTTAGAGTACAGTGAAAATTAGCAGAGGTAGCCATCTATTCTTGTGGAGATTAAGAAACCAGGAGATGAGGCTTCTAATTACTCAAAAAGCAGCCTAGTACAATGAAAAGAACACTGAACGCGAAGTCAAAGGACCTGTATTTGAATTCTGGCTCTGTCTGTGACCTTGGAAAAAACTTCTAACATCACTGGGTTTAAATTTCTTCATCTACAGATGAGAAAGTTTTCTAACGGCCCTTTCAGTTTTAAATCTGGGATTCTCAGGCTCAGGGCTGACGGTAATCAAAGTAAGAAGGTTTTGTAGCTAGACAGAAATTTGAAAACAGCTCTTCTAGGCCCTGTAACATGATAAAGATAAGGGAAACTGTGCCTTTTAGTTGAAATTTAAGACATTATTTTATTCAAAATTCAGAACATTAAACTTTATTTTAGCGTCTCTAGGGAGTTTTCACGGCTCATGAAGTCATAAGTGAATTCCTAGCAATACCGTGCTCTATGGCAAAATTATCTAGCCAAGTAGTCAGATGAGACTTGAGAAAGGAAAGTTAGAGTTAATTTGAGGAGAGGTTTCATATGCTCTAAGTTAGTATTTTTATGCAAGTTGCTCACTAAACTACATTTTTTCCAATCAGCAAAATGTGAAGACTAAATTCTACCATATGGAAGTAATTTTCCAATGCAAATGATTCTGAGGGGTTAATAAATGATATGTGATTTGCAAATACTGCCCAATGAAGCATAAAATTCCAAATGTTATTAAGATGAACAAATGCATGTTGCAGATAAGTGTCCTTTTCATGCCTTCTTCATCATTAGCACAAGGGGGTGCCCAACCAACACCCTCCAGTTTCCAAATACCGCAAGCAATGAAGGAGACTTCTATTTTCCTCAGTTACTTTATCTGTGAAGAGGAGAAAATAATAGCACCTGCCTCCCAGAGTTTTTGTAATGATAAAATGAGTTAATATCTGTAAAGTTCTTTTTCGATCTTAAAGCACTGTATAAACGCTAGTTGTTATTTATTGTTATCATTATTATTATTTTTACATACAGAACCTCATACCGATTTTCTTTCCAGACAAAGTTCTTTTCAGATCTTAAAGCACCATATAAACGCTAGTTGTTATTTATTGTTATCATTATTATTATTTTTACATATAGAACCTCATACCGATTTTCTTTCCAGACAAAGTTCTTTTCAGATCTTAAAGCACCGTATAAATGCTAGTTGTTATTTATTGTTATCATTATTATTATTTTTACATACAGAACCTCATACCGATTTTCCGATTTTCTTTCCAGACAAAATGTCTTCACTGGTTGGCATCTGTCAATGACTGAAAATGCATGCTGGCAAAGAGTGCTTAAATCACAAAAACCATCAAAATGATTGGCCAACAGACAATCTTGGTGCAAGTATTTCTTTTGTGTTAAAGAATGCAAAGACATAATGAAGTGAAATATTGAAAAGACAGAATCAATGCAGCAGTATATTTTGCAAGTACTTTCAGATGCATAAACTTTGTGGTAACAATAATTCCAAGAGGCACTTTTTTTAGGTGAAGTACTACAGTAAGGGTAAAGAGACAAATTTTAGAGAGATGAATTAAAAGACTCTAAAGCACAGTAAAAGAGATCATTTTCAGAGGGATCACTTATAAGACACAATGCCCTACAGAAAAATGGGAGTAGGAAAGCATTTACTCTGTAGACTAACAATTCAAATACCACAATCAACCTGGGGAAAAACTGGGACCGAATGAATGAATGATCAGTGGATGGCAAAATGTTGGACATTCCATGAAAGTGCGATGCTTTCCAAAAGATGAAAAAGGTTGTGGAACATTTAAAATGGATAAAAAATGCCCGCTATGAAGGAGTTTGGGGCAATTAAGTGGCACAGTGGATAAAGTGCTGGACCTGGAGTCAGGAAGACTCATTTTCCTAATTTCAAATCTGGCTTCAGACACTTACAGAGGTGTGACCCTGAGTAAATCATTTAACCTATTTCTCCTTAGCTTTATCATCTGTAAAATGAGTTGGTGAAGGAAATAGCAAATCAGGGGGCATGAAAAGTTGGACAACTCAACAACAAGAAGTATGAAGGAGGGGGAAGATAGGTGGCACAGTGAATAGAGCATGGGGCCCTAAAGTCAGGAGGACCTGAATTCAAATCCAGCCTGAGACACTTAACACTTACTAGCTATGTGACCTTGGGCAAGTCACTTAACCCCAAATGCCCTACCCTCCCCTCTCCAAAAAAAGCAAAAAAAAAAAAAATAAATGTGAAGGAGTGGCATTGAGATAATAATAAAATAGTGAGGGGTGAACTGTTGATATTCTCTGACATCACTTACTGAAAAACAAAGCTTCTATTTAAGAAGGAGTGTTAGTTGAAGATCCTCAAATAATACAAGAAAAAATAAAATACTTAATAAGAATGAATGTCTTCTATAAACCTCAACTACCCATTCCTTTGGCACTTTCTTCATATGAGCCAGACAGCATAGACAGAAATGGAAGTGGTGATAGTACTGCCACTGTGCTGGACCATATCACAAAATAAATTGCATGCTGAGGACTGGTGTTGGAAAGCACTTTCAAAATGTGGCAGAGAAAGAAACTCATTAGCTACTTGATCCAGGAAAGCAGGCTAGTATTCTATCAATCAAACAGCAAATGTGACATTGAGAAAGGATTTTGTACATCACGACTTTGGACTCCTGTTACTTCTCACCTGTTTTTAGTTCTTCCATCTACTGTATTGTATTCTGCAAAATATGTATATGGAGAAATTTACCAAATCTGTAAATAAACACATGCACAAAAGAAGCTCATCTGAAGTTTTCAGTTTCCATAATCCTCATAAAGATGGAAAAACAAAGCATCAGAAGAAGCAGAAACTGCTGACAGGAAAACAAAATTCATCTAATTTATGTGGCAAAAGTTTGAGGGTTTATGCATGAGTTTTGTTCCTTCCACATTCTTTTTTTCTCTTTAATTCCTTTTATAAAGTGACTTTTTCTGTATTTGCTTGACACTGTGAAGTGCGGGAAACTTGATGATTTTGTTTTGCTCTTAAACTGATGGTGTCTCTGTTCTCAAATTTGTGCCTGCTTTTCATTAGCTGGCAAAAGCTAAGGAATAATGGGTTCCATAAAGTTCAACAATTTAAAGCTCCATTTGTAACAAAAATTAAAATTCTTCTAAAATCAAATCCAATTAGCGAATTCACAACCATCAAGTGAATAAATGATAAGAATAGGAGCTGGACCTGTGATTTTGGTGCAATAGGGTAGTGGCTTCACACTCAAAAGGAAAGCATCCCTGTGGGTCCTCACTTTCACTTAAAAAACCACAAATTAAAATTATCTAGGTTATATTGTACTTTTATTTATTTTGTTAAACATTTGTCAATTACACTTATATCTGTTTTGAGTTTTGCTTGTCACATGGTGTATTGGTAATGGAATATGGAGCTGCCCCTGTATTTGCCTGGTCTTTGGGTTGAGTGTTAAAACCCAGAGCTTGTGAATCTCACTTGTGGGATGGACCTGTTGACATGAAGAGAGGGGGCTGAACTGGGAGGAGCCGTGAATTGGGAGAGAGGCCCAAGCCTAGAGAAGGCCAGAAGGACTTTGGGAGAACAGCATCCAGTATCGTGGAGCCTGAGTTGCTGAGAGAAACACTGCTGAGAGCCCATTGGAACTGCCACCTGGTACTGCCACCTGGAACTGCCAAGGACTGAAGAGGCATGGCTGCGATGCCAGTATTTTGTCTGTCTGTTTTGATGTTGTTTTGTCAGATTCATCAGAGGGTGAAGGACAGTGCTGGAACCTGGCTGTTGGTTCAGAAGCCCTGAAGGAGGATTTTCTTGTGGTATCTGCACAGAAATCCTGGAAGAGGGCCTTGCTTATGTTTTCAGGGGTTCTGGGACTGTTCTACAGGCAGAGAGTGACTTGATGAGGACACTGGCTATGGCTTTGTTGAGCCTTGTCTCCCCAAGAACTGAGATTGCTGAGGGCTTGCCTTCAGTGAAGATGAAAGAAAGACCTTTCCTTGGGTATTCAATGCTGAGTTTAACCTTATAACTTAAGGGTGGATGGCCTTTTGTGCTCTCCTGTCCCTTTCGAGATTCAGGGGTGGGAAGCCTTTGAGTGATTGACCAAATGAATGTACTTTGTTTATGGCTGGAGAATAATCTCCATTTGAGAAGAGTTTTTGACTGACTAAATGAATGTACTGTCTAGGGGTGGAGTAGTACCTGGATTGAATTGAGAACTTGCTAAAGGAACAAGTTACACTGTATTTTGACTTTTTCTGTTCTGTGAATGTTTGCTGAATAAATGGGGTTTACTATGCTGGTAATCCGAACCTTAGAAGTTGCCTTTGCTTGGCATTACACATGGTCAAGCTGCAAGTTTGATACTTTTGGGTAGGGTGTTCTCAGTGAGGAAATTCTCTCAGTGCTGGGAGAGCATATGCTTTATAACTTGTAGCCTTGAAGAGTTGCCTAGAGAACTCAGAGGTTAAATGAGGGTCATACAGTCAATATACGTCAGAAATAGGACTTCAGAGAAAGAGGAAGAAAAGGAAGAAGAGGAGGAGGAGAAAATGATGACAATGACAATGACAAGGATGATAACAACTCCAACTCTTTTCTCCATCACTATCCACTGACTTGGAACTCCAATATTACAATCTTAATGAGCTATATGATGAAGCAGAAAAGCAGTAGAGGAGAATGTGAGATCCAACTAATCCAGACTATTCCCAAAGTACTTATAAATCGAAGTGGAAGGAGAAGAACAAATATATTTGAAAGGAAATTGATCTGCTAGGATACATACAGTGAACTGCCAACATCACTGATGACAGTAAAAGTACTAAATTTTGTATCAGACACCTCAGTTAGTATTTAATACATTATATGAAGACATGGAATAGAACTCAGGGAAATGAAGTCAGAAAAGAAGACAGAACCAACCACAGAGAGAAGTTCATACTTTAAATAATACAAATGTGAGGACAATAAGGTATCAATGTTAAAAATATCTAAAAGAAGAGATTCCAAAATAATTTTAATGATCATAGTTAACATATTATTCCCCCAAGAAGATATAAGCAACTAACAATAACATGATTTCTATCACCTTCATAAAATCTTTAAGAAAATGACCTATATATGGCCTATATCAAGTGCATCCTTGATGAAAATTGAGAAGGGGACACTCAGAATTTTTCAGATGATTCTCTACATAATAAAATATCTTCACAGTCATGAAATATCAAAGAGAAGAATAGCTAAAAAAATACAAAAATATCAATGAACCAAAATAAAAACTAAAGTTTGGATACATTTAAAATAAACCTTAGAAGAAGAGAATCAACTAAAATCAACTAGTCTACTCTATGCTAATAACAGAAGTAGAAAAAGAAACTATACAACGTATGCCAAGAGAAGCCAAAAGATAAAAAAAGGCACATTCAAAGAAAACAAGCAAAAATTGGAGATGGTAAGGAAATCATACAACCAATTAAAAAGCATAAAGAAAGTAGGAAATCAGATGAAGAAATCAAGAATTTTTTTAAAAATCCAAGCCAAATTAATGAAACTTATCAACATGGAAAACACAATAAAAAAAATTTTTTTAAACCATAAATGCAAGAAACAACTGATTGTAGAATAGTGGACATTATAATTACACATGATGCCCAGCAAAGTCAGAAATTCAGACTCAAAAAAATCACTGTACTGGTCAAAATATTAGAAAACACTCATACTCACATTAAAGTCCTAGAGGAGAGAATATATTGCATCAATCACAAAATTACTGACATCCCAGGGAAGTTAGCAGATAAAAACTTTGAATGGGCTATTATTCACCCTCCCCTGTGCCAAGAGGGAAAAAAAAATCTCAGTGAAAACAGTGAGAAAGATAGAAACAGAAATAACTGAGAAGACTCAGACAATTAAGAACTCTGGTTTTTTTGAGTTTAGAAACATCAAAGTTAAAACTCCAAGGTGACAAAAATGAATATAGGAGATCTATTTTTGAGAAACTGACTTTTAATTGTTAGCTTCACACAATCCCTCTGAGGAAGTCTGCAACAACAAAGTGTCCCAAGAGAAAAATATGTACTAAAGAGAACTAAGGGAAACAGTTATTAACATGGTGTGAGAACTTTTTACTAAATCACTATTTTTATAAAGGTGATTCAGTGAAAGAGAGGAGGGGAAGACAAACTGGGGAAAAAATAGTAGGTAACACTCCTATCTTAAGTAATGTTGAAGCCCAAAATAACTGACAGATTCATTAAGACAAATACACGTAAGACAAACAAATTTTGTCCATAGGATTCAATTGTTTATATGAATAATGAAAATAAAATTAGTAAGATAGTTAAATTCCTTTCTGAAAGAATGTTCCAAAAACATAAACCTAATAATTATAATATCAGATATAAATGGGATAAACTTCCCAACAAAATTAAAGAGCAATAGAGTGGATTGAAATACACAATTCAAGAATACTTTTTCTGGGAAACACTTTTAATCCAAAAGGATTTAAATAGATTCAATAATAAAGAATGACCTAAAATTGACCATGCTACTGGACTTTGCATAAAATACTGAATGGCTTATGTGACATCAGAACAATTATTTTGATTATCACAACTTTGTTTTCCATATCAATGGTCAGAATAGTTGTGCCGGCAACACTTGCCTCATCGTGTAACTGTGAAAAAAACATTTTATAACCTTTATGACTTCATATGGATGTAAGTATTTATTACTTATTACTTATTATTTTTTATTTATTACTTACTAATAAATAATAAATTTATTACATTTACTACTGCCATGACTATTTTTTCTGTTGCTACTGCTACTGCTGCTCCCAATTCTATCAAGACAGAAAGCTTTCTAATGTCATCAGACAGCCAAAGCTAAAGTCAAACCAGAAAATATTAAAAGTGACAAGAGCATAACATCATGTTAATAACTTTATGAGATTATATCGATCTTCAATATTTGCTCCTAATTATACTACTGTAAAATTAACGAAGGGAAAATTCACAGTCTAGCAAGATATTCTAACAAGATTTCAAAAAATCAACAATGAATATATAAATGACACATAGGACTAAAAATACACACTCCCTACTTGAGTCACAAGACATGAATAATTTCCTAATGAAGAAACAGAAGCTGTTAATAACCACATGAAATGATGCTCAAACTCCTTAAGCTTTGGAAATACAAATCAAAACAGGAAACAAAAAGATAAAATGTAACGTTGGAAGGAGTATGGGGACACATTCACTCTAACAGATTACTAGTGAACCTACAGACTGGCACAAACATTTGTAAAGGAATTTTGAAGAGTAATGTGCAATAAGTTACACAAAAAATTCCTTGCAGCCCGGGGGCTCCATTTCCAGCATTCCATTCCCAAAACACTGGTCCCTATATAGAACTGTATTGGTTATAGGTAACTGTCAGTGAGAAAACACTCTCTACCAATGAATATCAACAACTATTTTAGAACTTCTGGCCTAAGACAGTTACTGCCTAAAGGCACAGGGGAGTTAAAGAACTTGTCCAGAGTCACAAAGTTACTCTCTATCAGAGACAGCACTTGAACTTAGCTCTTCCTGATTCCAAGGCCTGTTCTTTAACCACCAAACCATGCTACTGCTCATCTGCAAAGCATAATAAAGAAAAGGAAATAAAGGGACCTTTGATTCCACATTCAAAAATCTATGTAAAATATTATGATGGTACTATTTATAATATCCAACAATAGGGAGCAAACAACCAATATGGCCAACAATTGTAGAAAGGTTGAAGAAATAATGATATATTTAGGTAAAAGAACATTGTTTTTATGGTTCAGTCATTTCTGATTCTTTGTGACCCCATCTGGGGTTTTCCTGGCAGAGGCACTGGAGTGGTTTGCCATTTCCTTTTCCAGCTCATTTTACAGGTGAGGAAACTGAGGCAAACAGAGTGAAGTGACTTGCCCATGGTCACACAGTTAGTGTCTGAAGCCAGATTTGAACTCATGAAGATCAGTCTTCCTGACTCAGACAATGACTGGGTAAGTCACTTCACCCTATTTGTCTCAGTTTCCTCATGGGTAAAACAAGCTGGAGAAGACCATTCCAGCATCTCTACCAAGAAAACCCCAGAGGGGGTCATAAAGAATAGGACACAAATTGAAAATGACCCAACAACAAAAAGTCTTATCATTACTTTTAAACTGTTTCAATAGCCATATGCTAAACTACTATTTATCCAGAATCCAAATAACCTGACAACTTAAATAACTGGCAGTTTTCGCTTCCTCCGTTCCCCAAACTCAAATTCTACAACCCAATTTTTACAAGCTAGATCCAAAGAAGGAATTTTATTGGAGAGGATGAGAAGAAGTCACTTTCAGGGTCTAGCGTAAAATTTGTATATAGTCGAACTTCTAAACTGTGGCTTTGACAATGGATATGTGGCACTGTGTCATGACAAGGGCCTTTGACTATGACTGAGACCTTGGTTGTAGCCTTTACTTTGCAACTAACAAGCTCAGGTAACCTTGGACTAGGACTTGGTCTCCCCCTTAGCTTCTATTCTTCCATCTGTAAAATGAGGTAGGTAGTTGGATGAGATGATCTGGTCACTTTCATCTCTAATGTTCTATGATTCTGTGGCTCTGGGATATTAAAAGATCCCAAATTCAGTTCAACAGACATTCCTTATTAAGAAACTTCTATGGTTAGAGTAGTAGGTCAGCTAGGTGGTATAGATAGAATACCAGACCTGGAATCAGAAAGACTCCTTTTCTTGAGTTCAAATCTGACCTCAGACACTTAATAGCTGTGTGACCTTGGACAAGTCACTTCACCCAGTTTGCCTCAGTTTCCTCATCTGTAAAAGGAGCTGGAAAAGGAAATGGCAAATCTCTCCAGTATCTCTGCCAAGAAAACCCCAAATGGGGTCATGGAGAGTTAGACAGGACTAAAAAATTACTAAAGAAGAAAGTGATTGTAGCAGATAAAGCTAGACTCAGAAACAAGAAAACAAAAAAAACAGAAACAAGCCATGTCTCTGACCTCTCTCTCTCAGTGCCTTAGGTAACTCTCTAAGACCATGAGATGCAGTGTTGGTACTGTTCTGATGGAGTTTCCTCCCTAAGACCTCCCTTTGCCAATGAAATCACAGCCCCAATCAGAAAAAAACATACAAGTTACTATGATACAACGGACATACAGAAACGAACAATATCAACAGGAAGAGAGCCCTGACAAGCAGGTCATTATGAGAGGCTTTCCATAGGTGATAGAAACTAAGAAGCTTTAGGGAGCTAAGCATCCAAGGGGCACAGGTGAGGAAGAAGTAAATTCTAGGCACTAGGATCCAGTCTGTACAAAGAGAGACAAGAGATAAAACATAGTATGTTAAATTCTAGGAGCAACTGTGGCTGGAAATTAGTATGTGATAAGAGGGCTACTGTAAAATGAGTCTGGTTGGAACTAGACTGGAAGGGCTGCAAGGCAATTTGTCTCAGCAACTGGGTGATACAGTGTAGAGCTCCAGGCTCAAGTCAGGAAGACTAGCTGTGTGGCACTGGCCAAGTCACATCACCCTGTTTGCCTCAGTTTCCTCACCTCTAAAATGAGCTGGAGAAGGAAATGGCAAATCACTTCAGTATCTTTGCCAAGAAAACCCAAATGAGGTCACAAAGAATGGGACATGACTGAAAATGACTGAACAACAGACAATTTTTATCTTACTCTTGAGTAAATAGGGAACCACTGAAGAGTTCTGAGGATGGGAGTGAGAAAGATGACTGCTTGACAGCTGGGTTTGCAAATCAAACACAAATTAAACCAATTTTCCAGAAAAAGGTGTCAAGATGTAAATCCAAACTCTTCACATGATTTTTCAATCTAATTCTGAGGAAAGGAAGGAAAACCGGAGCCAAAACAACCAAATGTAAACCCTACCCCTAATGGGAAGCCTCTCAAACAGATTAAATATTTACAGATAACCAGACATACTAATAAACAGAATTTAAGAGGAACCAGAGAAGAAATCCTGAATAAAAGTTGATGTCTTGTTTTAACATCACTTATTTTCCTAATACACTCCACTTCTTCTCTCATTAAAGGAAGCAAAGAATAAAAAAGAAAGAGGAGGGAGGGAAAAAACCACTGAACAAAACTAGCGAAGACAAAAACCAAGTCCTACATTATGCACAACCTTCAATACTCACATTCCCATACTTCTGCAAAGAAGGTGTACATTCTCATATTGCTTGTAAAGAAACCAGGATTCCTTGTGATAACTACCTGCTCAGAATGCCAAGGAACTGCAGGTGGAAACGTGAAAGTGAACTCTATCTGGTGTCTCCTAGTAGTAACACAAAGAATTGAATGGGATCAATACAAGGAAATACCTGATGAGAGTATCAGGAAACAACAGTAGGGAGAAAACTTTTCCTAAATTCATCTGTAAGAGACTGGGAATTTACATACATCTTGCAGATAAGACTGTTCATCAGGGGGTTTATATTTTCTAAGAGTTCTATTTTGGATATATTTTATTTCCCTTGGTCTTTCAGAAAGTGTATACTCTTTCTCTAATATGGTGAATTATAGTCTTTCAAATCAGCCTCAATATGCTAACCTTCAATATGCTTTATTATGCCTTGCATACATTTTCCTAGATTTCATGGGTGGGTGTTTAAAACCAAGTAGGTGACAACAGGCCAACTTGGCATCAGAGATCTTTACAAAGGTCAGAACTCTGATGAGAAAGGTTAAGTGGCTTTTCTTTCTAGAAAACAAAAACAAAAGGAATCGATAAAAAAAATAAAAGCAACCTGTAATGAGGGGAAGTTAGACACAGGGTTTTAAGTTTCTGAGAAGTGAAGTAACACCACATTCTAAAGTATTGGAAAAGATACCTTTGGTTGAAAAAACTTGAGAATTTTTCTACTAGAACTATAGTTAGGAAAGATTAGAGAAAGACAAGATTTACTAACTGAAAGGAACCAGGGAATTATTTAGAGAACTCTCCTGCATGAGAGAATCAGAAATATGCCTAAGTCAGCAGCAAATGATTTCCTAAGGAGAAGGGAACTGGATACGGGAATAGAAAGAGACCTAAAAGTGGAAGATCTGACACAATTTAAGTTTGATGTAAAGTATTACAATATGTGTAAAGAGAAGAGAAAGCTTTCTTTTAAATGGGGGCATAGATATTAAAATAGAAAGAGTCTAAGACTATAGACAATAAAGAACCAGGGAAAATATAGCCGCACAGCTCATTTTGTAGTTTCTAGAAACTAAAAGGAGTTGACACCTTTGGGAAATGGCTAAACAAACTAGGAATATAGTGAAATATGATGAAATGCACGAAATGATGAAAAGTGCAGTTTCAAGAGGAAACTGGGAACTTCTAGGAACTTATGAAGTGAGTAGAACCAGAACATGACAACAGCATTATGAAGAAAATTGGCTTTTAAAGACTTTTGAACTCTGATCAATGTATCAGTGCCTCAGAACTCCAAAGATGAAACCCTCTAGACAACCTCCTTTCAGAGAAGTGATGGGTCTAAAATGACAAATGAGAAATACATTTCTGGACAAGGCAAATATAGGAATTTGTTTTGTTTGACTATACAGATTTGTTATAAAGGTGTTTTTTTCCTTTTTTATTCAATGGGGAAGAAATGGAAGGGAGAGAAAATAAATACTTGTCAATTAGAAAAAAATTAATGCATTAAATTTGGAAAAAACAATATTATAACTAGCTATTCAATACTTTCATTTTATTCCATTTAATTCCATATATATATATTGTATACCCACTGTGTGCAAGGCCCTGTTAGGCAAGACAGATACAGCATTTGTTCTGACATAGGATGAGTCTGAGGAACTTACAATTTAATGGAGCGGGGTGGGGGGGGGGGGAATGGAGTAACATTTGCAGATAACAATGATACACAGGAGAGTGGAGAGTGTGAGAAGCATGAGCTGCTATGAGAAATTTGATGAGAGGTCTCACTTTCAGTTGGGCAAAAGAGTGGTTGGTTAGGAAAGGCTTCACAGAAGAGGCATCACAAGAATTAGTCCTTTGGAGACCTGCTGCAGGGAAGCATTCCTAATAAACAGCAACAGCAACACTCAAGAACTAACAGAAACATTGAAGAGAAATAGTAGAAAAAAAATACGCACAAAAGAAAGTAAAACTCTTACACCTCCCCCAAAGGATCAAAGCAAAGAATGTTGACATGATTTTAAAAACAGAGTACAACAAATAAATAAGCTAAAGTACCAGATGTACCAGAAACCCCCAGAAGTCCCCACAGCAGATAGGAATGATGCTCAGAGCTATCAGAAAAATGCCTACAAGCTGGGACAGAGTCATTAAGTAAGCAATGGAAATATTACAAAAATCACAAAGCCAAATAAAAGATCAGCTTAAAGAATGAAAGAAAATTAGTCAAGAATTAAAGGGCATAAACAAAAGAATTGAAAATAATGAAGATTGCTGATATATAGAAAAATCTTTTTTAAAAAAAATCCATTCAAGTGAAGAAAGCCGACTTACTATTATAGTGGAAAGCAGAATTACACATGATACAGAGAAGTTGGTAATAATGCAGCCTCAAAAAAATCAATTAACCAAACTATTGGAAGACAATACCCAAATGACAGACTTAGAGGACAGACTGCAATGCAGCTACATTGGGATATTCCAGAGAACTTAGGAAAACAAAAGAATCTGGACACTATCAATTATTGAAGTAATTTTCCCAGAATTAAAAAAACAACAACTGATAATATACAACAGCAGGGTTCTCCAGAGCACCCGTAAGACAGAACCAAGATTTAACACATTCAGAGTTGGGTCTTGAAGGAAGGGAAGGACTTCAGTAGATGGAAATGGGAGGCTGGAGAGGATTCCATTCCAGACACAGGGTTAGGCAGGATATGGTAGTTGGAAAGTTAAGGATAAAAGTTAAAGAGTAGCCAAGTTTAGCCAAAATACGGAGAACTTTAAGGGGTATGAGTATGAGACAAGACTGAAGAGGTAAGTTGGAGGCAAATGGTGGAAGGTCTTGGATACCATGACCAGCAATTTATTCTTTCTTTGGTAAAGGGATCAACAAAGATTTGAGGGTAAAAGACTGAAGTGACTGAGCAATGTCATTTGGGAGAATACTCAACAGTATCAAGAACGAAGTTCATAGATGACAAACAAGACCAGGCAATATTCAATTACAGCAGTCTAGGAGAGAAAAGGGCACTGGAGATAGAAAACTGTGAACGGACATGGAGGGGAAAGCAATGAGACTTACTAACTATGTAAGTGCAATATGTTGAGTTTAATGCCATGTTATTTTGCATTAGATTGCATGGACTTCAAAGAAGGAAAGGTTATCAGATTTAGGCTCTAAAGCAGTGGTTCTCAACCTTTGGGTTGCGACCCCTTTGGGGCCGAACAACCCTTTCACAGGGGTCACAGGGATTGCCTAAGACCATCGGAAAACACATATTTCTGATGGTCTTAGGAACCTCCTCTATCTGTCTCCAGGCAGGTCTGCCCCACATGCAGACACACTCACATATGACTATTAAGGGGTCACAGCATTAGGAAGGTTGAGAACCACTGCTCTAAAGCATACCATACTAAGTTGATGTTTATACCAACTACTGAAGTTGTAGAAGTAGTTTTAAGATGTTCTTTCCCAATTCTCCTCCTGAGTGCTCTTCATCCAGGGTATGCCCACTAACCATAGGTATCTCCCAAGGCTCTGTCCTGGGTCCTCATCCTTTTTATATACTATCTGACTTGGAATTTTCATCATACTCTATGGGTTCAATTATCATCTCTATGCATGACTCCCAGATCTACATACTCAGGCCTTAATCTCTCTCCTAAGCTCTAGCTCCAGGTAGCCAAATGTCTTGGATATCTTGAACTGGATGACCTATAAGCATCTCAAGCTCAACATATTAGAAACAAAACTCATCTTTCCCTCCAAATTCTCACTTCTTCAACATCTCTGTTTCTGTCAAGGGTACTTCCATCCTCCCAGTCAGCTAGGTTCAGAACCTTGATGTCTTCCTTAGTTCTTCATTCACTTACCCTAAATATGCAGGCATTTGCTAAAGCTTGTCTTTCCTACATGTCTTTCATGTGCATCTTTTTCTCTCCACTGACACAATCACAGCCCTAGTCCAGGCTCTCATCATCTCTTTCCTAAAGTATTACAATAGCCTTCTGATTGGGCTCCCCAACTTAAGTTTCTTCCAACTCCAATTCATCCTCCAGTCAGCTGTCAAAGTGATTTTCCTAAGCACGGGTCTAACCATGTCACCTCCCTCTGCTCCCCTACACACATTCAGCCCTCCCTCTGTTCCCCTACATACTTTCAATAAACTGCAGTCACTCCCTTTTACCTCAAGGATCAAATATAAAATCCTCTCCTTGGCTTTTAAAACCTTTTACTATCTGGACCTTTCCTTCTTTCCATGTCATATGATTTACTCCCCTTCATGTACTCTTTGATCTGCCTCCAGACTCCATGCATTTGCATTGGCTGTTGTCCATGCTGTAGTGTTCTCTCCTCACCTACATGTCCTGGCTTCCTTCAAGACTCAGTTCAAATACTACCTTCTGAAGGAGGCCTTTCCTGCTCAACTTTCACCTTTCTACCCCTAGTGCCTTCCTTCTGAGATTTTACACACACACACACACACACACACACACACACACACACACACACACACACGTGAGGACAGGGACTGTGTCTTTTTCTTTGAATTGTTATTACTTAGCACAGTGCCTGGACATGTTTTAAATACATGTTTAAAACACTAGAAGAGTTGAAACTTAGAAAAAAACTAGAAGGACGAAGTAAATTTTTGAATCAAGATAAGCCTAGTCCTTGCCTCACTGACATTTTATTGCTCAAGATACCAGCCTCTTCCTGGCTATCTGGTAGCTGCATGTGTACCTTACTGGAACAGCCACTACAGAGGTAAACTCTCCCCACTCCTCCATTAAGTGCTGATCTCAGGAGAGCTTTGTGTGAAGCATCATAGGAGAAACAAACAAACCATTCAGGAAAACTCGGGAGCAGAGGGCGAGAGAAATGATCATTTCCATGAACGATCTAATTGAAGAAAGACTGCCCCAATTTCATCTTGGTGCAATTAGGAAAAGATCAAATGAACTGCAGCCCTTCTGCTCAAGGGGAAAAAAAAACTGTCTAACTTCTCTGGGAAATTGATGAGGCAGTCCCTAAGAGATAGCTCAGAAAATCTGTTTTCTAATAATCATTTAATATAAATGCCCCCCCCCACACAAATATACATCTTTAAACTCAAGTATTTGCATAGTTATAGTCCTTTCTTGGAAAAGGAGATTATTTATACTAAGAACATACTTGAGCACTGACTCTACAGTAACGTGCTGATTTGAGCCTCCACTGACCCCTTCTCATTCATCTCTATTCTATTGCTAAGTAAAGTATTCTGAAAAAGATAAATTTTCTATTCTCAGGATGCTTAATTTAAGTATCTACAGTACTCTGGTAAGGTCCCTTGCTCCCTCTACAAGTGAGACATAGTTCATAACAGTTCATTTGTCAAGTTCTCCAGATAAAAGGAAGAAATATATACTAGGAATTGTGCCTGGGTCCTTTCTGGCATTTCCTAACACAAATTAACACAATGAGGACAAGGCAGGTCTCCCTTCCCACTTCTTCTGGACCGTGTGTTAGTACTTCATCTTTAGACCACTTCTGCTGGTTAATGAACAAGGAAAAGGGATAATGAATAAGATGTGATGCTGAACAGTTTGTATGATGATAAATGCATTTTCCATTTGGATGTGTCTATGCAATACACCAGACTAATCAGAAATGATGAATGAAGGCAAGAAGTACCTAAACTTTAGCCACAGCTGAGCACAGGCAAGCATATGAACTTCATTTCTCAAGAATCAGAAAGAGTCCATCAATTCATTCTGAAATCCAGAGGCAGCACTGTGTCATAGAGAATCCCACTTTTGACATTTAACAGTTATATGACCAGAGGTCATTTAACTTTGCAGAGTCTCAGCTTGCCTATCTTTCAAAAGGGAGTAATTATATTTCTATTATCTACCTCACATGGTTGTAGGGAAGAAAATACTGCAAACCTTAGAAGACCATACAAATGTGAATTATTTTATTTCCTACAACCCCAGTTTATTTAGGTCAACAGTGTCAAACTCAAGGATGCAATGTACAACACTTGCTGACCTCCTGCCTTTGCAAAGGTGTGGGGTAGGAATGTCTCCTCATGTCTCTTCTTGTAAACCAGGCTTATTTGTTAAAATTTTGCATCATTCATTTTTCTGTGGTTGTTTTTTTTTAACTTACATTGTTATAATCAATGTGTGTATTTTTTCTTGGCTCTGCTTACCTCATTCTGCATCAGTTCATAATTTGTTTAGCCATTTCCCAATTGATGGGTATATACTTTATATCCAATTCTTTGCGATTGTCAAAAGTGCTGCTATAAATATTTTGGTGTAAATGGGGTGTTTCTTTTTTATCAATGGCATACTTAGAATACAAGCCTAGTAATAGAATCTCTATGAACATTATAGCTACTTTATTTGCATAATTCCAGTTTGCATTCCAAAATAGTATTGATTCAAAGCTCTACCAACAATGCATCACTGTGTGCCTAATCTTCTCATGAATCCTCCAACACTGAATATTCCCATACTTTGTCATCTTTCACAATTTGCAAGGTACGAGAAGGTGGAAACTCAGGGTTGTTTTGATTTATATTTCTCTTATTATTAGTGATTTTATGGCATTCTTTCACAAGGTTGTTAATAGTTTGCAATTATTCTTTTGAGTACTGTTTGTTCATATACTTTGGCCACTTATGTATTGGGGAATGGTTGACCCTCTCCTATTTTCAGTCACATGACTAATTTACTGATTCCATCATCTTTGACTGCCACTACCTCTTCTTTAACTAATTCCCAAATCTTTATTTCCAATCCTGACCACAGTTGAGATTCCTAGGCTTATATCTCCAAATGCCTATTAGACATTGCCACCTCTCAATTGCCATAACTCTCAAATTCAACATTATATTTACATTGAGTCATTATCATTCACCCAGTTTCTGATGTTTAAAACCTTGTGAGTTATCTTTGAATCTTCCTTTTCCTCTCACCTTGTATAGCCAATCAATTATAAGGTCTCATCAATTCTACTTCAGCAACATGTATCTTTACACCAACGTTCAAATAAGGCCTTGATTACCACTTTAACTACACTATTGAAATAGTATCCCAATAGATATTCTTTGCCTTCACTCATTTCCCCTTTAATCTGTTTCTCAGAGTGATGCCAGAAAAATCTTTTCTTAGATCTTGTCTCTCCTATGCTTAAAAATCAGCATTGGTTCCACAGCTTCCAAACTAAAGTTCAAATTCCTCTCCCTAGTATTTAAGGCCTTCTCTACCCCTATTTCACTCTATCTTTCTAACCTCATCTCATACTACTCCCTTCCATGTATTTTACATGCTAGCTAACCAATATTACTAAATCTACTCTATCCCATAAGCTCCATCCCCTTAACCTTTCTTACAATCTCATGCCTCTGTGCCTTTATTTTTGCTCTTCCTTATATTGTACCCGGGATATCTTCTAAAAAAAACACAGAATAAGAATCCCAGAATTTTAAAGTTGAAAGAGGCCTCTGTCACCATCTACAACCCACCCCTGAAAAACACCTCTATCATAAGATCAAGAAGTAGCCATCTGGACTATCTGAAAACCTTCCATGAAGAGAAACTCTAACTTCAAGATAATATATTGAATTTATGAAAAGCACTATTTGTTGAAACATTTTATTCTTACATCAAGCCTAAATTTGCCTCTTGCAACTTTAACCTACTACCCCTGGTTCTAACCTCCAAGGCCAAAGAGAAAAAAAAAGTCTAGTCCATCTTCCCCAGGACAGCCATTCAAATGGTTGAGCACAACTATCATGTCCTTCCTGAGCCTTCTCTTCTGAAGGTTAAGCATACTCAGCTCCTTCAACCAACCCTCATATGACATGGATTCAAGGCCCTTCACTATCCTTATCTCTATTTTCTGGGTATGTTCTGGCTTCTAAATGCCCTTCTTAAACAGTGATACCAGAGAGTGAACATAATATTCTAGATATGGCCAGGACACAATAGAATTATCATAACTTATTCCTGAAAAGTATGTCTCTTTCAATGCCGCCCAAGAATGAATGAACTTTCCTGGCTGTCATATTATAATCAGATTCAATTTGTAGTCCACTAAAACCCCTCAAACCATTTTTTAGGCAAACTGCTATCAAAACATGCCTCCTAATATCATGTACTTCCAAAGTTGTTTGCTTTTTTTTAAATTCAAGACTAACTAAAACTTTGCATGTATTCCTTCTGAAATTTATTTTATTAGATATTAGATCAGATGTCTTAATGTGTCAAGACCAAGTGATCTTGACTCTCCTATTGAGTGTGTTACCTAGCTCTACCACTGTTGCATTATCAACGGAGCTGATAACCATGTCATCACATGTCCACGGCATTGATGGAAATGTTAAATAGAACAGGACCAAGGACAGATTTCTAGGACACTCCACTGAAGACTTCTTTTCAAGATGAAACTAGAAACTTAACCAGTCTGGATTCTGATTAATAACACTATATAGTATTTTCATCTTGCTATCTTTTTCACAACAAACAGAGATACTTTATAAAATGCTTCACTAAAATCTAGATAAATTATATTTATATATCATTACACAGATGTCCATATTATACATTAGAGAGATTATCTATCTATCTATCTATCTATCTATCTATCTATCTATCTATCTACAGCTATCCCTTCTACATCATGGGGGTAAGGGATACAGTGTCCCCATGATCTGGAAAATCTGTGTAAAATTTTTTGGCCCTTTGTACCAGAGAAGAAGTCTGAATTTCTTTCTTTTTCTTTTATGGGGTGATTATAGTACATATATTTTATGCCTTTCTGAGTTTCTAAACTTTTTCCACATCATCTGCTGGCATTCACATGTCATCTGTGACCTCTACAAAACTTTCCCCAAATTCCCATTTAATTTCTTGTGCCAACCCAGGATATATCAAAACTGTGATAGGAAAAGTCGTGATGTGGAAGGGATAACTGTATTTTTAAAAGTCTTCCACTCTTTGCCCACTGACTTTCTACCCATTCTTTAAAGTCTAATTCAGAGAGTACTTCATCCTTAAAGCCTTTCCTGAACCCCCCTTTTCACACTGACTTCCTTTTGTCTTTTATATCTCTAATTCACTTATTATATAATACTACGTCTTGGAGTTACCTGTGTTTGTGTCTCATTTCCCTACTGAAAGATAAACTCCAGGAGAGCAGATTGGGTCTCCTCTAAACTTTACATCTCCTCTAGTAGCCCAGCTATCACATTAGATACTAAGGGTTTCTTAAGTGAATGAGTCAATGCTAAACTATTTTCACTACAATAAAAAGAGCAATTCAATTGAATACGAAATTGAATGGCAGTGTTTAATAAAAATCATTCCCTATAAGTGAAAATTGCCCATAGTCCACAAGGGCTTTTAGGACTAAACAAATACACATGGTTTACTGTGTTTCAATAGGAATAAGCTGACAAATAACAAAAGCAGACTGATCATAAAGCAGATTGATCACGTACAAAGACGTGTAATATCAACTTGAATAGATTTATTTGTTGCTTGATATTCCAAAATACAAAGTACTGTGCTTTAATTATATTGAGACATTCACAAACAGGCTCATCCTACCTTGAAGATGAAATCTGCTCCCAGAGGTCCTGGAATCTTAAACGTTTCTCTATCAGACCCCCTCAGAAATTCAACTGTAGTGTTTTCTATAACAAAAATTCCAGGGGCAGCAAAACTGTGCTCTCCTTTGCTTCCTTGAAGGGTTTTTGATTCAATAACTAAAAAGAAAACATTGAAATAAATGATTTTGAAAAGTGTTTTAAAATGGCTTCTTATGTATAGTGACAACAATTAATAAGTTTGTGTGCAATTATTTTATTATCCCTAAAAAAATTACACATTCATAAACTCTGAGCTGTGCCGGGCACATAAATATGTACATTCTGCTCTGAGGGGGTGGGGGTGGGGTTGTTCCCACCACTGTCAGTGAAAGCTTCCTCTTTGAAGCATTATTTGCTGGTTCATTGTTTTAGAGATATCTGTTACCTAATTTGTCAATAAGCACCAGGACAGATCAGTATAATGTGTTGATGATATGTGTACGCATACGTATGTGTATATAAGTGTGTACATATATATCACATCTAGATGATTAGCATGGCTAAATAAAATAACAACTATAATAATAAGTATAACAAGGTTATAATGTAATAGTCATGGTGCAGAATGACTGGGAAAATGGTCTAGATACCCCACCTAGAGCTTAGTTTTTGAGCAGGGATTCTTATCCTGTGGTCCACTGAATGAGAGAATTCAGAGAGACCATGAACTTGAATGAGAGGAAACTGCCAAGTGGCAGAGCACAGACCTTGTAGTCAGAAAGCCTTGAGTTCAAATCATGCCTAAAATGCTTAGTAGGTATGTTACCATATGTTTGTTTAAGTTTCCTTATCTGTAAAATTGGGATGATAATAACATCTTCCTTGGTTGATATGAGGATAAAAAGAGATAATATTTGTAAAGCACTTTGAAAACCTTAAAGTGCTTTATAAATGCTAGCTATTGCTGTTATTTTTCACTAACCCCAGCTGAAATTTAGCATTTCACTAAATTATAATGTAAGCAACAAGCATTTTTCTGAAAAAGGATTCATAGGCTTCATCAGACTGTCAAAGGGGTCTATAATATTAAAAAGGTAAAGAACCCTTGGTCTAGATAAACGCAGAGAGATCTGCTACAGAAAAGGGGAAAGAGTGGAGATATGTCCCAAGAGACCAAGTACTTGTCAATTTCCTCTAGTACAATCTATTGCCAATGTAATGTAATGTAATGTTTATATTGTATATTATATTATATTATACTATACTAATATACCAACTTCTTTCCTTCAACAATACTTATGCAGAGAGCATGAATGGAGGAGATTTTCAACAGCTACTTTTAGAGAGCATTTGGTGGTGGAGGATGATTTAAAAAAAAAAGGCAGAGCATAATAAAAGGGGCAGCCTTTCAGTTATGTAACCTTCTCTTCTACCTGGTCAAATCTGGGTCACGAATGCCATCAGGGATGTGCCAGAGCCAGCTCAAAGTAGTTCAAGAGATTGTTAAAATTTTCAGTGTGAGCATGTATACCTTAGAAACAGCAATCAGGGCTTGCTTTTTCTATTTTTGATGACTGTCTAAACTTAAGAAAGTGTTAATAAAGCAGATTAAATCTAAAAGTGTGTCCTGCTACATTTTCCCCCTGTAAATCTGGGCAGCTAGGCAGTACAGTGGATAGAGAGCTGGGCTTAGAGTCAGGAAGACTTCAGTTCAAATTTGGCCCCAGACACTAGCTGTGTGACCCTAGGTGAGTCACTTAAGCTCTGTTTGCCTTAATCTAACTGGAGAAGGAAATGGCAAACTATTATAGCATCTCTGCCAAGAAAACCCCAGATGGGATCACAAAGAGTTGAACATGACTAAACAACAATTTATTCAGCACACCTTTACTCTCAGATAAATAGTTAATAGCCTGGGTCGACCAGGACAAAATAAGCTTTTTGCCTGAAAAAGCCTGAAATTGTGGAGAAAGAGGGCTTTTGCTTTTTCTCATCCAGATGACTGCCAATATTTTTAATTTCACTTCACTTTGTAGATATGGACTAAGGTTGAGAGAGGTAGTGTGGGGTAGGAGAAAAAACATGGAAATGGGAACCAAGAGATCTGAGTTCCAGTTCTAACCCTTGCCACTAACTTGCTGCATGACCTTGGACAAGTCATATAACCTCTTAAGGCTTCCATTTCATCATCCATAAAATGAACAGATTATAATAAATGAACTCCTTTCTAACTCTGACTTTCTATGACTGATCGAATGTAATTTTGCTATTCCTCAGGGATCCTGACCAAACCCCCCCCCCCCAAAAAAAATCTCAAGTCTAACGTCTCTATCTAAGTTGCTAGGATACAGAAAAATGAAAAGTTAGAAATACAGACTTAAAGGTTTTGCATTTATATACTGCTTTCTTTTGTTGGATTTTCTCTCTGCTACTGTGGCTGCCACAGGAATTCCAGAGAGCTTGGTGCTAAATCCACAGGAGACTGTAACCTTTTGCAGGCATCGCTGGTTATCACTGACAGAAAGATGGAGAATGTTTCTGGGAAAAGTCAAGGGTAGAAGTGAGCTACTGATTTGGAGAATTTATTAGAGGGGTATGAAGTATTCTGGCTACTTTCAAGCACACAAAGCCCAGCTGCTTGGAGGCAATGACCTTGAAATAAAAATCTGGAATAAAGTCTTGACCATATTAGATATTTGGAAAGTATAAGACAATGTACTTTTTTTCTACTTGCCATGAGGTTCTCTGAAAGGCAATGATAATGTAGTGGAAAGTGTTCTTAATTTAGTGATAGAGGACATGGGTTCACGATCTGGCTCTGAATCTCAGTTTCCTTATCTCTAAAATGGGAACAATCATACTTGTAATACCTGCTTCACAAGGTTGTTGTGAGGTTCAAATTGAGCAGAAGGCAATTAATAACCACAATATGTTAAAATATGTTCTTATCTTTAAGTGGTACAAAGACAATTAATTGGCATTAAAATGTTTGGTGGTTGTTGTGTTTTCTAGACCTGTGATTTCAGAGACGTGGGGAAATCTGGATACAGAAACTATCTGCATGGAGTACTTTGTATCTTACCATCTCACTGAGGTGCCTAGGGGGCCTTAGAGGTTAAAAACTTGCCAAGAGTCACAGGGCTGTCAGTGTTAGAAGAAAGCCTTAATATGTCTGCTCTCTATAATACCTTCCTACTAGCTGAAAATGTAATAAGAGAAAAGTTAATACAGAGACTAGGTTCAAGGGAAAGAAAACAGGAAAAAGCTAAACAAGAAGAACGTCCATAAAAGGAAAAAGGTTATAGGGAAAAACAGCCTTCAGACAAAATTAGGTATCTAACTATAATCACACAATGTCCAAATACCCAGTTGTTGACTCAGTCAAAATCTACTCAAATGGGTAATAGACAATATATAATTGCGTATTTTGCTGAGTTCACTGTATGTTTTAACACATGTGCACGCATGCACACACACACATGCACACACACACATGTACACACACATGCACACACATCCCCTAAGTCACTACTTGGGATGGCAAGGTGAGAGTATGTGGTGGGAAGGGGGGAGGAGGCTTTCAAAGAGTAGGGAGTAAAGCACTGTGAAATTCGTAATCTAAGTCCAGTTTTTGTTTTGTCTTGATTGTTTGGCTTCATTAATTCCTTGAGGGCGAAGACTATTTCTTTTTGTTCCTTGTATCCCCAATGCCAGCCATAGCTCCTGGCAGGCATATAGTAGGCACTTAATACATGTGTGGGGATAGAAACTGATTAAAATTATGCGCACTACATCACATTCCCAATTTTTATAAGCAGAGACAGACATACACTGCTGTTCTTCATCAGTGACACAGACCACTGGACTGCTTTATGCTCATTGGGTTGGGGGTGGAAGGGAAGTATCTCTGCGCCAAAGAACCCCAAAGTTTTCCATCCGAGAAATCACAGACTCTCATTCTGTCTATATGAGGAAGAGGGCAGTAGAATTTTCATTTCCAATTGTATTCATGAATAAGCTGAGTCAAAGAATGAAATTATTTGTTCAGATTCTCTCAGACTGAGGTCATGAATGCAAATTACTCAGTCAATTCAGCTCAATAAAACCATTTCACTTGAAATTCAAGCAATTCAGATGCTGAGATGAGATTTCCTATGACTATATGCTTTAATGGTAGCAATTTTGCAGGTCCCTAGCCCTTGTAATTAATAATGAGATTGCTTTTTATAATAAATCTGAATTGAAGACATAGAGATTACTGTTATACTCGAGAGACTATCATATCCAGGCACACTTGAATTCCCCAGGCTTTATATTTCAATTAATGTCTATATTTCCAATACCACCCCCATGTTTACTTTTTAGCTAGTTTCTAGAGTCAAGGCCCTACATTACTGGGGTCAGGTAGTGATTTGGGAAGATGACAAGAGGGGCAAACTGAAGAAAGCCTCTCCAGCTGGTATCGAGAAGCAAAGATCCACATACAATCAGCCCATAAATTCCCCCACCATTGAGTAGGCAAATGAATGATTACTCCTCCATTTATGCCATACCCACACTTCTCAGGTTTCCCTTTCCCTATGTCTTTTCAACCTTGCTACCTTTGGTGTTGCTGAAAGAGGGATTTGGGGACTAGTAGGTGAGAAGAACATAAAGAAAGGAAAAAAGAGAAACTAGAAGATTAAATTCAAGGAAGTCCCTAGTTAGCTTTCCAAATATTTACCCGCTAAAATAGCTGTGTTTTCAAAAATGATAAATGGGGTAATTTAAATTGGCCTCTCCTTGCTGCAGAGATATTTATGTATAAAGAGACAAAGTATCACTTCAAACTTTCCTGTACACAGTACTTTGCTCAGAGAAATGGGTTAGTCAGATCCTTCCCAAAAGGCTCTTTTGTATTCTATGATTATAGTAAAATTGTCAGATAATTTTATTAATTTCCTAATGAATAACTATAGAATTTGCATACATTTATCAAATAGCTATTGTGATTTTTCATGTGATATATGTATATTTTACAGGTTTTTGGACTTTCCCTGCAGAGCCAGTGCATATGGCACATTTATATCCATCTTACATGACCTAGATTGTCACTTCATTATTTTAAATCGGCCAGAGTCACAGACCCTGAGTCAAAAAGGATCTCAGAGATTATCTAGTCCAACCCCTCACTATATAGCAGAGGAAAAGGAGGCCCAGGTAAATTAAGTGACTTGTCTAAGGCTGCCTAGGTAATAGCAGAATGTGAAAGCAGATCATCTGAATTTTAAGCCAGTAGTGCCTTTTTTATGTACCATATTGCCTCCGAAATCATCATACTTAAACGTACACAAAGACATACCTCTTACTGGTGTGGGCACTATCTTCAACGATATAGAGGGTAACTTTGCTGTAAAATGAGGGGATTTTTAAAAATGATCTCCAAATTATTTACTAGCTCTGACATTTTAAGACTGGCAGAATGTAATTTTTTTCTTCTTTACAGATTTTGTGAAAAACAAAGAAGAGACAAAGAAAGAGAAAGAAGGAGGCAGTGACTTGCTTAAGATCATGCAAAGAGTAGGTGCCAGAGATAAAAATCTGACCCCCAATTCTCAGATTTCAAAGCCAGTGTTTGTTCTATAAGTCCATGCTGACCCATGTGCTAAAATCAGGTATTTTCCTCTATGAGAAACACTGCTCTTAATTAAAAAGACAGCAGCCAAGTCACATAGAAGCAAATCTCTCAGCTGCTAACTTTACAAGAAAAACGCATCTATAAATTAAGATGAATAAATAAGGGATGTGGAGATGAATGCTAAAAAAAAGTTTAATAAATAAAAACCTACTTCTTTGGATGGGGGTAGTTAGGTGGTACAATGGATAGAGTTTTAGCCCTGGACTCTGGAAGACTTGAGTTCAATTTTGGCTTCAGACACTTATTAGCTGTGTGACCCTGGGTAAATCACTTAAACCTCTGCCTTTCTCAGGTTCCTCATCTGTAAAATGATCTGGAGAAGGAAATGGCAAAGCACTCCAGTATCTTTGCCAAGAAATCCCCAAATGGGGTCACCAAGAGTTGAATATGCCTAAAACAACTCAACAACAGCAACAACACTTCTTTATTCAGAAATTTAAACATTTTTCTAAATGATTTTATATAGCAGATTATTTGTATTCCCCAGAAAAGAAACATAATATTCATAAACATTTCCAGGGGAAATGTAAGATAAGCCACAACAAAGGTTTTTCTAAGCAAAGAGGTTTATCTGTCACCTGTGGTCAACACAGTGGAACAGTGGAAGAGAATGGGCTCTAGGGTCAAAGGACCTAGCTGGAAGTCCTGTGTCTTATGCTTACCATGTGTAGGACCTTGGGCAAGTCACTAACAAGACTCTAATCTTCTCATCCATAAAATGAAGGCATTGAACTAAATGGTTTTTGAGCTCCCTTTCAGCTCTCAGGCTATGACAGATCCTACGAAATAGGAACATTTTGGAGCTTTGTGTGCAGGGCAGTATAACCCAGATGTGTTTGACTATATATAAGGTAATGAGATTGCTTGAGATGGGAAACAAACATATGAGGTAATAAATATCCAAATGAGTTTTAACCTTTAAAATCATCACTGTAAGGGACTAGATGCTTCTTTCAATGTTGTAGGCATTACTTGGTCTTCTTTAGGAATAGCTGACTTCAGAGACAGTTTACAAGCCCCAAGAAAATCTCTCATTACTTTACAGGCACACTTTGCATTTTAACCCTTAAACACGTTATGTTTGCATTTATTCTGTGCATTTCCTAATTACTTCAGCTGACATTTATGGAGCCCTTTAAATTTTTCAAATCATTTTACATACATTATCTTCTCTCAGTCTCAGAACAAGTCATGGTAGGTATCACTGTCTCCAATTTACAGATGCGGTTAGGTGACCTGCTCTGATTGAACTAAATGTCAGAGATGAATCTTAAACCCAGGTACAGCACTCTACCCACAATACCAAACTGTCTTCCAAGTAATTAGGAGCTCTGAAATAATCAATGCATATGTGGTAGTTATATTGCTTTTCTAGGACTGGGAGCATCACTCTGCTGTTTTAAATGAATGTAGATGATTATGGTTAATAGTTATTGCCTCACTTTATAGCACAGATTTGTCTCTAAATGAACTTTTGGCTATTTTCAAGGGCAATGAGGATAATGACGTGCTCTAGCCTCTAAAAGCAATTCTCAAAAGGGAGTTCCAGAAATGCTTTGACCAATTACAAGGTAGAATCAACAAAATCAGCATGTATTGCTTCTGAAGATGACTCCCTGGAAGAGGGACAATATTTATTTGAATATAAGTTTGAATTTTGTTTGTTTAACAAAAGCAACTGCATGACTTTATAATAACAGTTTGTCTAATGAAACTAAAGGTGAGAAAGGCATTTCTGGTCCATTCATTGCTCACGCCACCAGCATCATTAAATTTCTCTTGCTTTCCAAATTTAAATTATACCACATACAGGATTTCCTTAAGTTCTCTTCCAGTTCATTAACTACCTCATTATTGCCTTCAAATGTTTTCTAACAATTCCCTACTGTTTTAATAAAGGACGGGCTCACAGCTGGGAGAACTCTAAGTGAAACACTTTAAATGGAAACCTTTGACAAAGGGAAATTCTATTTCAGAAGTTGAGCCCAGTTTCCAAAAATCCCAGTGAATTTAGAAGCCACTAAGAAGACAGCAACCAAGGATTTTCCTCCTTGTAAGAAATTACTTAGAAATATAAAACCAAATAAAAGATGATCCAGAAAAAAAGTCTTCACTGTAGGACTTCTTACTTAAAAACAAATCTGATTCCTCACCTCTAAGGATGAAACGTGGGTAACCCCAAAGTAGGTATTTTTTTTCTCTCTTAGGAATAGGGACAGTGAAATTCTGAGGATGGTTGGGCTGAAATTGCCCTAACCGCCCAAGCTCCTATGAGGGTCTATAATGCTCTGCTTTCCAGAAAGAGAAAGTGAAGGAGACTAGATAGCTATAATGTTTATACCATAACATTCCCTGAAGTCTCTGACAGGTCCTGATATATTTTTGGAGATGTTCATTTTGAGAATAGTTAAAGAAAAGCCTCCTTCCCAATAGAAGGGTTATACAACAGTATATGTTATATAGCAATTACATGTTATACAACAGTAAGAGTAGTCTCGCAGACATCAGATATTGAATCTAACATTTTTGTTTTACACATGAGGAAACTCAGAACTAAGGAGGTTCAGTTAGCATAGTGCCCAGCACAGAGCAGGTACTTAGTAAATGAGTACTGAATTTGGACTAAGTGACCTGACCAAAGTCACTTAAGGGACCGAGGAAGAACTGAACCTAGGTCTTTTGATCCCACGCTTAGTGTTTTTTCCAATGTACCATTCTGCCTCTCAGTCAACCAGATCACCTAACCATATACTCTCAAAAGCTAGCTACAAATTTGGAAATTGCTACCAAACTGAAAAGGCTGCAAGTAAGTACACAGCAATGGCCTTTATATGTTTTTCCTCTCCTAGGACCAGTCTAAATTCACAGTGGCTTCTAGCCAGAAGGGCTGGTCACCAGTGATGAAATTTTTTAGTTATTAAATCTACTGAGGATTATCATTGTCATCTTCCTCTCTGTCTCACTTCTTCACCATCTTCTTCTACCACTACCATTGCAACTAACTTGTTGACATTTATATATGGCTATAAAGACAGAGCCACTCTATTTACATGCATTCATTTGAACCTCTCAACAACCCTGAAGTAGATACTATTATCCCCATTCAGACAAGGAAGTCAAAGCTCAGGGAAATGAAGTGACTTGCCCAGGATTCCACAGTTATTCCTGTAGTAGACAGGTTGTGGTCCATGAAGGGTTCATCAACACTGATGGAATCATAGATTCCTGAAGTTGAGAAGTAATGCTCACCAGAATGAACAGATCCTGTGATGGAAAGAAGCTGATCAACTTGTTAGTGAGGTTTCCTCTATTAAAGCCAGACTAGCAAACTTAAAATATATAGCCCCATATTTTTAATTGTGTTTGTAAAGTGCATTTTTTATACTCCTGTGATTAGTGAAGCAATATAGAAAAGCTACTTTTCACCTCAAAACAAAGAGAGCCCTATGCTGCATCAGGAGGTTTAGGTTCACAGTGTGGCAGCCAGAGATACTTTAAGAATCTGATTCCAACTCCAAAACAACAAATCTGAATGGAAAATTCTTATATTGGTTCCAAGGACTTTGTTTACTTTCTACATCCCCCACTGGTTAGTATCACATCCACGAAAAGCATTCTTTATATTCCACAGATGTAAATAATACAAGGGTGTGTTTTTGTTTTGTTTTGTTTTTAAGGAGGGATTTCATTCTCTTCTGGTTGGGGAATAAGCACAAGGTACTCATCTTATAAATGAGATATTTACAGAGGTGTGCTGGTCCTTTCACAGTAATCCTCACACTTCGACTTCCTAGTGGAACAGCAATCACATTTTCTTCCCCTAGGAGGAAACAATAAGAGAGCTTTAGTTCGAACAGAGTGTGAAAGCAATGTTAAAACACAAAACTCAATCAAAAACTCATTCTTGTGTTTCACATTTTAACTTCAAATAAGTTTTTGTTGTATTCCATTTCATTATATTGCATTTCAAAACAGTTAATCAATCAATTAAGTAAGTATTTTTTTCATTGCCCTATTATGTATCCTGTACTAATTGACACTTGGGAGGATACAAAAACAAAAATGAAAGACTTCCTGCCCTCAAGGGACTTACTATGACCTGGAGGGCAGTGTACTTAAAAATCTAGAGGGCCACGTGTGGCCTCAAGGCTGCAGGTTCCCCACTATAGACCTACTGGGAGAGATAACATGCATACACATATTTTGGAGTATCCCCTTGTTAGACTTCAGTGAATTGAAGGTTATAAGCATCGAACACAGAGACAATAAGCTGAGAAGTAAAGTGAACTCACCTAAGTTCACATGACTAGTAAGAAGCAAAATCATATCTTCTAGCTCAAAGGTCTTCATTCTATACAACTAGTCCCACTTTAACAGTCAAAACAATAAAGTTGTTTTGGAAACACATACACACACACACACAAGCAACAACAACCTTGGAAATCATTTTGAGTAGTGGGAAATCACATTATATAAGCCCAAACTCAATTATCAAGAACAAATTAGTTACATATTTATATTCTATGGATTCCATCTGAATTTATTTTGCAATCTTTGGACTGATTCATAGATCTGCTCAGTTTGTTTCACTCCATTCCCTCCCACACATAAATGCAACCAGTCCAGCTGTTCCATCATATTTTGTCCAATACCTCATTTCCCGTCACAGATCACAGCATAAGTAGCAAGATGTATAGGAAATCAATCATACACACAACACTAACTAATAATTATGCTTTGGTTTAGATCTAGAAATTTATGTCAGGCCATTTCTCCTAGCAATAAACCCTACCTTGCATGCACCCTGAAACTACCTCCACCTGTATAAAGTTAACCCAAACAAGGAAACATTTCTTAATTTTTCTTAGTCTGATCTAATACAGACCTAGCCCCATTTTCCTATTCTGGATTTCTCTCAGCTGGTTTTCATGCCCTTTTTTCTCATTCCCCCCCACTCCTTATTTTCCCCCCTTGTTTTCTAGTTCTTGGGAGTACAGGTATGGCTAAAAATAAGTGAAGAACAAAGAATGAACTATCCCCACACCCACTCCAATGACAATAAACATTGTGAAAGAAATCCTGGTAAAATACTTGTTCTTTTTTAATGTAATAGCTTTGGGTTTGTCTGTTTAGGTTTCATGAATGTATGTAATACAGGGACTGGTAACTTTTCTAGATGAGTGACCATAATTTTGATCTTAGTTTTGTAAGGTTGGGAAGGGTGCTGTGACTGTGGCAATAATTGAAAGTTAGTCTGGTAGTGAATGTGCCACCCCTTTAGAAGAGAAACAAACTCAGTAGAAATCAGTGGCTCTAGACAGAGAACCTGAGTTCAAATCCCACCTCTGATGTTACTGTAACGTGCCTGACCTCCTGCAAGTTACTTAACCTCTCTGGGCCTCGGTTTCATTAACTGTAAAATGAGGGGGTTGAAACAGATTGACTCCTGAAGTCTCTCCCAACTCTAGACCTATGTTCCCATGACATCGCACATTCTTTCTACTAGGCATAAGTTGCCATAGGTTGGTGTTGAAGATATTGCACAGTTAAAAGTTCAGGACTAATTAACTGTCATGAGTGATTAGCAGATCATGGCAGTGCTGACAAGACTGTTCTTAATATGAGAATTTGTTTAATAACAAAGGTCTTAATAGAAGTCAGTCAATTCATCAAAACAGAGTTAGCTCTGCTGATGTGACAAACTGCCTGATTTTACTTTTTTGTTTCTATTTTCTTTAACCCATATCAAAAAGATATTCCCTTATGTGTGGCACACAGCATCCCATAATACTGTGCTGTGCAATAATACCACAGCTGCCAAACTTCCCACTGAGTAACAGCTTCATCCTTTACTCCTTGAATCTCTCAGGACACTTGGTCTGACTTCCTCTATGGATTTGTAAACTTTCTATTACGTTGCCGAAGCTATTTTCATATGTTTTTTCTACCTATTAGATTATAAACCTCTTGAGGACTGGGATGGCGCCATTTTTCACATCAAGACAATTCAACAAGGAAACTTCTTCCTCTAAGGCACCATGGAGGAATGACAAATAGCTAGGATACAAGGAAAAGTGAAAGAAAAGTGGGAGACACACAATGAAAAATTTGAGGATCAAGAGATTGTTCATTTGTACTTTACTGTACTCTTTTTTTCCTGAAATCTACAGTCTAGCCAAACTGGCCTTCTTGCTGACCCAATTCCATCTCCTCTCTGCACACTTCTGCCTTGGTACTGACTTTTTCCCCTGCCTGAAATGCATTCTCTTTTTACCTCTACCTTTTAGAATCCCTGAGGTCAAGTACCGCTTTCTACATATGATTCTCCACCCCCCCCCCAACTAATAGTGTCTTTCCCTAAACTGACATATATTTATTTTGTGTTTATTCTGAATATGCTTAAATTTATGTAGTGTTTCCCCTGAAAAAATAAACTTTTTAAGATGAAGGATTTTCTCATTTTTGTTCTTATAAGCCTAACATCTAGCTGATGGCTGGTATGTAGTAAGCACTTAATACATGTTTGTTCATTGACTCACCTAGGGATGGGAGGTGGAAGGATTTGGAGAAAGTTCTTGGGATGGGAAAGCCCCCTCAAGTGAGGGATGGATGTTATCTTTGTATCTTCTTTATATCCCTAAATCCCTCATTTTCAGTAGGTACCTCATTCAGTAGACATGTTGAGTGACTAGTATTTCTGAAGCACGTGCCATGTATTATATTTCCTACACACAGGGTTTGCATGCTTTATAGCCCAGACTTATATCACTTTATTTAAACTCCCTTCAAGGCTATAACCACAGTGGTATTTCCAGTAATTGCCCGGGTACAGTGTGACTTAAACTGCTGCTATACGGTAGAGCCATATGAAAGGGAAATCCTGCAAGAGGGAAGTTAAAGCTTGCCTTCATTTACTGTCATTCTGTGGTTCTGGCTCCTAAGGTCCATAATGAGTAGCACAAGGGTTCTGGTTACATCAGAAAAGGCAGAAGTCCTTTTCCATAAATATATGGATTTTTCCCCGTGTCAGTTTGGAAAAAGCAAAAACAAAACAACAACAAGCAAAACCTGAGATGATTTTCCATTTCTCTGAGGGAGCATGAACAAAAACTGTCACTGTGGGTAGAGGGATGAAATAAACAGACCTCTTGAAATCTTTTCTCTAATGTCGGAGTAACAAAAAATTCCTTTGCAAGGTTAGTAACTGCATTTTAGATATGTTTTTGTTAGAGCATTAATTTGTCTTGGTCATAATTTACTATGATGTAATTAACCATTTTTCAGGTGTTTAGTTTGGCAAAGGATGCCATCACTTGGTCCCTGGCATTTTTGAAAATGAAAACTTCAAAAGATTTCATGAATGACTGATTCTTGAAACATTTTCTAGTTGACACTATGGAAATATGACTACTGGATGATCAGTTCAAGTTGTCTTCAGAAATTAAGGATTATCCTTATATTTAGAATATCAGCAAAGAAATCAACTAGAAGGTAGTATGCAACCTGTGGGGACATTTATATATTACTTAAAAGATGCATGAATATATCATATCCTATAACTAGATACAATCCTTATCTTATGAAATATTATTTAACTCATGCAGCTTTCTAGTTGTTATATTTAATTTATGTAATTTATTCATTCAACAAACAATTAGGCTCTGACCTTCCAATGGATCTTAGCAATGGAGGATATTCCCTCTGCTAGTCCAGGCTATGATGTTACTCATCCTATGTGTTCCTTGTTCAAGTGCTTTCTTTTTAAAACTCTTGCATGGAGAACCTACCACCCAATACACAGGAAGCCTTTCTCTAGTTCTAGTTTAGTTTTTAAAATGGATTTTAGATCAAGAGCTAAAAAAGAAGCGAACTAGTTCAACCCCTTCATTTTACAGATGAGGAAAATGAGATCCAAGGAGTTCTAATGATTAATCCAAACATCACACAGGTAGTGCCAGAGGCAGAATTCGAACCCAGGTCCTCTAATTTCAGAGCCACTGACACACTAATTGGATTACCTCCTTTTCTAGTGGAGGGACTACCCACATTAGTCAACTGCAGAAGTAGCTAAGTACTGCCCCTTAGGCATGATTTTCTGATAGCTTCTACTCCCACCCCCTAACCTTCCCAGGAGTGTCTTCCTGTTAACCCAAATGAATAACTCCTTGGTAGAATTTCAGGAGGGTCTATAGTCCCTAAACTCTTCACTCTAGTTATGTTTGTGGGTCATAGGATCATAGATTAAGAGCTGGAAGGGACCTTAAAGGCCACCAGCTCCAACCCTTTCCCATTTTAATGATTTGAAACCCAATGTACAGAAATGTTAGGTGACTTGCCCAGAGTTACACATTTAGTAAATGTATGAGGCAGGGTGCAAAACTAGGTTTTCCTGACTCTAAGTTCAATGCACTAAACCACACTGGGAAACTGCTTCCAAATGGTGTCTTATGGAATCCTTGAGAGACCCAGGGATCCAAAAGCCAGAATGAAAATCATTACCATATCAATCTTACTAAAAGTATTTAAAACTTTTTAAAAAATAGACATAACAGGACAATATCTACCCCTGGCTTTTTCTGGCTAGCTGGGAACTTTTCAATGATCCAG
>CM053589.1:118090548-118119197 GCA_028646515.1 Pseudochirops corinnae
TGTGTGTGTGTGTGTGTGTATATATCTATATATGAGGGTAAGTGTGTGTGTATGAATACATATGTGAGTGTGTGTATATATGTGTACAGGTATACATAGACAGAGGGCACAGGATCAATTGAATAGGAATGGATGATATTTAAAAAATAAAATAAAGAGGTGAGAGAGGAATATAATGAGAGGAGATAGGGAGAGACAGAACAGGACAAATTTGCTCATATAAAAGAGGGAAGGGAAAACTGTTACAATGAAGGGGAAGAACAGGACGGCAAAGGTAATGGATCAAGCTTACTCTCATTGAATTTGGCTTAAGGAGGGAGTAACACACACACTAAATTGGATATCTTGCCCTGCAGGAAGGTGTGGGGAGGGGTATAAGAGGGGGGATGATGGAGGGGAGGGAAGATTGGGGGGAGGGTAGTTAGAAGGATACACTTTTGAAAAGGGACAGGGTCAAAGTAGAAAATGGAATTAGTTGGGGGCAGGATAGGATGGAGGGAAATATAGTCAGTCTTTCACAATATATCCACTATGGAAATGTTTTGCATAACTACACATGTACAACCTATATTGAATTGTTTATCTTCCCAGTAAGGGTTGGCAATGAGGGAAGAGGGGAAAGAATCTGGAATTCAAAGTTTTAAAATCAAATGTTTAAAAAAATTATTATTATTATTATTATTATTTTACATGCAGCTGGGAAATAGGATATACAGGCACTGGCGTATGGAGATCCATCTTGCCCTACCAGAAAGTAGGAGAGGGAATGGGGGAGGATATAGGAGAGAGCAGATTGGGGGAGGGGGTATTCAGGGGATCATTGTTCTGGGGTGGGGGTAGGGGATAGGCATGGAGAAAATTTGTAACTCAAAATCTTGTGGAAATGAATGTTATAAACTAGGAATAAACATAAACTAAAAAAAGAAAAGTTTTTAAAAAGTACTGCAATCTCTACTAAGGGGGAATTCACTGAAGATGCCATTTAAAGTTGTCTTGTCTACTTTGAGATACCTCTAATTCCTAAGAAATTTTTCTCCTCTTCCATTAAGCCCCAAGTTTGTCTCCTTTTCTTGTTCTGCCTTCCAAGGCCAAAGAGGACAAATGTAAACCCTCTTCCACATGATGGATAGCCATTCACATAATCTGATGACAGGTATCATACTGGTTCAGAATCGTTCTTTACCAAGCCCAATCCTACTATATGGTATGATCTCAAAATCCCTCACCAATTTGGCTCCCTTCTACCTTCTATAAAATCTCAGATGTCAAATAGATATTTTTAAAGCACAGGTCTGACCATATCACTTTCATATTCAATAAAGTCTAATGGGTCTGTCTGGCATTCAAATCCCTTTAGAAGTTGTCCTCTACCCTATTCCCACCCCCAACTGCACACCTTTCCAGTCTTCTTATATCTTACTCCATCCCAATTTCTCTACAATCCAGTAACACTGGCGTCCTTGCAGAACACAACACTTCATCTCCCAACTGAGCATTTTCACTGTCTGTCTCCAATGCCTGGAACTCTCTCCTTCTCCATTTCTACCTCCTAGCTTCCCTTGCTTCCTTCAAGTCTCAACAAAATTCCACCTTCTGTAAGAAGTTTATCCTAACTATGTTTTACCTAATTGCACACATATACATGTTTTTGTGTATGTGTGTGTGTGTGTATGTGTGTGTGTGTGTGTGTGTGTGTGTGTGTGTGTGTGTGTGTGTAACCTATATCAAACTGCTTACTGTCTTGGGTTGAGGGGGAAGGAAGAGAGGGAGAAAGTTTGGAAGTCAAAATTTATTTTAAAAATGAATGTTAAAAATTGTCTTTACATGTAATTGGAAAAAAATAAAATATGATTAACTTTTTAAAGTCTTCTCCAGTCCTCCATTTATCCAGCGTACATCTTTTTGTACTATGCACATGTGTGTGCGCACACACATATACACACACACAGTTGTTTGTATGTTGTCTCCCTCTTTGGACCCTGGAATCTTTGAACACAGAGACTGTTTCTGTCTTCCTTAATATCCTCAGCATTCAGCACACAGTAGGCATTTAATAAATGCCAGCTGACTGTCTCTCCAGTTTATTGACATCTTCCCTAAAATGTACCCAGAATTAAAAACAATACTCCAAACGTAGTCTGACCAGAGCATAGTACAGTGAGAGTTCAGGAAATACTCAAAGTAATCAAGAATGAAGGACTAACAACAGCAGGGCCATCACGTACCTCATTCTAGTAACTATGCCTCCTTTAATATAAAGTAGGTTCAGCTTTACCTTTGTGGCTGCCATATCACACTGCTGACCCTTCAGGTTGCAATCCACTAACACCTCCAAATCCTTTTTTTAAGAACAACTATACCATTGCTTCTTTCAAAGTTTGTACTTATAAGGCTGACTTTTGAAACTAAAATCAATTATTGTTTTTATTACTAATGAAGTTCTTTTTATTTGATTCATTGCATGTTCTTATCTTGTTGAGATTTTTTGAACTCTGATCTTTGTCATCTATCATACTAATCATCTCCCCCAGCTTTGCGTCTTCTGCAAACTTGAGAAGCATTTAATCTATATTGTTAACTAAGTCACTGATAGAAATACTAAGAGTTGAGGGCCAAGACAGATCTTTTCAGCATTGCAGTGGGTCCCTCCTTCCAAGGTGATAGTTAACCTTTAATGACTACACACTGAATGTAGCCATTCAATCAGTTCCAAATCAATCTAATTTGACTATCCTAATTTTCCCTGAAGAATAACAAGCGAGATTTTTTCAAATGCTTTGATTAAAAACTAGGTAAACTATATCTACAAAACTCCTCTACAGAACCTAATCATTCTAGTAACCACATTTAAAAAAATGTTAGTTTAGCATGCTTTATTTTTGAAGAAGCTATCATAATAAATAATAACAATAATTCATGATAACAATAATAAGTAACAATAATATAGTTATTTACTACATGCCAGGCACTGTGCCAAGCCGTTTCCAATGATTATATCTGATCCTTACAACAAGGTAGGTCATGCTATTATTATCCCCATTTTATAGATGGGGATAATAGTAGAGCTAGAGTAAACAGAGATTAAGTGACTTACCCTGGGTCACACAGCTAGTATGTGTCTGAGGTTTGATTTTAACTTAAGTGCTCCTACTAGTGAAGGAAATGGCAAAACACTCCGGTATCTTTGCCAAGAAAACTCCATGGACAGTATTGATGTGCTATGGTCCACGGAGTTACAAAAATTTGGGCACAACGAAATCACTGAATAATAACAAATTCCTGACTCGAAGCCCAGCTCTCTATCCACTGAGCCACATAGTTTCTTGATCCTTTGTGATCACTATTTCTTTTTCTAGATGTACAACAACATTTCCTTAATAATACATTCTAGAATTGTGACAGTATTGACATCCATCTCATTGGTTTATACTCGGCAGACTTCATTTCTCTCAGGTTTTTCTGAGATCACTGACAGTGGCTTAGCTTCTCATTTGATAGTTCTCTTAGTGTATCAAGATGTAGCCCTTCCAGATCAGCTAGTACCTAGGGCAGAGAAAACAGAAGCCACAGATGAACAGAACAGGTCTGCCCCCTCTCTGTTATCAATTAACAATGACCCATTCACCTACGCAATGCTTCTACTCTTCTTGATTCAGCTTTTCCCCTAGATATAGCTAATACACGAACACATGCACACACTCACATGTGTGTGTGCACACACACGTCCTTATCTCTCTTGGGCAACCTCAGTTATTCTCGGTTTATACTAGACAAACATGACTACACCATACTTCTTCATTTTTATCCTGTTATTTGTCCTTTCTTCTATCTCCATTATTCTAAAATACAAGTTAGAGGCACTTTTGAAGGGCTCTAATTATTAGAATGCTTTCCCTCATAGCAAGTCTAAATGTGCCTCTTAGAAACTTCCACCATCAGCCCTAGTTCAGTCTTCTGCAGCCAAGCAGAACATCCTTCTGCCAGCCCTTCAGGTACGAAGAGATAGCTATCATGCTGCACCCTCCCCAGTCTTCTTTTCTTCAGATTAACCAATCCTTGAATGACAAACATATTCTTGAGTCTGGTAGCTTTCCTTTAAGTGTTTTCTAGCAGACCACACTTAGGAATTTCATGCTAGGAATACCATTTCCCATAAAAAGGGTGGTTCTCTTCCAAATTACCTTGAAATACCATCTTTTTCTTAAAATGAGGTTAGTTGTATTACTAGTACTTAGTGGCAAGCAATTGGAATTACCACTGTTCTTACAGTACATCATCTACGGAAGATTCATGAGAATTTGACAGGATATGAAATACTTTTGGAGTCATTTTGGATCATTCATTTATCTCCTTCAGCACTGCAAAATATTGCCAGAGTAGCAAATTTAGTTCCTCTCTTCCTCCACCCCCACCCCATATCTAATATGAAGAGATTCAATTTTTTAGTGATGTCCCTATGTAGCGAGGGGCAAGTATGTGTGTTCAAAGCAGTAAAAATAAGTGCTTTCCCCACTGTTAATATATGCCCCTCTAAATAGTTCTCCTTTTTGGGCTTCATTCTTCTTATTGGTAAAATAAGAGTTCCTTCCAGCTCTAAACTTAAAAACACAACTCTGCAACCCCTTCAGAAGTCTGTGAATTTGAACCCTAGCCTTGCTCTCCATCCCCTAACTGCCTCCTAAATACTCACAAACCCTTAGCGTCCACTGCAAGCTCCTTCATGATATACAGCTGGGGCCCATACATTAATTCCACCTCCTTACCAAAGCTTTAGTGTGACAAAACTCACCAATCACTGTGGCTACAGCAAGGAAGCTGTTGGAACACTAGCAGGAGTTAGATTTTTCAGTAAATAGGTCACTGCCCTTTTCTACACCCTCCCCTCCAAAAAAATCCAAAACAAAACAGATCAGTGGCTCAGCTTCAAGAACAAGACCCTTATGCATAATACAAAAAGGGATACTTCTGCTCAGAAAACTTGCCAAAGTCAACCATCTAAAAGATTATCAGAAACAATGGAAAGAATAAAATATTTTGATTATGACAGGGCCAGCAGTGAGATTCTACTCTCCCCTGCCCCTTCATGCAACAGAGTGCCTTAAACTGTACATGCATATACAGACACTGTTTTTAGTTAGAAAAACATGGGGATAGCTGATGGGATAATGTCCAAACCTTATTTTTTAGCACAGTCATCTGAACTAATGATATTTGTCTGTGACAGGGTGTGTATAGGGAATAAAGTGGAATAAAGAAGGATTTTCACTTATAAAGTATACAGTCTAGGAGGAGAGGCAGAGAAAAGAATTTTGGCTCACCTGACAAATGCCGCTAATGCACATATCCAGTGAGTCTATGTTGCAGCGAGTCCCATCAAGAACTTTGGGTGCCAATTCCACAACCAAGTTTTGCCCTCGAGCTTGGCACTTAAGGGCACAGGGTGCCGCTGAATCATCGTAGATAGGAAGCCATTCATAGTAGTGGCCTTGGTACTGGACATCATTATAGGCTGAACACTGTTGAGCTCTGAAATCACCAGCATCAGAAGGGCAGTCCTGTAATCAGTGAAAGAGTCATGTCATTCCCTCGAGAAAGAGGTACACTTAAGGAAGAAGCTAATGGGGCATCCTGGAGTCCTGCAATATCAAGCCTGAATCTTTACTCAGACACTTAGTATTGTTATGATTTTTACCAAGTCTCTTAAACCCATTGGGCTTCAGATTCATTTTTCTATAAAATGAGGGAGTTGGGTTGATTGACCTCTTAGATCCTTTCTAGTTCGAGATTTCTGAACCTATAATCAATCAATCATTTATTAAGTGTCTACAAGATACTATGCTAAGTGCTGGGGATACAAAGAGGCAAAAGACAGTCCTTGCCCTCAAGGAGCGGACAATCTAGCAGGACTCTGGAAAGTCCTGCTATGGCATACGAACTTCTTTCCAAAGAGATCACCCTCTAAGTCTTCTTAGAGAAATGAGATATGGTATTACCAGAATCTATTTGACCTTGGATTATTGGTAGCAATATGCTATACTCCAATACTTCACTTACTCATCCATGCTGAAGGAAGGGTTCCATGAATGAATTTTCAAGACATCTGAAACTTACCCCCTTTAAACTCTAAAACCTGCTTCTTCTGTTTTTTAAAATACTCTGGATGGAAAGTTCTTTTCAAAGGCATTTTGTACCTGCCTGATTTCTTAGGAAGAAAATAATAATAATAATAATGAAAGTAATCACATCAATAATGATGAGCATTTCTACAGCATGTTAAGGTTTTCAAAGTGCTTTCCAAATGTTATCTCATTTGATCCTCACCACAAACCCTTGAAGGAGCTACTATCATTAGCCTCAATTTGTGATTGAGGAAAAAGAGCCTGAGAGAGGCTAATGACTTTCCCAGAGTCACAAAGAGAGTGTCTGAAGCAAGATTTGAACTCTGGTCTTTCCAATTTCACGTCCCGCACTCTATTCAACAGTGTTTCTCTTTTGCCACTTAGCTGCAGAATATATTGATGATTATACTAAACCAGGGTTGGGGAACCTGTGGCTTTAAGGTCCCATGTGGCCTTCTAAATCCTTAAGTGCCGTCTTTTGACTGAATCCAAATTTTGCAAAATTTCATTCAAAATTCCCCACTTGAGGATTTAGAAGGCCTTAAGGCTGCAGGTTCCCCACCCCTGTACTAAACTGTATGACTGATTTCCTCTTCAGAGCTACTAAAGACATGGGGCTATTTGTCTCTACAATAAAATGGCATAATGATGTTGTGGTTTAAAAATACCTTTTCATTCTGTTTTGTTTTTGCTTTATGTCCCTTCTTTGTCAGCTGTGCCTTCTTATTTTCGTCAGTGGGCCTGTCTCTAATTGATACTCCCTTTCTAATCTGTTGCTTCTGCATTATGCTGGGCTAAGAAACTCAATAGTAAACTTGTCATAACTGTGTGTAAACTAAAAATAAAAAAGATTCTGAGTGAGGACTTGAGAGGCTCCCTTGTGAGTAAAATGTGTGAGCCTTCTGACAACTTAAAAGCGTGCTTTACTTACTGGTTTCTACAATATTCTGGATAAATGAGATTAACAGAAGTGAGGTAACTGAATCATTCCTCGATTTGATGTAAATAACTCTACCTGAAGCCCAAAGAGATTTTCAAATGTTGGGAACAGATACTCTGGGAAGTAAACTAAGGGCAAAAAAGTTATAACCGTTTTCTTAATCTCAGTTATACTCTTTTGTTTCTATTTCTGGTTTTGTTCCAGAATACAGATAAGTCTAGCATGTTTTCCCCCAAAAAACTAAAGCCCTTTTCTTTTTCATGTAGAAGGACAACGTTTCCCTAGAGAAAGTGGGTGAAACAAGAAGCTTCTTAAAACCTTGGATAGTTTTCCAGGTGAAAATTTCTATCAAACATTAAGCTTAACCCAAAACACTAAATTAAGCTCAGGGACTGTGATGCATCCCTCTAAAAACATTCCTGCATTTCTTAGGTTTTTTCCTACAGGAAAGTGACTTTTATGTAAGTCCCCACAAAAGATATACTGCATCAATCTTTCTCATACTAAATACTCGACTTGCAAAGGAAGGCGTGTCTAATGTCAAATCGCTTCAGCGCAAGACGCAATGCACAGTCTTCCCAGAATTCTGTCCGCACACGGGCTCTCACATCTGGATTATAACAAACACTGGCTGTATTTTCATTGGACAGAACAGCCAAAGACCCTGACATGTCATCTAAACTCTTGGGATACTAAATGTCAAACTGTAAGGCTGCACCTGAATGATACATCAGTCCCTTCAGGTTGCAGGATTTCACTCTGGCTGGAAAATTTGAGTGCCCTCCTAGATAAGTGGGTAACAGACGAAAAGAGTATGGAACTGGGTAGGAATCAGGAGACCATAGTTCTAAGGCCAGCCTAAGCCACTAACTTGCTGGGTGATTTTGTACACGTCATGTCTCTTTTCTGGGGTCTTAGTTATAATTCAATTCAAACCAAACCATTCCAATTCAATCTAATGAGCACTCAAACACTTGTTAAGTGTCCAGTGCTGAGGAGAGAAAAACAAAAATCTTCCCTTACCCTAAAAAGTTCATCTTTTCCAAGGGTAACTTTAGATACACAAAGAGAAGTAATTATAAAATATATACACAGCAAATACTAAGTATTTGGGATGCACGGTGAGGAAGAACAATACCAACGGGGTTATCAAGAAAGATCTTTTGTAGGTAGTAGTACATGAGATGAGTATTGGATGGAGTTAAGCGTTCTAAGAGGTGGAAAGGACTAGGGAAGAAATTCCAAGCATAGGGGTTATTTGATGAGCTTTAAAGTACCTTTAGGATCTAACGCACCCAAAGATTATCGTGAACATCAAACACTTGTTCAACAACACTGTTTAGCATAGATGATTTAGGGCACTGCTTTCAGTTTAGAGGGGCTAGAAAAAGGAAGCAGGAGCAATGTAGAACTCAGATCTCAATGTAGGACAGTCCAACAGATGCTGCTAAAATAGCATTTCCTCATAGACTTGAACTAACAGAGAAAATTGTGCTTAAGAACACATCTCTTCAGTAAATTGTTTCATACTAGTTGTTGTTATTTCAGCCAGGTCTGACTCTTCGTGACCCTGTTTGGGATTTTCTTAGCAAAGATACTAGAGTTGTTTGCCATTGCCTCCTCCAGCTCATTTTACAGATGAGGAAACTGAGGCAGAGTTAAGTGATTCATCCAAGACCACACAGCTAGTATATATCTGAAGCCAAATTTAAATTGAGGAAGATAGGAGGGGCAGAGCCAAGACAGCAGAGTAAAAGCAAGGACTTGCTTGAGTTCTCCCCCAAATTCCTCCAAATACCTGACTCTAAACAAATTCTAGAGCTGCAGAACTCACAAAATGAAGGAGTGAAACAAATCTCCAGCCAAAGATAGACTGGAAGGTCAATAGGAAGGGTCTATCGCACTGGGCTGGGAGTAGAGTGCAGTCCAGCATGGGTCATGCTGGCATAGATGGGGCCAGGGAAAGCCTCAGAAGACTGAATCACTGGCAGTTGTGGCCGTTTCCAGACTTTTTGATCCACAAACGCCACAGACAGCATAGAAGATCAGTGGCAAAACTCTGTGGGGCCTAGATGACAGAGGAGCACAGCCCTGGGGTGGCAGAGATGCTGGCAGTGGCAGCAGCAGTGGCAGCAGCTGCTTCCAGAGTTCCCAGCCCACAGATTGTGTGGGGATTTAACAGCTGATCCGAGAATGATCGCAGAGATCTGTGCTGACACTGAGCAGGATTGTCTTGATGCGCCCTGCCTGCATGTGGGTCACAGTCCTGGGTGGTGGTCCTGGGGTGAGAAGGAACACTGGAGTGGTGAAGCTTGTGGTGCAGTGGAGAATGAATCCTCTTCACAGTTCCAAGGCAGAAAAGCGCTTGTGGTCACTCACAGACCAGAGTACAGGCCAGGAAAAAAGTAAACACCTCTCCTTTGATCATACCACAAGAACTGAAAATGTATAGGCCCCTAGAACTATCTCTGAAAAGAGCTGCACAAAATCCTGAAGCTTGGGACAGGACACACTCCCCTTCCCCCATTGGAAGCAGAGTCCTACCTTAACAAAGAGTTAGAAAGTCAAGTATTTGGTTGAGAAAATGAGCAAACAGCATTAAAAAAAAAACAAATGAACGAACCTCAGACCATAGAATCTTATTTTGGTGACATAGAAGATCAAAACATAAAACCAGAAGATAATAAAGTTAATGCTCCTACTTCAAAAGCCTCCAAGAAAAATATGAATTGGCTGCAGGCCACAGAAGAGCTCAAAAAGGATTTTGAAAATCAAGTAAGAGAAGCAGAGGAAAAATTGGGCTCATCTGTAAAAGGAAGAGACATTGGACTGATCTTCTGTTGGGTCTCTTCTGATGCAATGATTCTAGATTCCATCCCATCATGCTATGGAACTTATACCTAGACAAAACATCTCTTACTTCAATTTAGAAAGCTCATGGATGGGGACTGTCATTGCCTGCTGACTGCTCCATGGTATTTGTTCAGGTCCCACTCTATGCACAGGCAGTACGCATTCCAGATGTCAAGAGGGTAGTGCATTTTATGGCACTTTTTCAAATTGGGTAGAAAAAAACTATTCCCAATGAGGTGAGCAACACATCTGGATTTCTTTTTTTGAAACCAGATGTGGTTTTCTCCTTCTCTCAACCAACACAGTACTCTATAGCTCTGTACCTGTGGAATTTCCCCATTCTACAGCAGATTGAGAAGGAGCATGATGCAATGAACAGAGCAGAGAATTTAAAGGCAGAAAAGAAGGTTTGCAGTCATGGAATTGTCATGTCAGGAATAACTCTAGACAAGGTACTACACCATTCTGAGAATCACAGGATTTCAGATTTAAAAGGACCTCATGAGTCATCTTGTCCAATTCATATCTGAACAAATATGCCCTCTACAACATAGCTAACAAGTGGTCATTTAGTCTTTGATTCAAGGCTCTTAATGAAGGGAAACCCATTCCCAAGGGTAGCCCATCATCCTTCTGTTTGGTGCACAACTAGGTGGTGCAGAGAATAGAGTGCTGGACCTGAAGTCAAGAAGACCTGAGTTCAAATCCAACCTCAGACAATTACTAGCTATGTGACCCTGGGCAAGTCACTTAACTATATCTGCCTCAGTATCCTCATCTGTAAAATGAGCTAGAGAAGGAAATGGCAAGCCACTATAGTATCTCTACCAAGAAAACCCCAAATGGGGTCATGAAGCATTGGATACAATGGAAGCAACTAAATTATTAGGAAGGTTTTTCTTTTATCAAGTTTAAATTTATTTCTTTGCAACTTCTGTTCTTTGTTCTTAATTTTACTCCCCAGAATAAAGCAGAAGAATGCTAATTCTTCCTCCATGTGATAGTCCTAAGGATACTTGAAGACAGTTATCATCCTTTCTCTAAGTCTTCTCTTCTCCGTACTAAACATTCCCAATTAATCTTACTTAGGCTCTTACTCATGTTGGCTAACTACTTCTGTCCATTTTCCAGCATATACATGTTCTTACTAAAATCAGACCAGTTTCCCAGTACTCCAGATGTGATCTCATCAGGGGACAGGGCAGCAGTAACATCATTTCTTATTTCTAGATACTAGATTACATTAACTTCATTGGCTGCTTTGGCCCACTATTGTAGTATATTGACTTCATATGAGCACGGGGTCCACTAAAACCTTCAGATCTTTTTCTATAACATAATTAATAAACTACAATATAATTAACCTAACCCATCTAGATTTTTTTCTTTTTTTTATTCTTCTTTTCTTTTCTTTTGTGGTTTTGTTTTGAGATTGGATCTCCCTATCTTGCCCCAGCTGGAAATGCAGCAGTCAGTCACAACTCACTGCTGATTAGCACAGTACCACTTACCCACTCTGTTTCTGACCTCAACTGGTTCTCTTTAGGAAGCCTACTTGTGACCACTCCACCCTCCAGTGGCTAATCACATTGGTACCAGGCTTAGTGAAGACACCCAATTAACATTAGTCTTGTTCCAGGTCAGAGCTTCCAAACTCAAACAATCCATTAGCCTTAGCCTACCAGAAGAATAAACACATTTCTAATTACAGGTGGCCCATGAAACTGATATTTTTATAACCAAAATTCAAGATTTTGTAATTTTCTCTATTAAATTTTATCTTGTTAGAGTCCACACAATATTTTTAGTTTACCATAATTTCTTTGAACCTTGATCTTGTCATTCCAACTGCCTTTCCTCTGCTACTTGGATAAGCACAATCTCCATGTTTTTATTTCAGTCCTTGATGAAATGTCGAACAGTATAAGACCAAGTACTGAGTGCTCCAGGTTCTTACTCTCTAAAGTGGGAAGTAATAATACTAATACTCGAAACTCTCCTGAGAGTTGTTAAGAGGGAAGTAATTTGGAAAGCTCAAAGGACCATAAAAACGTGAGTTTTTATTTGGGTATATGCCTTATCCCTTCCCTACTAAGCTATAAGCTGAATAAAAATAGGACCTATATATTACTCACCTCTGCATTTCCATCATTATCCACTTGATACACAGCCTTGCACAAAACAAATGTTTAATAAATATTTACAGAATGAAAAAAATTATTAAGTTATTATGGAAGCATATTACCAATATAATTTTTGTTTTCTACAAATAGTAATATTTTTTTTCCTAAAGTCTTTCCAAAACCCTGGGAAAAGTCCCTTGGAAAAGTGGATGGGATAGGTCAGAACCAAAGGAAAAATGGCCTTCCATTAGGAGAATGAATCAAAGGTGATTACCAGAAACTAAGCAAAAAAAAATCTCTTGACTAGATAAGAACTTTGCCCGTTCTCACTCATATGTGAGATATTAACCTGTCTAAAGGCCTTCTGTTCTCTCTGTCCCTTGGAGGGATTAAACTGTTCCATTCCATAGGAAGTACTCTCTTCCATTTAAGGAGAGGCACTCAAGTTACTTTTTACTCAATTCAGATTCTTAAGAGACTGCAGGAGTAACCTCATGAATTTCCTGAAGAGAGTGGCCCAGGAGGAAGGATGATAAGAGATATGGTTGCTGGATTCTGAAATGTTAATCTAGACTGTACTCGTAAGTTATCTTTTCCTTGTTCAAGATTCCTCTAAATGTTAATCTGAAATCGTTTTGGGGTACAGTCATGTAGGAGAACATGGGGGACTATGCCACTTTTCATATCTCTTTCCAAGAGAGAAATGGCTTGGATATAGATTAATGTTACATTAAATTATTTCTAGCAGATTTGAAACTAAATTGCGACTATATTATGAGCATTATTATATTATTTTCTTTAGCACTATCTTTCTACTGATCAAGAAAAGGACACTGAAAACACAACAATTGAATAAGGAAGTACCATACATAAGTGAAGGAAGGAAATAATCATGTATTTTGTACCTACTATATGCCAGGCAATGGGCTAAACACTTTATAATATTAACTCATTTGATCCTCACAACAACCCTGTGAAGTAGGCACTATTATTATCCCCATTTTATAGTTGGAGAAACAGAAGCTGAGTGGCATCAAGTGACTTGCCTAGGGCTTCACAGCTAGCAATTGTCTCAAGTCTAACTCCTCCTGACTTTAAGCCTAGTTCTCTATTCACTGCACCCCTTAGTTGCAGTTATATTTCATCATATTCATGCCCCACAATTTGTTTAGCCAATCCCCAATTGATAGGCATCTACTTTCCCATTCTTGCTACTAAAAAAAAAAGAGCACTACCATGAATATTTTAGTGTGTATGAGGACTTTCTTCTTGTCAATAATGTTCTTGCAGCATATGCCCAGTAGTGCCTATGGGTCAAAGTCACTTTACTTCATGATTAGAAATCGATTTTCAAAATGGATGTATTAATTCACAACTCCATCAACGTGGCACTAGTGGGCCTATCTTCCCACAATACTTCTAACAATGGCTATTCTGATCTTTGCTCATTTGCTGGATGTTAAGGAAAATCTCAGGCTTGTCATGATTTTCTTTTCTCTTATTAGTGATTTGGAGCATTCTTTCATGGGTTGGTTAATAGTGTGCAATTCTTCTTTTGAGAACTGTTTTCATATCTTTTGAAATGAACACCTGTCTATTGGAAAATGATTTTTGGTCTTATACTCACACATATACACACCCATACCCACACATCTGCTAGTTGTTTATATGTCTAGGATATCAAACTTATTTGACTACTTCCCTTGTATCTAAATTATGTTTGTGCAGAAGTTCTTTTCCATGCAATCAATTTTATCTTTGTGATTGCCTCAATTCCCTTTTTGGTTAAGAATACATCTTCTACCTATAGTTTTAAAAGGCACATTATCTGCTTCTTTTCAAAATTTTTTATAGTATGATCTTTAATATTAGAGTCACATATCCGTTTAGAATTTTCTGTGGAATTTGATAAGATATTGGTCTAAGCCTTATTTCTGCCAGAAATGCTTTCAATTTTCCCCAATAGTTTTTAATCAAATAAGATATTATTTCTTAAGAAACTTATGTTTTTGAGATTAATGAACACTGGACTATTGAATTCCATTATTGCTGATTCTCTATTGTCTAGTCTGTTTCATTGAGCTTTTTCTGTATTGCTTTATCCCATATCAAGTGGTTTTGAAGACTGTTGCTTTATAGCATTTCCTTCTAAAAAAATATATGGAATTTAACAGGAAGATTCATCTTCCTGAATTAAAATTTAGCCTCAGACATTTACTAGCTGTGTGACCCTGAGTAAGTCACAACTCTGTTTGCCTCAGTTTCCTCATCTGTAAAATGAGTCGGGAAGGAAATGGCAAACCACTCCAGTATATTTGCCAAGAAAAACCCAGAAGAGGTCATGAAGAATCCAATACAACTGAAACAACTAAACAATTAAAATTTGATAGATAAGGATTGTTCCTTGAAGTCAATTAAGAAAATGTTTACACAATGACAATTTAAAAATTACAAACAAATGAGTAATAAAAATCCTAGAAGATTCAAATCCCACTAGGTTGATACTGGTTGGCAATCATTAAATAAAGGAAGGATAAACTTGAACTGAATATTTTAATAATATTTTAAATAGTTGTACCTATACAATAAAATCTTAAGGGAATAACCTAAAACCTAATCTTAGACTAATTAGGCAGCATGGTGAATACAGGAATTGTAGTCAGAAGGCTTTGGTTTGAATTCTGACACAACCATGTGATTCCTCTACTCACTAAGCTCCAATGGCCCAATAACTATGAAGCTCCCCTAAAAACTCTTCTCTCTGGCATTTAACACCCTTCACAGCCTGGCTTCCTCCTACCTTTGGAGGCTCATTGCAAATCACTCCCCTAACATGCATTCTTTGGCACAATCAAACTGGCCCTTCTCGGTGCTCTAAACATATCACGTTCTACCTCTCATTTCTGGGTCTTTGCACAGGCTGTGTTCCCCTATGTGGCATGAATTCCCTGTTCCTCAGTATTTATTTTTATTCAGTCGTTCAGTCATGTCTGACCCATAAAGTCCATGGAGTTTTCTTGGCAATGATACTAGGAGTGGTTTACTATTTTCTTCTCCAGTGGATTAAGGCAGAAGTTAAGTGACTTGCCCAGGATCACACAGCTAGTAAGCATCTGAAGCTAGATTTGAATTCAGGTCTTCCTGATGCAAGACCCAGTGCTCTATCCACAGAGTCACCTAGCTGCCTTAGTGTTGCTAGTTTCCTTCAAAGTTCATCCTCTACATGACATCTTCACTGTTAAACACAGCTATTAGTGCCTACCCACCCCAATAAATCACCTTGGATTTAGACATGCAGATGTCATCTTCCTTGACAAAAGGCAGGCTCAGGCTCTTAGATGGCAAAGATCATTCTGCTTTTGCATCCCTCGCATCTGACCTAGTAGCAGACACATAGTGCATGCTTAGTAAATGTTTATTGGCTATAGAGAGCCCATGATCTGAACTCCACATGGTTCTTCTCAGCTCTACACAGCTCCACTAACCAAGAGGGGGTGGGGGTGGATGTCAGAGGCATGTCCATAGTACCTTACACTAAAGACCCTAATCCTAGGGCAGTCTTGTTCTAATCAGAAGATTTTCTCACTCTGTGATTCACATCTCCCACCTAATTCTCTACCCTTTGAAGAAGCTAGATGTCGTGTGACAAATATTTTTATTCAAACTAACAACTGTAGCAGGCTTTTAGCAGTTTACAAACTTATCTCTGCCAGAGATTTTCTTTTTTTTGCTTAAAAGAGCCAGACTCCTTTTTGTTTTTCTTCTGAATGTTTTAAATGGAATAGAACAGAAGAAAACTTAACTGTTGCACAATGGTTTATTCTTTTTTCTTTAGAGAGGGCAGCAGCATGGCATCTGAATGTCATTAATAACCTACCAAATAATAATGAGCAGTGTTCATGTACAGTGTGTTTGGAGAATGTGAGCAATCAGAAAAAAGAAATAAAAGAAAAGCTTCATATTCCCGGCTGTCAAGGAGTATAATGGCTGACACATAGTAGGCCCTTAACAAATGATTATTGCTTAATTGACTGATTGAATGAAAAAGCTAAAGAAAGAAGCAAATGTAAGGTAGAGGACTCTTGGAAAACTGAACAATTTTAATGGAGAGATGTTAAGAATCTAATGTTTTATTTTAGTTTATTTTTTCAAAGTGTTTATGAAAACCCATGAAATGCCTACCTTTTAAATAAAACCACTGCCAAGACAATTGTGGTTTTTTTTTTAAAAGCCCCACAAAATTAAAAAGGTCAATCACAGATTAAAAATTCACATGCTTTTCATTTATGGAAACTCTGAGTTACACATTTCTGCCTGAAATATTGTGCCGAGAACGACTTTGCTAAAACTCATTGAACCTCCTGCTATTCGATTACAAATCCAGATGAAACCAATTTCATGGTCAAATGACTCTTGTTCTTTTCATAGAAGTGACATATGAAGTCGTGCTTCATCTGTACTTGATACAAGCTTCAGAGGTAGCATGGATCATATGGCAAAATGACATTTACAGACAGTCCATTTCTGACACCTCTTGTACAAGGCTATACAAAAACAGTCAGCATCATTCAAAGGGTTCAAACAAGCCTTACATATACAGGATATAAGATGAAATACACCCAGTTTTCAAGCTAAAGAAACTTACATAGCTTGACAAGTACTGTTGGGTCTTTAAATATATCTGAGTAAAACTTACGCATTTTAATGACCAATTTCTTGACCTCCGAAAATTCCTTTTAAAAATTGTGTAACACAAACTGTCAACTCTTATTGAAGACCTTTACTTCATACACTTTTAAATCACAAAGAGTACCTACAGCTTTAACTTGTGGTTGCACAAACAGACCACAAAATATTTCCTGTAGAGGGAGAGGGGAGAAAAGAGGATTTACATATTACAGTTTGATTGACTGTTCCTTTAAGTATGTTAATGGAATCGTAGAGGATCATAGTATGTTAAAGCCTGAAGAGACCTTAGGATCCAGTGTTTCTCAAACTAATTTGGCCACATAAAGCTTTGGAACTTGAAATATATTGATGAAACCCATAACTATAGGTCTGCGGAGTCTTGGGGTTTGGAACAACGCCAGTATAAATGGGGTTGGAGAAGTTTTGGAGCAATATAAAGAAAATTAAGCTTATTTTCATACCAAGAAATTGTTGCACATTATAAGCATTTTGTATAAATATATAATTTTACATTTAATGTTTCATGGGAACATATCACTAACCTCCAAAATTTTCTCAGAATCCCTATTCACACTATACCAGGGCTCCATGGAACAGTCTGGGAAGCATGGCCTTAATCCAACACCATCAATCCAGAGATGATGAAATTGATTGCCTGACCAGGGAAATAACTTTTTCAAGGTCACACAAAATTAATGGAATATCAAAGGTTCATAAGACTTGGACCTGAAAGAGACCTTGGGAGATTAACTACTTTAACACCTTTACTTTATAGATGAGTAAACTGAGAAGTAAAAAGGTAACTGTACACCTAGAATTCAGATGACCTGAGTCCAAGTTAAGTGTGTGCTTTCTACTAGGCCATTTTGGTATATGTTATACAATGCAATAATGAAGAGTCTCTTGGTTTTGTATACTTTGAGAAAAATGCCATATTCTTAAAATAAAGTCACCAAATTGTTTATTTGTTATAGTCCAATTCATGCATTTTAAACTGAACAAACAAATCTGAATGGCTCCCAATCCAAGTTTTGTCATACTTCTCCCTCCTCCCTTTTTATGCACATCATTTGGGTGTACAAGAGCCACACTGACATCCATAGCAATGGGACTGTAGTTATATATGACAAAAGTAAATGCTATTTCCTCTCAAAGTTTCAGATTGAGTCTCTTTCCTGAGCTTCAGTTGTGCACTAACAACTAAAGTACTAGGTATTTTGAACTGGATGTCTCACAGGCCTCTTAAAACCAATACAACAAAAGTAGAACACGTTATCTTTTCCCTGTTTCTTCTCTTCTTCCAAACTTCCCTATTTCTATCAAGAGAACTACCATATTTCTAATCACCTAGATCTATAACCAGAGTCACCTGAGAAGAATCTGTCCTCCACACAAGTTGCCAAACCGACATTCCTAAAGCACGTTTGACCATGTCACTTTCCTACTCAGTAAATTCCAATGGCCCTCTTTTATCAACAGGATGGAATATAAACTTCTCTGTTTGGTTTTTACAACCTCGCCTGAAACTACCTTTCCAACTATATTAAATATTACTCCCTTTCCTGTATTCTACAGTCCGGTCAAACCAGCCTTCTTGCTGTTCCTCACACATGACACTCTCCAGCTCCCATCAACATATCTTTGTATTGGTGGTCCCCCATGACTCCCCATCTCAGTCTTTTAGAATCCCTTGTTTCCTTCAAAACTTTGAGCACCACCTTCTACATGAAGCCTCTCTTGATCTCCATAGCTCCTGGCTCCTCCTTTCACCCACACTCCCAAATTACCTTGTAGCTAGTAAATATATTTACTTACATACTTGCTGGCTCCCTTGACAGAATATAACCTCCTTAAGTGGGGGAATTGTTTCAGAGCCTAGACTTTAGCATGATGGCTGGCACAAAATGGGTCCTTAATAAATTCTAGCCCAAAGCAACAACATTAGAAATGTAAAGAAGCAATCTCTTCCTCTCCTCTGTCTTTACCCATTTTGCCTTCAAACATGTCTAGGCCTCCTCCATCTCACACACTTATCTTTCCTTTCAATCCCTACTGCTATCACCCTGGGTTAGGCCTTTATGACTTTTCTCTTCAACTACCACTGAAGCCTTTGACGCAGGAGGGTTCCCAATCTCCCTCTTTCACATTCCTGTCAAAGTAATCTTTCTAATGTGACGTTCTGATCATGTCTAGCACCAAATCTCCAAATATTCTCACACACCTACCAAATAAAATTCAAATTAGAGTGCCTAATGGAGTGAGGAAGACCCAACTTTGAATCCCGCCTCAGACACTTAGCTGTGTGAGCCTAGGCATCTCACTTAACCTCAGTCTCTTTTGATAGATCTTCATCTAGATCATGCCTTCTAAACATAGGTGTCCCATATGGTTCTGTCCTGGGCACTCTTCTCCTGTCCTTCTACACTATTCCATTTGGGAATCTCCCCTGGATTTAATGATAATCTTGATGTTTGATTCTCAAATCTACCTATCCTCCCCTGACCTCTCTGCTGACCTCAACTCTTGCATTTCCAATGCCTTTTAGATATCTCAAACTGGATATCTAGCAAACATCTCAAACTCAACGTGTCCACAACTGAACTCAATATCTTTCTCTGAAAACTTGTCCTCTCCTTCAAACTTCCCTTTTACTATTGAGGTCTCTACCATCCCCTCGGTACCCCAAGGCTTGAGACCTAGGTGTCATCCCAACTTCTCACTATCTCTCACCCACCATATCCAATCTGTTTCTAAGATTGGTTGATTTCACCTTTGCAACATCTCTCAAATATAGCCTTTTCTCTCTTTTGATACTGTCAATCATTTTGGTACAGGTCCTCATCACCTCAGACTTGGACTATTGCAGTAGCCTGCTGGTGGATCCATCCTCCATTTAGCCACCAAACTGATCTTCCTAAATCACAGGTTTGACCACATCACCCCACCCACTCAATAAATTCCAGTGATTCCCAATCACCTCAAACAATGAATACAAAAATCTTTTGTGGCATTCAAGTTCTTCATAACCTAGCCCCATGCCGACCTCCATTATCTTTCATCTACTTATACCTTATTCCTCACTATACTCTTTGTATAGTGGTCTCCTTGCTGTTCCCCTGATAAGACACGCCATCTGTTGACTCTGAGCATTTTCTCTGGCTGTCCCCATGCTTGGAATGCTATCCCTCTTCCTCTCCACTTATTGGCTTAATCATATTTGCTTAACTGTTCTCTCTTCACCAAGAAGGAAAGTCTTTGAGAACAAGAATCGTGTTTGATATAATCTATTTATATCCCTCACTGTGCTAAGCTATATAGGTACCCAATAAATAATCAGTGAATTGTATTGAGCTTTATGAATATAACTATTATGGATAGATTGTAAACTCTTTGAGGGCAGGAACTATTTCATTTGGGGAGGTTCTGTTTTCCATCTGCCCAGCAAAGTGCCTAGCACTAGTAGATGATCCAGAGAGGATGCTCTATACCAATTTTGTATTCCTTACCATGGTAGGCTATTCATGTACGCAGTGAATAATAAATGAATTAAACTGAATCGTTGTGGATATAATTTGTAAATAGAGTCCATATTGTTAGACTTGGTGGAAATAACTTCTTACCAGCAATGGCCTTTAGGATATTTTGAGAGTCTCTTGAGGGCAGGGACTTCCAATTTCTGTTTTGCCTTTGTATCCCCAGTGCCTAGTACAGGGCACATGTTTATCTTTAGTCATTTTCTATTGTGTCCTACTTTTTATGACCCCACTTGGTGTTCCTTTGGCAAAGATACCAGTATGGTTTGCCATTTCCTTCTCTAGCTCATTTTACAGATGGGGAAACTGAAGCAAACAGGGTTAAGTGACTTGTCCAGGTCATATGGCTAGTTTCTAAGGCCAGATTTGAACTCAGGTCTTCCTGACCTCAGCTCTAGCACTCTAACCACTGTGCCTTTTTTTAAAAATAAATTTATTTATTAGTTTTCAACATTCATTTTCCAAGATTTTGAGTTACAAATTTTCTCCCCGTCTCTCCCCTACCCCTACCCCAAGATAGTAAGCACACTGAATACCCCTTCCCCTAATCTGTTCTCTCATATGTCCTCCCCCATACTCCCCTTATTTTCTTATACCTTCCAACTGCCCTACAGGGCTTAATAAATGCTTGTTGATTGACTGATTGGAAACTACTCAAAAGGAAACTAGAAGAATTTCTGATGGTCTGTCAGCTTCCTAGGTTTCAAGCAAGGAAATTTCAGATTCTATTATGATGGCATGTGGAGCAGCAACAAGACTGCATTGGTTAGGCAGCTACTGTGGCTGAAAACAAGTGAAGTCAGCACCAACTGATAGTCTTATATCAAGATCTAGCACAATTAGCCAAGGGGCCCATAAGGGCCCCAAACAGGAGGTCAGAAAGGTATAAAAAAAGAACTAGATTCTAGAAGTCAAGACAATCTATTCCTAAAATTCCTACATTTATTTTTCTTCAATAGGATCAGCATTAAAAAACAGACCTTACCTCGGGTTGTCTGATTCTAGAGCAAAGTCTGGACTACTCTTAACTGATCAAATTCCTAATTGATTTCAAGAGTCAGCTCATTTGCCACCTTTCTAAAAGCTTTCCCTGATACTCCCTCAGTTATCATGGTCTTCCCCTCACCCTCAGTTACCTTATATTTATTGTGTTTATATTTAATAATGCCAGTATATGTTCATATTGACTCCCTTATTTGAATATAAGTTCTTTGAGGGCAGTGACTTTAACTTTTGTTTTTGTATCTTCATACTCCAGAATAGTGGCTATTATATAGTAGATACTTAATAAATGCTCCCTGAATGAATGAGTGAATGTTCTCTGTCTTATTTAAGACCTTAGAGGTCTCAAAATCTCTGTGCCTAAGGAAAGTGGCTTTTTCTGGTTAAGGAGATATTGAAGAAAAGCAGCAGTTACAGAAAGATTCCTGATAAGTTATTTTCTCTGCCTTTTCTTTCAGTTCTCTTTAATCATAAAAAAATCACATTTCATTTTATGAAATCATTTCATTATTAACACTCTATGCTGCGGCCAGGTGAAGAAAAAATGTCTCAGCCCATTAGAAGAAGGTAGCTCAATCCAGGATGAATTTTTTCGTCTGGTTTAATTTAACCACACTTACATAGGTGTGGCTTTAGTCAAGGTTTTGTCCTGGACTGATGTGGAGATATTTCCAAATATGGAGATATTTGAGAACTTCTGAAGAATTCATGGAAAAAACAACAGCACTTATCAAGAACAACTTTGGTAGCATTGCCTATTAACACATATATTTGGAAATTTTTCCTCCCATTCATATTGTCATAGCCTCCAACTCTGCTAAGCTTAATGTTCATATTAGCAAATTCCATTTGGAATGAAGGTACCCCCACAGCTCCAGACTAAACAGAAAGTAATTGAAGAGTTTTCATAATTATCCTCTTAATCTAAGTAGTAGAAGTCAAATGATCCTCTTAAACTGCTGAGCAGATTGTGTGAAGGATAGATATGCTTTTATCCTTTCTGATCTTTACTGCTTTAAAAAATTGTAAAAGGAAGTTTTAAACATCTTTTTAAAATATCTTAATGTTGAACAATTTAGGATAAGTTCCTATGAATTCTCCCCAAATGTGTAACTTCCTTGTAATTCACATGAAATATTTTGTATCCAATTTGGCAGTAAGGCATGCATTCACCCAGGGTAAATTCTAAATCTGTGGTCAATTAGGCGAACAGTCAAATCTCTTTAAACAGGTAACAAGAGAGTGAGGAAAGAGTATTTATGCACCATTAGCTTTTAAATACATACCCCAATAATATTTCTTTTTAAAGTTTCATTAGAATATATATATATATATATATATATATACATATACACACACACACACACACACACACACACACACACACACACACTTTTTTTTTTTTTACATTACAAGACTTACATTATTGCTGCAGGTTTTGTATCGAATGTTCTGGCCTTCACAGCTCCTAGGTAGAGAAAAGAGGATAAAGATTCTGAATAAAAGTCATGATCCAAACAAGCAAAAACACTCTGTAAAAACTATACTTACGTGGCCTTGGACAAGTCATTTCATCTCTCTAGGCATGAGTTCCTTTATCTCTCAAATGAGATTAATGAATCAGTTGATCTTCAAGACCTCTTCCACTCCTAAATCTATGACCATACTCTTCCATCTATATATGAGACAGCTGGTAGCACAGTGGATAGAGTATTGGGCTTGGAGACAAGGAAGAACTGAGTAAAGTTAGGCCTGTGTGACCCTGGGCAAGTCGTTTAACTTCTGTCTGCCTCAGTTTCTTCATCTATAAAATGGGGATAATAATATTATCTACTCTATGGGGTTGTTGTGAGAATTAAATGAGATCATATTTGTAAAGTGCTCAGCCTAGTGGCTGCCATACAGTAGGGACTTAATAAATGTTTATTTTCTGCCTTAATTTCTTCCTATAATCCTATTACCAGCTCATTTCACTTCACTTTTCAAAGATTTTAGCTTTAAACATTGTCATTCAATCAACAAGCCTTTACTAAACTTTTACTATGAGCCAGGCATTATCTTAAGCACCGGGGATACAAAGAAAAAGGAAAAACTGTCCCTGCCCTCAAAGAGTTTATATTCCATCGGAGGAAATAATCGATACACAGCTCATTATATACAAAATAAATACAGAGTTCAGGGAAGGTATCTTTTGAAGGGAAGGCTCTAATAGCTGGGGAGGCCAAAACCAAAATTCAAATGAAACAGTGTATTCATAGCACTCTGTAAACATCAATGCTCTATTTGTCAGTCACTATATTCATCTCTAAAATAAACTGCTCTCTAATTAATCTGTAACAAATAATAAATTCTTTAGTTGTGCATATGTACAATATTATTTCTTTACAAGTATTCTTTACTTATAACAAACAGTATGCTCATTTACCACATTTTTATCACATAAAATTAGGTACATGAGATTTTATTTCAATATTATAAGTATTATATTATTATATAATTCAATATTATTATAAGTACCATAAGTAGTAGTCCTTAATAATGATAACTGTCCACAGTCATGTAGTACCTCCTCTAATCCTCTTTGACCCCCCTGCAAGTTAGGTGGTATTATTAGGTCCAGTTAAAAGAGTCTGTGATTTCCTAGGTTCACACAACTACTAAGTTTCCGAGGTGTGTTATGAACCAGGTCTGCCTGACAGTCTACAACTTTACCTTCTTCCCCACACTGTTGCCCCAATCCTGGGGAACATCTGTGACTTTTCTGATGTGGGCACACCCTCCATTAAGACAAACTATAGCCTTCCCCTAACTCAGTAAATGTTTTAATTTCGATTCAATTCAACAAGCATTTATTAAGTGCCTCCTACTACATGCAAGTCACCATACAATAAACATATGCAAGGTCCTTTGCTACAGGATGGGAAAACAAAGATAAAAACCTGCCCTCAGGAAGCTTTACCAGGGGGTAGTCAATAAGCCTTTCTGATCTTAGGGCAACCCTGTCATTGGGTCCATTCTTAAAACCTCTCCAGTCTGTATAAGGCCTATCAGAATTCACTCTCTTCTGACTAATATAACTTTCAAGAACACATAGTCACCATCTTACCATGATGAGTAAGATTTAGTGGAGGCAGGAGAAACTATTCAGGACAAAATAAATCTGAAGTTTCTTTCATGGTGAGAATCAAAGAAGTTCTGATTACAGATGGCATTAGACAAATCTTACCTATTTCTATAGTATCTCACTTCCACCAATATTTCAAAAATAAAACATATTCCGTTCCTCATGTCCCATAAGACCTTTCCCCCACAGAGTTTCCTTTGTCTCTACTGTCTTGAAGAGAATGACCCTATCATTCTTTTGGCAAAGATTCTTAACTTTGAGCCTGTGAACAAGTGGGTTTTTTCCCCTGTATTTTGATAACTATATTTCAATATATCTGGTTTCTTTTGTAATCCTATGAATTTTATTAAATACATTTAAAAATATCTTTATGAGAAGGGGCACTTAGCTTCACCAGACTGCCAAAGAGATCCATAGTGCAACAAAGGTTAAGAAACCCTGTTTTGAAGGGAACTCAAGGGCCCCAGAGTCTCTCTCTCTCTGTCTCTGCCGGCTCTGAAATATGTCACTCATTATGATGTAAACCTTGTCTAGCAGTGAATGATGTGGCCAAGCTTTTATTTCTTTCCTTCCTCTTTAGTGGGAAAGAGCAGTGAGTGGTTGTCCTCTCTGGATTCTCCCTTTCCTTTGACGGCTGGCCAAACACTTCTCAGAGAGCCCTGCTTTCACCAGGGAAAACCCAGGGTCAAGGGAAACCACGAGTCTGCTTGTTTGGGAGGGGTTGGAACAGTTTTCCGTTTTAAATGCCATTTTACTCATGTAAAATTCTTCACAATTTCAAATAATTTTAAATATTTGTTAGTCTGGAGTATATGGAAAGACATGCCAGTCACCTAAAAGGGAGAACTTGGGGGTGGATGAGTGGGAAGGATGCTATTCATTCATTCAAAAAAAAAATTTAATAAGGCCCTTTTGTCTATCTGGCATAGTTTTATGACTTGGAGAGCCACAAAAATGTCTAAGGAATGATCCTTAACCTCAGAGAGCTTATAGTTTACTGGAATATAAGATATGTAAATAGAGACAATACAAAGCAGGAGAAATTAAGTGCCATATTTTCTGTCTGTTTGGGGGAGTGGAAGGGGAAGCCTTGACCCGTGATTTCAGTCATAAAGGGAGATTCCAGACAAAGAAGCTCTCTCTCCCAAGGCAGGCAATTATTTCATCACTAAGATTTAGAGAAGTGACATGGAGGCACTGAAAGGGTAACTGACTTGACCAGTCTCACACAGCCAGGATGTGTCCAAGGGTGGAATTTGAAACCACTATCTCCTGACTCCAAGGCTCCCTCAATTCATGATTCTACTCCATGTCTGAGTGTAGAAAAGAAGTGCTGTTGGAATTCAGAGGAGAGAAGGTCAGATCTGGTCAGAGGATTAAGGAAAAGGGGAGAGATGGTAAAGAAGATTTCAAAAGGGAAGTGGAGTTTGTGTCTGGGTAGGATTTTGATGGTTTGATCTAGTTGGCAAAAACTCCTCCTCGTTTGTTGTCACCTCAAGTTTATGCCAAAATATTACTCTAAAGAAGGAAAGGCAAAGTAGGTATCACAAATTCATCCAATATTTGAAAACAACTGAAATTCTAAGATGTCTGCCTGCATTTTTAACCCTGTTTTGCTTCTGTCTTCTATATGGAGAGTCTGTTATATTTTTGTGATTGAGCACTGTGCTGTAATATTGCACTGGTGCTACATTTGGTGGTGAGGATGGGATCATGAAATATTGGACCTCTATTGGAGGCAGGAGGGATTTAGAAGAAGAAATGGATATCCCAGGATGGGAGGATTTACCTTATTCCTCCCTAGCAGGGGAGTGGGCTAAAAGTACAGGGCTCTGTGAAAACTGGGAACTGAGGTTCCAGAAGGGAGAACCTAGAGATTTAGAAACATGTTTGCAAAGAACACCAATAATACCAGGGAGAGAACTGAAGGCAGTGTGTAGAAGAGGCTGGGTTTTACTAACATATTATATGTAACATGTTACCATATTATATGTAAGAACAGAGACAAGCTGTTATAAGAAAAACCTCAGATGGAGAGAGAGTTGACTGTGTTACAGCATTTGGGCTGTCCTTCAGAATATCAAGCTGGAGGATATCAGGTGGCGTAGTGCCAATGCAATATTTACAGCACCCATGATCATGATAGAGACCGTGAATATAGTTATTACATGATGTTCAATCACAAAATATGTCAAACTCTCCAGATAGAGGATAAAGCTGAAGGATTTAAACACCAGAAAACTGAATCCCAAAACCAGTAAGCTGAAGTACCAAAGATATTCAGAAGCCATAATAATGCTGAGAGCCACAGCATCCTTTAGCCTTCCTAAAAACCAATACAAGATCAATATTTACTCACAAAACTCTCTTTAATGAATGTCCTCGCTCTCTCAAAGAGTCTGGCTAGTTCTGAACCAGCTTCCTGTCCTCTGTTCCCAACTGTTTTCAATTGTCATACTCACTCTCTACCAGGTTCTCTGTGGGCTCTGCTTCTCCTCAGCAAACTCCTCCCACCACAAGCTCTATGTGACTACATTCAGCCTATCAGGGGGCAGAAGTTATCTTCACAGCATGGAAGCTTCAAACTTGGCCCTAGGTCTATTAGGGGCAGGGAAGATCTTCAAATTCCTATTCCCATTACAGGTAGCAGAAGGAAAAATTGTGAATTTGGCTAAGAAAAAATGAGAAACTAACCAAAGGAATGTGCATGTAGCTCAAGCTGAACCTAGTTGCCATAACAACCACTGCCAGGAGAGTGCACAGGTGCAAGATTAAACAATGTTACATGAAGAGGTTTTTACAAGGGCAGAAGTTTGCCCCAAACTAAGAAGAAAGCAAGAGAATCAGAGAGGTCAAACAAAGTTCAGGGAGATAACTGAGGATTTGACTCAGCAGGAAGTTACTGATATATTAAGCAGATTCACCCAAAGGAAGGGAGAATTATTAGTGTCTTCCAGGGTGAGAATCAGTGAGGAAGGGGCCGGAGGAGTATGGGTAGATAGCATGGACTGCTTGAAATTTATAGGTATCTGTCAGAATCCTTTTGTCCAATAAGCTTTTAGAGATTACCATGTTCAAGGAGGAAACAATACAACCAATCTGCTAGCTTTAGCTTCTGGGGGATGCAATAAAATGCATCCCATTGATTCTATGTGGCCTAGTAGAAAGAGATCCTGGTACTCGCTTAGAGACTATCGGAAAAAGTCAAGGGAAGAGGCAATGAAAACTGCTATCATGGTTGGAGATGCAAATGCATATCATGATATCCCCTTAGCAGCTCCTCATCGAAATATCATAGTGAAGACTTCCAACTCCACTAACTGGTGAAATAGGGCACTGTCTTTTGGAGGTGCTGGATAAGATTTCATAGCTAAGTGACTTGGTGGAATGGGAAAAAAGATAAATTTCCTCGAGAGAGAAGATATAGCCAGTGGATTCAAAGTCTGAATAGAAGGACAAGAAAAGAACAGTTTACTGCTCCAGTGAGAACAGGGGTAGATTTTGGAAGAATTGATCATATTCCAACTAATGAACTATACAAAATGTTTCAAGAAAAGGGGCTTGATGTTAGATGAAATAGAGAAGTGAGAACTCCCCCTAGAGATCTTCCTGAACCATTGTATCCAAAATTGTCCCACCTTCGAGGGGGCGGAGCCAAGATGGTGGCGTAGCAGCAGCAACATATTGCAGCTCTCACATAAGCACCTCAAAATACCCATAAAATAGGACTCTAAACCAATCCTAGAACTCCAAAACGCACACAAAGATACTTCGCACTAAAGTCAGCTCGGCTACGAGGAACCATATCAGCACTGCGAACCGAAACCAGCCTGGCCTGAAGCCGCGGCTCTGCCCTGGAGGTGGCTGGGCGGGAGGAGCCTCTCTGGCGAGTGGATTAGCGGCAGCTGTGAGTGGGGATTGCGAAAGGGGGAGATAAGCAGTCCGGCCGAAAGGCCTCCAGAGCGGAAAAGCGAAAGGCAGAGGTTTTGCACCCACCTCCACGTTGCAGCTTCCCGCCCGCGGCCTGCAGACAGCAGTGGGACAGAGCAATTGTTCTCAGGCCAAGAGCTCTCGTGTTGAGCAGCCTGGATCTAGATCGCGATCCTGGGCCTTGGTTCTGGAGTCTTCACTATCCAGTCAGCCAGAAGTAAATAGGAAGAGTCCCAGCATCTTCCTGAGAGCTACAGCAGCTGGGAGGACCCCAGTGATTTGGGACAGAGCTTTCCCTTCTGGAAGCAGAGCCCCATAGAGATTTAAAAAAAAAAA
>CM053589.1:118119697-118153075 GCA_028646515.1 Pseudochirops corinnae
GACCCATATATACAAAAATATTTATTGCAGCTCTCTTTGTGGTGGCAAAAAACTGGAAATTAAGGGGATGCCCACCAATTGGGGAATGGCTAAACAAGTTGTGTTATGTGAATGTAATGGAATACTATTGTGCTATAAGAAATGAGGAGCAGATGGACTTCATATTTACCTAGAGAGGCCTATACAAACTGATGCTGAGTGAGAAGAGCAGAACCAGGAGAACTTTGTACACAATGACAGACACAACGTATATGTAATGAACAACTTTGATAGACTGGACTCTCCTCAGCAATGCAAGGTTATAAGACAACTCTAAAAGTCTCAGGATGGAAGGAGATGTCTACATTCAGAGAAACATCCAGAAAGAACAGAGTTTAAATGGAGACTGAAGCAAACTACACGCTCTCCTTCTTTCCCATGTTTGGTTTTGTTTCCTCTTTCCCATTGTTCATTCCATCAGTTACAACTCTTCTACACAACCAGACTAATGTCCAATGTGAAAGTATTTGCAGATCCTATACTTGATTGCCTGCCACCATGGGGGAGGGGGGAATGTAGAAAATTTGAAACTCAAGGGATTGTGGAACTGAATCTTGTAAACTAAAAGTAAATACACAAATCAACTTTTAAAATATAAAGGGTTTCATAGGCTAAAAAAAAAAAGAAAGAAATTAGCTGAAAGAGCATAGAATTCAGAGCTTAGAGAGATCTGAGAGGTCATGTAGTCCAGAGGTGTCAAAGTCACAACCTCTGGCTGTTGGGCCACAATGTAGCCTGTAACTATACTGCCTGAACCAGATTAAAATGTCATTGAGAAGTGCTGTTTCTAATAAATAAGTGAAATACAATACAACATAAAAATTTTAAAAAATAGCTTTAAAAGCCAAACATAGGGTTTTATATTTGATCCTAGAGGTGACAGGGAGTTACTGGAGTTTAGTGAATGGTAGAAAGTCAGAACTGCACTTTAGGAAGATTGGTTTGACAGTTGAGAGAAGGAAGGATTGGAGGAGAAAGACTTGAAGCAAGGTCACAGAATCTGTGTGACTCTTCATTTTCCTTCACTTTTCAACCTTTGCAATCTTGGCTTCTTACTTCATCACTCCATTGGAACTTCCCTTTTTAAAGCTACTGATGATCTTTCAGCAGCCAAATCTGGTACTTATTTCTCATCCTTCCCTACCTATTTGCTGCATTTGATAGTGCTGACCACCTTCTCCTCCAAAATATTCTTTCCTCTCTCTGTTTCCCTGACACTACTCTTCTAACTCCATCCTGCCTGTCTGACTGACCCCTTCTTCATCACCTCATTAACCATTTCATGCCTCCTAACCTTGGTGTTCCCAAAAGTTCTGTCTTAGACCCTCTTTCTCTTTTCTCTACACTTTCACTGAACTTATTAACTCTCAAGTGTTTAATTATTATCTCTTTGTAGATACCTCAGATGTATCTGTGTGTATCTATACACACACATAAATACTGTATGTGTGTGTGTGTATATAATAAATATATACATATCCACAGTGTGTATATATATATATATATATACACGTGTGTGTGTGTATAAGATCCACTTTAAAAGCCAAGAAATAGGCAATCACAATGAGAAAAACAAAGACTTTAGAATCCTATTATGGTGAGTGAGGAGAATCAAATTCAGAAGAGGATAGCATTGGCTCTATACCCACATCTGAAACCGCAAAATGGAATATGAATTGGTCTCAACCCAAAAAGCATTCTTGGAAGGGCTCAAGAAGGATTTTAAAAGCCAAATTAGAGAGGGAGAGGTAGAAGATAAGCTGACCACTATTTTAAAAATGTAATTGACAAAATGGAAAAAAAAAATTCACTGAAGAAAACATCTCCTTAAAAAGTAAAATTTGTCAAATGGGAAAGGAGGTTCAAAATCTAACTGGAGAAAATAACTCTCTAAAGGTAAAAACTGAACAAATGGAAAAGAAAATTCAAAAACTAACTGAAGATAACAATTCGTTAAAGATTAGAATAAGACAATTTGAAGCTAATGATGCTATGAGGCATAAAAAAATCAAAGAAAATCTAAAGAATTAAAAAATAAAAGAAAATGTAAAATATCTCATTGGAAAAGCAACTGATCTGGAAAACAGATTCAGGAGAGATAAACTATATACATATCTATGTAGAGGGGACATTTAGAGCAGGGGAAATGAGTTTAGTTTTAGACATGTTGAATTTGAGATGACTGTGGGACATACAATTCAAAATATCCAATAGGCAGTCAGTGACATAGGACTAAAGCTCAAGGAAGAGAAGATGGGCTGTATATGTATGTAATTCTCTCTAATATATATGTGTATACATGTATCTACATATATCAGAGATCATGTGTATATGTGTATATATACATGCATGTACATTATACAGCCATAGAATAGAAAGATATGGACGTATTTATAGATAAAGCAAATATAGATTCAGATTACATATACAGATATCCAGACCACCTCTTGTTCCTTGAGCTTCAGTCCCACATCACCAACTGCTTATTGGACATTTCAAATTGTATGTCTCAGATACATGTCAAACTCAACATGTCTAAAACTAAACTTATTATCTCCACCTCCCATGTTCCACCTCAACCCTCTCCTCTCCCAAACTTCATTATTTCAGTCAAAGGCACAATAAACTTTCTAGTATCCCAGGTGCATAACTTCAACATTATCCTGATCTCTTCACTCTCCCATACCCCACATGTCTAAGACAAACCTTGCTATTTCTTCCTTCACAGCATTTCTTGCTTTTAGCTCCTTCTCACTACTCACACAGCTACCATCTTAGTTTAAAACCTAATCAGTTCTCAAGTAGATCACTTCAATATCTTCCTAATTGGTCTCCTGGACTCAAGGCTCTCTCTCTTTCCTTCAGTGACAAAATTTTGATTATCTAAGACAGCAGTTCTCAACCTGCGGGTCATGACCCCTTTGGGGGTTGAATGACCCTTTCACAGGGCTCACAGGGGTCGCCTAAGACCATCAGAAAACATATATTTCCAATGGTCTTAGGAACCCAGACACTGCTCTTCTATCTGTCTCCAGGCGGGTCCACCCACATGCAGATACGCCCTCATATGAGTATTAAAGGGTCGCGGCATTAGGAAGGTTGAGAACCACTGGTCTAGGACCATTAAAGAGCCCTATCCCCAAAGCAGGCAGGGCATCACAAGGGTGGGGAACCTGTGGCCTCGAGGCCACATGTGGCCTTCTAGGTCCTCAACTGTGGCCCTTTGACTATATTTGCTCTGTGAAATCTGAATTCCATCAAAGGGTCACACTTGAGGACCTAGAGGGTCACATGTGGCTTTGAGGTCACAAGTTCCCCACCTCTGGATAGGCAATCATCAGTTGAACATGATTTCATAGACAGAATCCTGACATCTCCATCCATAGTTTTTACTTAGGATATATAGGCAAGCTGCATACAAATCAATTCATGTCTTCCAGATAATTCTGAGGAAATGGATACAATCTCAGATACAGCAGAAAGCCAATAAGTAATAATGACCATTTTTGCAACAGAGAAATTTGCAGTGAAAACAAAGGTAAGACAACAAATATCCCATGATGAATTTTTCACCAAGTCTGGAAAAGGTCAGATATCTCCCCTATAGAAAAGTCTCCTCAAAGCTACCTGCCAATACTACAACCCTCTTTTAAAAAGAAGCCTCAATTCCAAGATCCTGACAAAAGTGTTCCTTCACTTTCCAATCTGATAAAGTCAAAAGAAGTAAGATAACTTTGTAGTAGCATCGTGCCTTGCAAAAAGTAGCCACCAAGGACTTAATGAATGAATGAATTATGAATCAAATGACTAATTGTTATATTGACCTATTTAACTGATAGATGGTCCACCTAAGGGCTAGAAGATCTTGATTTGAGTGCCACCTCTGGTACACAATGCCCATGTAACCATGGGCAATGTACTTAAATTTCCCGGTGCTCCCAGTTAATTTTTCTAAAGCTATAAAGCTGCAGAGCAGTCATCTCTTTGCTTTGATAAAGAGTTTCCTCAAAAGAGGGTCCCTATATTGAAGAAATCCCTCCAAACTCTTCATTTCACTCTCACACACACTACATATATATGTATATACATGAGTGTGAAAACTTTATGCTATATGGTATTATAATTTGGGTTTAATAAATCAGACATTTATTTGATTGAGAAGTTAACTGAATACAACATTTGTGGTTACTAATAAACTAGGTATCAAGCAGTCTGCCAGAAATAAACCCCCCTACCAAAACATTGCTTCAATAGAAAAATCAAATTCAACTTATATCATTTTGATGTTAGGGTCCTACAAAGCTGCCTGGACGTGCAATAAAGGAGAATTAATTGAACGATGTCTAACATTCATAATGATGACTTTGAGTCATCAAGAGAAAGTTCACTTATAATAGCAGCTCATGTTTATATTCTGCATAAGAAGGCAGGGAAATGTAATATACTTGAAAATGATCACCATAAAAATGGGTAAAATAAAACAAATTTTGACAGTTGAAGACTATGCTTTTGCTATTTGAAAAATTAACTTCTGCAATACCTCATTCTCCACCATATAAGTGAACTGCAATTACATCCAGGATTCATTATTCTCCTTGCCTAGAATACTATTCCTTTCTCCCACCCAACTCACCTTCTGCCTTTTATGAGTGGCACAGCATCCTTATAAGGTTGCCCTTACAATCAGGAAGACCTGATTGAATTCCTGCCTCCAACATAAACTGGTTGTGTGACTGGGCAACTGACATTCTCAAAGCCTCATTTTCCTAATCTGCAAAATTAGTGTAACAAAACTATATCTATTTTACAGGATAGTTGTGAATCTCTTGTAAAACATTCTGTAAACCTTAAGGCTCTCCATAAATGCCAGTTATTACTTTTTGCTCATAATTACTTGTCTTCTTGTTTCTGCCTTAGCTCACCTACCTGTGCTTTATCCCTAAAATGCCCACAGGAGATATTTGTTAGTTCTTCTTTGGAGAATTCTCAGTAATCTTGGATTCTCCCACTCAGTTCTATTCCATTTTGCTCACACCCCAGCATGACACCATCTCAACTGTTAGCAATTAACTCAATTGAACTAGAGACAAAAACCAAAGTGACCTAGTAGTTGCAGAGCATCTGACTGGATTAGGCATGACAAATAAAATAATCAACCCATGATTCAAAGCAATATGGCATATCTGAAAGAATATTAATTGACTCTGAAGTCTGAGAAGGTGAGGTCAAATCCTGCCTCTGAAACTTAACATGTAAGGGGAGGAAAATCACTTAAATCACTCCATGGCCTCAGTTTCCTCATCTGTAAAATAAAAGGCAGACTAGATGATCTCTAAGCTCCCTTCAATTCCATTTCTATGATCCTAAAACTTCAGGCAGGTTCCCATCACAATCCTAGCCAATTTCCCCAATCAGATTTATTTATTTTAAACCCCAAATGGCACCTAACACTGTTGGCACTCTGACATTTTAAGATATCCTAATTTGTGAAGAATGAATCCCAAGTCTGAGATCCTCTCTGTAAAAGATAGTGGGTTGCTTTGTTTTGAGAAGAGGGTTGGGAATAAGTATTTTTTGGTGGTTCAAGTCCAACAATGAGACTTTAGGAATTGGTTTATGAGAGAAATTGTAACAGAAGAATAAACCACAGCAAGTAAACTAAATACTTGGGCCACAGGTTTTCATGTTCTCCTTTGCCAATTTACCTCATTCCTAAATTGTAGAAAAGAAAGAGAAAGAGAGACAGAGAGACAGAGAGACAGAGACGGAGACAGAGACAGAGAGAGAAAGGAAAAGAGAAGGGAAGGGAAGGGAAAGGGAAAAGAAAGGAAAGGATAGGGGAAAAAACTCTTAAAAACCAACTATAAAATTCCTTCCAGAGGAGACTCAGTAGCAAAGTAAAAGAATAACAGTTGGGTGAGTAGGAAAGGGCCTTGACATGCATTTTCACCAGTGTTCTTTCCTTAGTTTCAAAGGGACCTGGTGTCTTAATATTTGAATAAAAAGATGAAAAGTGGCATGTTATTCATGATGCTCTCCTCAGCTCCTGGTTCTGATGACTGGACTTGAGATGTCCAGATATATGACACAGTCAGCAGTCCACTTGATCATAATATTCCTATCAATGTCATGGTAAGGCAGGTCATAGAAAGTAAGGCATCAGTACCTGGCAGCTCACCCAGTCTGTCATCAGGAATAAAGACAAATTAAAACCAGACTGCTTACTGTTCCAATTAGCTCCATGTTCCCTTCAGTTTTTCTCTATCCGTCTGGCAGCATTATACCCAACATATCTGCATCCTACAGATTTATCATGCTGAACAACATGAAACAGTGAGCTCTCGTTCATAAAACATACAATCAGTAGGTTATTAAATTGACTTTGACTCTGGGTTGTTCTTGCCAATCATGGAGATAAAGTATCAGATATATAAAGCTGATGCTGATTAATTTATTTTCACTAAATGGAATGTTATGTACACTTATCCAGATGACAGTTTAAAAAATATTCTCAAATATCTCTAAAAATTGAAAACTTGGAGTGGTTTATAACATGGCTTTAATTTGTTTTCATTTCTATTATAGCTAGAAACTGAATTGCTGTGTCAATCAGGTCTACTTTTAAATAACTTTTCTTCTTTTTTTTCACTAAAAGGTCTAGAGTAAAATCCAGTTTTTTATTTTTCACAGATTAGATGTATGGATTTTTTTCTTTTCTAATGGGTCTTTCAGTAGTTTCATAAATGCCTCAAGAAACAGTATCTGAGTAATTAGAGACAAAGTGTTCCATCCAAAGGGGCTCTTCTAAAGTCTTTCTTCTATCATTGTCCACTAATATGGTAAAGTTTTATTTGGAATACTCTGTATTTCCTTTTCCTCATTCAGTCTCCAGAATTGGATCTTAAGTTTTCAGGTCAGTTTCAATCATTAGGCAATACTGTTCTTTGAGTACTGGGGCCCAAGGTAAAGAAAGTTTCATCAGGACTTATTAGGTAGTCATGAGTCTGCTGGCTAACTTAATTTTCATGAACTGGAGAAGAAAATGGTTCTCAAGAATATGTTGATGACTGAAGTTAACAAGTAACAATTTCATTATAAACACAGTATCTTAAAGTTGGGAGCAGATAGATGGCTCAGGGATAGAATGCCAGGTCTGGAGACAGGAAGACTCATCTTCCTGAGTTCATTTCTGGCCTCAGACACTAGCTGTGTGACCCTGGACAAGACATTTAATCCTCTCTGCCTCAGTTTCCTCATCTGTAAAATGAGCTGGCAAAGGCAATAGCAAACTACTCCAGCATCTTTGCTAAGAAAACCCCAAATGGGGTCATGAAGCATTGGACACACTTCACAATCAATAAAATCTTACAAAGTTGGATTAGAGCTTCAAGGTAATCTAATACTACCTCTCAAAGTAGGAATCATTTCTACAGAATTCTTGACAAATATCTATTCAACATTTCCAGTTATAAGAAGGTTATTACTTGCAAGGCAATCCATTCCATTTTGGATAGAATAAATTAGTAGAAAGTTCTTCCTTACAGTGAATAGTATCTACCTCCTTCTAATTTCAAAGGCAGAGTATTTCAGTGGAAAGTGCTTGACTTGAAGTCACTGAGCCCATGTTCAAAGGTTAGCTGTGTGATCCAGACAAAGTCACTTACATTCCCTAGGCTTCAGTTCCCTCATCTGTAAAAAAAGGAATTGGACAAAATGATCTCTATCCTACAGAAGTCCTTCAAAGCCTTAAAAATCTGCCATATGCCCCTTAAATCTCTTCTTCTCCAGGAAAGATATCACTGGGTCTTTTGGCTAATCACTGTAAGATACAGCTTCTAAACTGTGCAAGGCATTCTCTTATGGACCTTCTAAAGTCTATCAAAGTATCTCTTAAAATGATGACATTCACATTGCTTCACTGCAATTTGTGTCCATCATTCCGTCCTGCTGAGATGTTTTTGAATCCAATTCTTTTTCTCCAACCCATTAGCTATCCCTCCCAGCTTTCTTTCATCCATAAATCTAAAACATGTTTTCTGTCTTCTATATCTTCACAGCTAATTGAAGCTGTGCATAAAGCACAAGAAGTCAGAAAACCTGCTATCAGATCTGATCTCAAACAACTACTAATTGTGTAAACCTGGGCAAGTCCCTGGAAACCTCACTCAGCCTTAGTGAAATGAGAACAATAATAGTGCTTAACTCACAGGGTTGTTGTGAGAATCAAATATTTGTAAAGCATTTAGCACAGGGCCTGGCACATAGTAGGTGTGCAATTAATGCTTATTCCCTTTCCCTTCCCTTTATAGAAGTTATGAATGAATATACTGGCCCTACTTCATAATGCAGTAGAATTCTCTTAATGTCCACTCCAATTTTGCTTGAAAGTCACAAGCCATGCACTATGACTCATGAGCCCCAGTGAAGTTAAATTATTCATGATCAGAGCTGACTGTTGAAATTAAATACAAAGTTAACCATCACCCACAAACATTCATTCAACACCTACTAAAAGTTGAGAATTCTAGGGGTCTCTGGTTACTCATATCTGATAACATATATGGTGGTTTGGACTGTTGCTTTTCTTGGATTTTGGAAGAGTCCTAGGGATCAGTTAACTCCCAGTAAGAAAAATCCCTCTACCAATGGCATCTGAGCTTATTCTTCTCTTTATAGTTGTAGAAAGTTGTCTTGAGAATTGAGAGGTTAAGCCATTTGCTCCAACCACTATGTGTCCAAGGCCAAATCTGAACCTAGACCTTTTTGACTCCGAGGCCAGCTTTCTATCCACTCAGTATAATAGGTGATCTTCCTAAGTTCATAGCTCAGTAGTTAGAAGCAACCTCACTGATGATCCAGTGCAATCCTCATATTTTAAAGAAGAGGAAACTGAGTCCCAGGGTTAAGTGGTCAAGGCCATACAGGAGGTAAGATTCAGAGGCAGGATTTGAACCCAGCCTTTTGTTACCAGAATCACTGCCTAGCTTAGAGTATGAGCTTAAAAAACCACTTTCTCAGTCTTTCATTTTCTTTACCTGTTGGAATATAAACCCCCTGAGGGTAGAGACTCTCTTGCATATTTTTATTTGTATTCCCAGTGCTTAAGGCAGTGTCTAGCATTTATTAAGCATTTAATAAAAGGTCTATCTTTAACTTACTTTCATAGGAATCCTCAGCTACTCTACAATAGACTGAGAACAAAAAACAGCAGTGAAAGGCTTAAGACTAAACCATACACTGAATCAATGACAGTTTTCAATGTTAGTGATAGTTATTAACATTGAAGAAGGAATACTCCTTTATTTGAATTACTTACCTTTTACGTTAATGACCATGCATGATGTGGTGCAGACATCTTGTCTGTCGATGCCCCCTTTTCCTGCACCTTCCATACCTCATGTCCCAACCCCTCTCTGAGAGAGTTAATCCTCAGTTTTTATATTCTGTTCTGAGGCAGAATCTTAATTAACAGTATCTAAAACACTGGATAAGAGAATCAAGATTCAAAAACGCCTCAAGAGATGGAATGACGGACAGACGCTGCAGTGAAGCAGCGTGGATGTCCTAATTCTAAGAAAGTTATTCATAGATTTTAGAAGGTCCACAGGAAAGCATCATGTATGGTTTAGAAACTGAATCTTATAATGAATAGCCAAAGGAACCAGTGGTGTCTCTCCCAGACAAGAAGAAATTTAAGGGGGATGTGATACACTTTTAAGTCTTTGAAGGACTTCTATATGATAGAGGTACTGATTTTGGATGCAAGACAGCAAAATAATTTTAAGAGGGACAGAGAGCCTGTAGCAGGCCCATAGGAGAATGTATAGCTTATAAGCTACGTCATATGAAGAATGACTAAGGGAACTGGTGGGGTTTCTCCTGGAGAAGAAATGATTTAAGGGGAATATGACTGGCTGGTTCTAGCTGACTCCAGCCCACCCATGGCTGTAGCTGAACTTGGAGTTAAGAATGTTTGAGTTCCAGACCCCTATGAGCTCTGGGACCTTGGACAAGTTATTCAAATTTCTCTTCTTCTTAAGTAGCAAGGCTCTTCAACCAAGAAGTCTTGAGCCCATCTGTCTCAATGCTGCTAACATCTTCCTTTCCAATTCTCTTGCCCTGGAGGGGCCTCCCCACTGCTGTCTGCTTCTCCTTTGCCCTCTGTGCTCAGACTTTCAACATGATCCCAAAAAACATGAACATTTCTGCTTACTGTAACCCAGGAGTTCCCCACCCCTTAATAAAAGGACCTAGAGGGCTATATGTGACCTTGAGACCACAGGCCCACCCCTGCTCTAGGGTAAGCGGGGTAGCTGCAGGGAATACTTAGATGCCACTCAAGTCTTGTTTTGGATTCACCCAAAGCTTGTGTTTTACGCTCCCCAAATTGAATGTTTATACTTACCTGTTGCTGTTCATCTCACATTTGCCCTTCTCCAGAAACTGTCTACTGCCTACATGCAGCCACCTAGGCAAATATCCTTATACTGTTGTCTGAATTCTATATGTATTCTCACAAAGACTTGAGGAGAGAATCTTTTCCCAGCTCTCTCTTTGCCAAAAGATCTAATAAAATTCTTTCTAAAACTATTTCAGGTTTTGGAATTTGTTCCCTACTGACAATTACCTGCAAGGGAGCCAGGAGAGGTGATGTCTGGAAAACCTAAGGAGAAGAGAATATCAAGAAGGAGACAGTGATCAATGGTGTCAAAGGTTGTTGGGTGGTTGAGTGATCAATGGTGTCAAGGATTGTTGGGTGGTTAAGAGAAAAGACCATTGGATTCGGCAACTAAGAGATAACTGGTAAGTTTGAAAAGAGCAGTTTTGGTGGAATGATAAGATTGGAAGCCAGATTATAAGGAGTCAGTAAGAGAGTGAGAGAAGAAAAAGTGGAAGTATCTATTGTAGATGGTATTTTAGATGAGTTGAATTTAGCCACAAAAGGCAGAAGAGATATGGACAACAATTAGCAAGGATAGAAGGAGCAAGTGAGGAGTTTTCAAGGGTAGGGGAGACATGGGCATGCTTGTAAGTCAGTTAGGAAATGAGCCAGTAAAGAAGGAGAGATTGAAAATAACTGAAAGAGTGCTCTAAAGTTTACCAAAGGCTTTACCCACTGCACCTCTGTGAGGCTGGTGATAGTGGGGATGGAAGGATCACAGGAGGATGAGGAGACATTCTCTCTCTCTGTCCTTCTCTCTGTGTGTCTGTCTGTCTCTTTCTCCCTCCCTCTTCCTCTCTGTCACCAGAGACTGGATGATCGTTGCACTGTTTCCCTCCCTTCTAGATGTGAAGTTATTTTTTATTCTGCATATTTGAAAGTATCCTTTTAATTCCCTGTCTTAAGTATACTCCTTGTAAATCATTCAAATCTTGAAATATTGCTTACATTTCTTTTGTGAACCTCAAAGACAAGAGATCTGATGCAGAAAGAATCAGCTGAGAAAGTTTTTCTCAATAAAGTCTTTTATGCGGGGCTGCTAGGTGGTGCAACGAATAGAGCACCAGCCTTGGAGTCAGGAGAACCTGAGTTCAAATGCAGCCTCAGACACTTAACACTTACTAGCTATGTGACCTTGGGTCAATCACTTAACCTCAATTGCCCTGCCCTCCAAAAAATGCAAAATAAATAAATAAAGTCCTTCACATTACTTGCTATTCTTCCTTATAAGCAGAGAGATCCACAAAACTATTTGATTTTTTTAATCAGTTAGGATATTTGACTAGCAAGCAATTCTGGATGGAAGTGCACTTTCTAATTCCCATGTCCTTTCTAAGTCCTAAAGAAGCTGATTTTACAATATTCAAAGAGTTCTGCTGTTGACCCCAGAAATAAAATATTCCTTACCAACCTGACTTTTAAATTTATGAATTCTATTGCTATCTTTTGTTTTTATATCACCCATATTTTCCAATACATCTCCTCCTCTCCCCTTCCCAAAGAGCCATTCCTTATAACAAAGAATTTTAAAATTTAAGAAAAAAGAATATAGCAAAATTAACCAACACATAAAAAATGTCTGACAACAGACACAGTGTTCTATAACAATAGTCCCCAACCTTTGCAAAGAAGGAAAGGAGGCATTTGGCTATTTTTAAGATGATCCTTTTGAACTTTTTCTTGAAGAGCATCTTAGGAAATGCTCATAAAACATTGCTATTTCATCTTAACAGATTATATTAGTTTGTATTATTTTATTCTTTGCATTGTCTTTTTCTTGAAGGCAGCATATATGATGAAGCAGCCTTTGTAATTTGTACTTTTCTGCATTTGTTTTAGGAAATGAAATTTACAGAATTTTCCACTTAGGCAAGAAGAAAAAGTTCTCAGGGGGAAAAAAGCTTATCTCTCATTTTGTTTGCCTTTCCATTGTCCAGTCATTACAACTCTAGTCAGGAAGCAGAGAATAGGGATTCCAGAGTTCAAGGCAAGACAGCGGGTTTAGAAATCAGACAAGTCAGTCTTATGCATGTATGTATACCCACACGTGCATTCACTCACACACACACACACACACGCGCACACACACACACACACACACACACACACACACACACATTTTGCTGGCACTGGAGCCAAACTCTGGGTGTGTCTTACCCAGGGCCTGCAGGTGGAAGTGGAGATGGTAGGCAGGTTAACTTGGGAAGAGTGGGAAATGTGGCGCCACAGCTCTGGCTAGATCCTGCCAAATTCATACCAAATGCCAGAAAAGTATATTTAAGAGATACCTACAAAAACATGTTGGGGAGGTTGAATGTACTTTGTATAGTTTGGCTAAAATAATCAAGCTTTTTTTAAAAAAAAAAAAGATCTATTCATAGGAAATCACATATTTTGCCAAGTAAATTTCTCACTGGGGAATGTTTTGGATGAAAAATACAAAAAAGACATTGTTTCCTTATTATATAATAGTATTGGTTAAAGCCAAGAATATTGTAAGATTAAGTGTGTTCACAATCTCATAAAGATTGGTGTAGCTATTGCCTTACTTGTATCCACACACATAAATCATATCTGAAAATATTTTCTTGACAATTGCCTAAACCTGTGACTCATAATAAACAGTACAGTTCTGCTACGCTTATACTATGTCAGTTTCACCACTAGTAACTGGTAATTAAAGGCAGATCTTACAGAAAAGGTCAGTTAATGGAAATGCTCTATTAACAGCCTCGTATTAAAAACAATCCAAAGGAAAATAAAGTTCCACTGGGATGTTACCTCCCAAATATCAAATAAAAGTTTGCGCCAAAGTTACCACTAAAAGCTGTTTAAAGAAACCACAAATGACCCAGATGCTGCTAGTAGTAAATATATCCCTTCAGGTTATAACTACTGTAAGGTCTTTAATGATGAAAACCAAATCTTTCAATCAATAAAAATGCCCCATTGATAAAAAGATATCACATATGTTACTTTATTTCTTGGGAGGGCTGTCTCTCCACATATATAGATACACACGCATATATTATCTCTCTATTCATATATATGTGCATATGTGTGTATGTGTGTATATATCAGAACTTCCCTACTAAGAAAGACAAGTTTTGCATTTCAGCACTTAAATGTTGCATGATAAAGATTTGGCTTGTCATAATGTTCGTTCTTGGAAAATCTCTGAATTCTTTATTGAGATTTATATAGACTTCAGGAAAAAAAAGGAAATACACTATCCTTCCCCACATAAAGATGTTATTACTTATTTCTTACTAGAAAAAAAATATAATCATACAGATAGAGTATTTATAAACTATATTTAAGCATTCAAGGTATTTAACTATAACACACCATGGAGGTAGCTAGGTGGCACAGTGGGGGGTGGGGTGGGGGTGGAGGTACTAGACTTGAAGGCAAGAATACCTGAGTTTGAATCTGGCTTAAGATACTTAGTTGTGTAGCCCTAAGCAAGTCACTTAATTTCACAGTCTCAGTTTCTCCATCCATAAAAAAGGGATAATATTAGCACTAACTCACAGGGTTGTTACAAAGTTCAAATAAGATAACATACGTACAGCATACTGTAAACCTTTAAGTGTTGTTGTTGTTGTTGTTACTTGATTTACTTGATAAATGCTTCTCAAAAGACTGATATTCCAAATATTCTCTCTACAGCGTCATTCAGTCGCCATATTTTTCCTAGCTATCATCCAAAGCAATATTTCATGTGTGATTCATTCAAGTATTTGATGATATCTATCATATGTGTCCCTGAAACCTTTCTGCTAGTATAAAATACTAGAGAAATGGTTTAAATTTAAATTTTGAGCCCCTTAGAAAATTTGGCAATGGCTTCTCCTCTAGGGTAAGCAATGGAAGAGGAAAAAGTAAAGAGGGAAGAACAAAAGGGGAGATTGGGAAATAAAGCCAAAAAGTAAAGAGAGGATAGGGAAGGAATGAGAATATGGCAAGATAAAAGGGATAGAAAAAGAAGAAAGGAAAGCAAAGACAGTGTGAACAATCTGAAAGGTCAAACACGTCCATCAACATTTATAAATTCATAATTCAATCCTCTTAAGGAGGAATGGAACCCAATGTTAGTATTATGATAATTAACTAGTCCCTGAGGCACCAGTTTGTATAAACTGTACTAGGAGTTAAAAGCCTAGATTCTAGTCTTAATTCTATTGGTAATTAGCAGTGAGGCTGTGGGCAACTCACTTAACCTGCCTGCACCTCAATTTCTTCCGTCTATAAGTCAGGGCTACTTGTCTCACTGGGTTGTTATGAAAAGAGATAAACAGCAATGGCTGACCATAAAGAACTATTCAAATTTAAGATATCAAGCTAGGATATACCACTTGAGTCACAAGCAAACTGAAAAGCAATGAAGATTTCTCTTGTGAAACTCATAAATGACTCCAAAGACAGATTCTAAAGAGAATTTCCAAATGTGTTGAGCAATGGTGACACTGCTGGAAAAAGTGTAGTCTCCCAAGAGTGCAGTTTTGAATGACAAGACCCTCTTGGCAAAATAAGCTTTGGTATGTTAGGGATTTGAGGGTTGTTGTTGTTTTTTTTTTTTAAAGCTTTGTTACTTTAGAGAAAATCAGCAATAAACAAATATTCTGATTGATTATGGGTTAATCCATTTGTGTAGGAAAAGTGCCAAGGTTAGAGCCACTCGCTTAAGAGAACTCACCTCAAGAATGCAATTTCACCTGTGCATTAAGAAATGCAGTTCCCTAGCAACCACAAGTCTTTAATTTAGTAAAAAGACCACCAACCACAGCATCAACACATTTGGAAAGAAGCCTCATAAAAATTAATAATAATATAGCTAGTAAGTGGCAGAGCCAAGACTTTACTATGCTCTTAAAATTTGAAGCCTACTGTTTTTTTCATTGCACAACACTCCCACCATCCCCCATCAAAAAAGACTTAGGAATTTCTAAAAATCAAATCATCCTTTGACAGATGAGAATTTCAGCCAATCAAGCTGTGCAAACAAGTGCAGCAGTCTCAAGGCAGGCCTTTTCTATGCACATAGTTAGCTTTAATATAACAAAGGAATTTCCTTGCCATAATTTTTAAAACAGCATTAATCAATCAATCAAAGAGTAAATGTTTATTAAAAGCATCAATGAATTCTGCAAGCATTTATGATGTGCCTGTCACCTGCTGGACACTAAGGATACAAAGAAAAAATACTAAACTGCCACAGCCCTTAAGAAAACTACATTCTATCAGATCAGTGAAACAAAAGGGATACTTTAAAGCAGAAACAAAATAATAACATGTATCTAAATGTCGAAATAATATCCTATGGGTAATTTGGCTTCTCCGCTGAGTAGCAGGGGCTCCATGAGAAAATTTTATTTTCAAACCATTATCTCAAGTAGTAAGTGTAACAATTAAACACACTGAAGAAGCAGTCACATTTTCAAAATTTCTGAAGACATTTCCTAATGATGGTTTGAGTGATAGTAAAATTATTTAAAGAAGTATAAAGCCCCCTGGGGTGACTACTTTGAAAAGGAAAATATTCACTTATAGGCAAAAATTCTGATATTTCTTAAAAATAAAAAAAGACAAGACTTTAGATACCCTGTACAAAAACATCCATTTCAGATTGTCAGGCATAGAATATCTATTAATGTGACAGAATATCAAGCAGCAATTCCTCCTCATTTATGTCTTCTAATCCTAGAGAGCATTCCCCATGCAGTATGTGCAGTCTCTACAGGGGTCCTGGCTACCAGGCAAAGAATGAAAGCTGTTTGCTATCATGAACTGAATGACCTAGCTAAAGCCAGATTAAGCTATTTCTGAAAAACAAAACAATTAAACTGAAACTGTCGAATCTTCTTCCATTGGGACTTCCAACCAAAGGTTTTAAACGGGATACAAAAGAAATTTTTAAAAAACAGAAATTGTCTAAAACATCTATTTTCCTTCATATATACTTTATGAATATTAATAAGAAAATGCCACATAGACTGGAAAACTCATTGTTCTCATCACACAAAAAGACAAAATGAAAGCAAAAAGTATTTATTAAGTATATATTATGTGAGCTTGACTGTCAGATGAAGAAACTCCTGCCCTTGTTGCCACATTACTATGGTTCTACTAGTGAGAGTAGCAATTACAGTACAGGAGTTAACAAAAGTTAAAAAGTTAAAAAGTTAAAAGTTAACAAAAGCAAACTATAAAAGAAAAGGAGAAATTCAGAAATGGGAAAGAGAGCACAGGAAATCAGAGGTGAGAATAATCAAGGATGGAGAGATTAAAGGGAGAAAGAGATTCTAAGGACAAGGAATGACTGGCATGAGCAAGGGCAGAGGAATGAGAGTGTGCTATTACAATCAAGAGTCAAAGAAAAGACCATACCTAGAGCGTATGGATGAAAGTAGGGATCTGAGACTTGAGCTATGGAATGCTGACAGATTACAGAAGGTCTTAAGCAAAAAAAGCTAAAGAATTTAGATTTTGTTTAGTAGTCAAGGAGAAGCTCTTAAAAAAAAGTAGAATGACCAAGGTTATATGCATGAATTAGATTAATTAGTGTGAAGAGTGCATTGAAGGGGGAGAAGATGAAAATGGAAAACCCAGTTAAAAGGTCACTTCTAGGCAGATGGCTGTGGTAGCCTATGCCAGTAGGAACATTTATAGTTATCCTGTGCCACACAGAAACAATAGAAAGGAGGTGATTTGATTGGTCCAAGAGATACTATGGAGTTATGATTTAAAGGAATTAGCAACAAAGTATAGGTGATAATAGAGATTGGGGGGACAGAGAAGAGTCAGTTTTCAAATATGTAATATTGAGAGAATCAGAGAAGTTAGAGAGGGGAGCAAGTTCTGGGGAAAAGATAATAAATTCTATTCTGGACATAATGAGTATAGACTATCCAGGTGGTCTGAAAAGCAATTAAGAATGGTCTACAGCTCAAGAATGCTAGATTTAGAAGTCAGCTACATAAAAGTCATTATTGAAGCTATGGGAGTGGATGAGATTATCAAAGGAGTAAGAGAGCACAGAGAGAAGGTCAAAGATAAAATCTTGAATAGGACCAGGATTAAGGGATACTGCCGGGGAGGCAGAGCAGTGTGTTTGGGGTGGAGAGGGGGAAATTTGTAAAGAAGACAGATTAGGAACTAGGCCCAAGAGAGGGTATTTTGGTTCACCTCCTTGCTCCCCACTGTCAACTCCATCCTCCCTGCCCCTTTTCCCATCACTACTTAACTTTTCCTTTGAAGGCCAAGTAATCCAATTATATAACCATCTCCCAATCCCTGTCACTTTTAGTTACTGACCTCCAAGATGCCCTCCCATCTTCCTCAATGACTTCAGCTCTTGGCTTAGAATTTCTTTCTCCTCCCTTTCATCTGTCATCATCCTTGGCAACTTCAAGACTTACAAAACAACTCCTAGGTTGTTTTGGTTTGGTTTTTTTTTTTCCCTTGAGCTCTTCTTTCTTAGCATTCATATTCTGTGCTCTCTTGGCTTTTTCCTCCCTTGCTGACTCCTGGATTCTCTTACTCCTCCTATCCTTTAAGTGAGGAAGTCAGGTATGGCTCTGTAATCAGTTGTCTTCTTTTTCTCTCTGTCTGTCTGTCTCTGTCTGTCTGTCTGTGTCTCTCTCTCTCTCTGTCTCTGTCTCTCTCTCTCATTCCTTTAGACTCACCATAGCATGTTTGAGTTAAGAGGACTCTTAGAGACCATTGTGTCTAACTTCTCTCTGAGCAGAGAAGTAATTTGCCCAAGGTCATACCCAACTAGTTAATGGCAGAGCTTGGCTTTGTAGCCTCAGCTTCTACCCTGAGCTCCAGTCCTATGTTACCCACTGCTTGCTAGAAACTTCTACCATAATATCATACTGATGTCTCAAAGTCAACATGTCTCAAACAGAAATGAGTTTCAAAACTCATCCTTTTTCTAATTTCCCTATTCAATTAATAACATCATCATTTTTCAAGCTGCCAAAGTCATTCTTTGTTTTTTCCCCCTCCATTACCCACCATATGCAATCAATTGCCAAGTCCTAGTGTGCCTGAGTTCAAATGTGGCCTCAGACCCTTCCTAGATGTGTGATCCTGCACAAGTCACTTAACTCTGTTTACCTCAGTTTTCTTATCTGTAAAATGAGATGGAGAAGGAAGTAGTAAACTACTCCATTATCTTTGCCAAGAAAAGCCCAAATGGGATCACAAAGAATTGGATACTCCTGATACAAATAAACAACAACATTGATACTACTCCCAAAATGTATCCTATATTTGTCTTTTCCTTCCTACTCCTGCTCTTATTATACTGCTTCAGGCCTGACCTATTGTAAGAGTCTCCTAAATGATCTCAGTGCCTATAGTTGCTCCCATACATTCTTCACAAAGATGCTAAAGCAATCTTAAAATGGCACAGGTGTGAACATGGAAAGCTTCTGTCAAAAACTTTCAGTAATTTCCAACTGCCTAAAGAAGAAAAAAATGAAGTTCTTTAAAAGTATTTAAATATTTTCCTAATTGATCTCATTACCTCTAGTCTTTGCTCCCCATCTCCTACAAAGATGTTCAAGCAATTTTCATAAGGCACAATTTTAAACATAGAATTTCTCTGGCCAAAAACCTTCAGTGGTTCATCATAGCCTAAAGGAAACCAGGCATTTAAAGTACTTCCCAGTCTGGCTCCTATCTATCTTTCTTGACTTATATTACCCTTTTTCTTTTACATTGTACTCTGATCTCATTCTGCCGATTCATGCTTCCTTTTACTAACATACATTCCCTTATGCCTGTAATGAATGCTTCTTCCCATTCTCACCTCTGTCTATTGACATATTTTTTTCTCCATCAGGGCCCAGAGAGTTGCTATCTTCTCCAGGATGCCTTCTGCTCTTTGGAGCTAGAAGGGATCCCTCCTTTCTTAAATCCCTTGGGCTTTGTTCTATTGTTCTATTTCTTTTATACACGTAATATTTTCTAAACAGGATTGTGTATTAATCCTCTATTAAATACCTATTATGTGCAAGGTACAGTGCTATACATTCAAATTATAACATTTTTTAAAATAACATATATCCTGTCCTCAAAAGGTATATAGTCCATGCAAAGTGAGTTGTGGTAGATATAAAAGTGAGATAGTAAATGTAGGAAGGCAGAGGCCAGCAACGGGAATTAACTTGAACAGGAGAGAGTTTGGGTCAGAGATAAATATTCAATCACTCACATTCAAGTTAATAATTGAACCTGTACATATGGATGAGACCACTAAGAGACCGGGTGTAGCAAGAAGGGAAGAACTGAGCCTTGCAAAAAATCAACATTTAGAGAAAGGGAAGAGGAAGGAAAAACAGAGGAATTGCTGTAAGAGGGAAAGGAAGGTGAGTGTTGGGCCAGAGAGGTCAAAGAAGAAAAAGTAACCAGAAGAAGTGGGTGGTTCATGTCAGACAATGTTACAGAGAAGTCAAGAAGAATGAGTGTAAAGGAAAGAGTCACTGGATTTGACAAGTAGATGATCAGCAACTTTCTTGAGTGCAATTTTAATAGAGTGGTGTGGACAGGACCCAGGTTGTCACTTAATAATTTATCTCACTTTCACTAAAGAAACATCACAAATAGAATGAACTAAAAATTTCATCGTCTAGTGTAATCTGAGCCTGGTTTGGGCTTTATTTGAAAAGACAACAGAATGTAGGAAATGAACACATAAATAGAGAAACTCTGACAGACTGTAGAAGATAAAAATACAGATAGGAAATCTTACAAATAGAGCCAAGCAATGAAAATGTCATCCAGTCCTAATCCATCGAAAGAAATGTGAACAATTACACGTATGATCTTTTGGAGGGGGGAGGGCCTAAAAATAAAAACTAACATCTCAATATAATTCAGCATATAACACCACATCAACTGAAATTAAAACTATGAACTGCTTTATCTGAAGCCTGAAACTCGTTTAACTAGAGATAAAACCTTTTATTCTATATTTACAGATAAGTCTTAATATTTAAATGGACTGTTGAGATAATACTTTAGGATGAATGTGTGATCCTTCTTACAAGTGTAAACAATGATCTGATGATCATTGCCGGTTTTCATGAGGAAGAAGTTATTGAGATAGGAAAGCACAGGGTATCTGCCATGGAGGGGATGGGGAAAGACTTGGGAGAATGGGAAAAAGGAATGAAAATAAGCAATAGTAAGTACTGTCACATTTGTAGGTTTTACAAAACATTCTGTCTGCATAATCTCCTTTAAGTCTGTCTGTTCTAAGTGGTACCATCAGTATTATGAGACCTTTTATCAAGATGAGGAAACAGCTTTGTGGAGGTTATGTGACATCCATAGTTATTGAGTTACTAAGAATTCATGGCAAGAGTTGAAGCCAGATCTTCCTGACTCCCAGTACACCACTATATCCACCACATTATCCTTTTCCCTCAGTTTATAGACTACAATATTTTTCTAGGGACACCTCAGGTAAATGGGTAGAAGCAAGGAGATAATTTTGTCATTCACCTTCTAACACATATTATTCTCTTTGAACAATTTGTGGTTTAAAAAAACCTCTTACTTATTAAAAAGGCATTTCATTCCCAGAAAATGTGTTAAATGAGATATCACCATGCTGAAAATTTTCAAATAAGCTTCCTGGGAAGCAGGCAAACTGTACACTCACATCTAGTTCCACAGACACTTAACACAGCATCTATTCATGAATTCAGTGACTAAGCATGAAAGTCCCTAGCTTCATAGGCTGATATCTTATTTTGGAGATACTTTGAGGATTCTTTCCCAAATCCCCAAAGTCATAATTGTTGGACAGGTCAAAAACAAATGTCAGTACAACTGTTGAGCAACGTCTCTTCTCAGATTTCAGCAATGGCTTTATTTGAACATAAAAATTCCCTGAAGTAAAAAAATAAAATCACAATCATAACACTAACTCATATTTATATGACACAAAAGTTTACAAGGCACTTTTATTACAAAAGTCCTATTAGATACATAGTACTACTGTCATTATGCCCATTTTGCAGATGCAGAAACTGATGCTCTAAGAGATGAAGAGATCTCTCCATAGTCACACAGCTCATAAAGCCCCTGAGTTTGAAACCGAACCCAAGTTTAGGGCCCTTTCTATCACACCAGGATGATCTTTAAAAATAATGGCTCTTTCATATAAAGTAATTAAATCTGAGAAAACTGCAATTTCTTACATTAGATTATGAGACACTAAAACACAGACAGTAAGACCCACACGCACACACATGCACACACGCACACGCACACACACACACACACACACACACACACACACACACACCACTGCCCCAGTCTACAAGTTACTGAATCCATTCAACAATGGTCACAGCTCAGATCATAAAACAAACAGGGGGAGGGCCATCCTAGATTGGAGTCAGTGTCTACAGCAATCTAGTACCATTCTAGTCTCAGCCAGCTTGGGAAGAGATCCAGTGGGAGAACAGTTTTCCTTTTAGACCCGTTGATGATTAAGAGCTAGAAGAGGCTTCAGAAAGCACCTAGCTCATCCTCCTCATTTAACGATAACTTCCTCTTCTCAAATCAAACATCCTGATATTGTGAAAAGAGCCCAGGCCTGGGAACAAAGAGATCTGGCATCTAGTACCAACTCTTAACACTATTTCAATGTGTGACCTTAAACAAACCATTCCACTTGCATGATCCCTCTGTTTCTTTACATCTAGAACAAAAAGGGCTGGATTAGATATTCCTTCAGGTCCTTCCCAGCTTTGACAGATCAAGAGGAAAGATTGTACTCTATACTCAGTGGGCAATCAACAAACACTGCTTACGCTTTACACTTAATTTGGGATATGCCTAAGAGACAGCCACTAAATGAGCTGCTTTGGAAAGGAAGATCTTACTCACAAAAAAAGAGTGGAAAAAAGATCTGATGCTGACACTGATATATAACTGCAGGCCCCTGTGGGAGGAGTAAGATGACTGATATGTGGTCCCTGGTATTAGAACACGATACATCTTGAGGCCTTCTATAAACACAACTCAACAGGGTGAATATGAATGAAACAACACAGGTCCTTGACATGCAGGAAGAGAAACTGGTCATAACTTAATCTTTATTGCCAGAGTAATTGAGATCGGTTCACATCTAACTGACTTCAGTGGCATAAAGCCTTCAAGTTGCACTATACATTGAATATTATACTCTACTAATTATGAAAAACACAGAACCACAGAATTGAGATCATAAAATATGAGATAACTGGAAAGGCCCTTAGTTATCTATCCTTCAGTTAGTCCAGTGTGTTTATTAAAAATCTCTAGAGTGCTTGAAGCCCAGAGTGGTGACTTAAGTAAAATTTAATATAGGTGAGGTAGGAGCATTTTTTTTCCCGGAGTATCCAAATCCCAGATATTCTAATATCATATTATCTCCTTGGTTTTCATGATGCATGACAGGACCTCAGGACTAGTGCGACCTCAGAAGCCAAGTTCAGCTTGTACCTGAACAAGAATTTCCTCCAAAGAATATTTAGCAGGTGGTTGTTTGGAGACATCAGCTGATGGGAAACTCACTACTTTCTGAGGAACCCGTCCTACTTTTGGGAAATTCTAACTGTAAGCAAGTTTTTCCTGATAGCCTACAATAGTTACAAATTCTGCCTACTGATTTCTGGCAGTAAACAGGATAACTGAAGACAATTACTATGTTCTTTTTTAGAAGAAAAGAAGTCACCTTATGAAGTCTTCTTTTCTCACTCTAAACATCCACAGACCCTTCAATTCATCTTAGAACAACAGATTGAGAGCTGGAAGGGACCTCTGGGGAGGTCATCTAGCCCAATTCCCTCACTTTTACAGATAAAGAAACTAAGACGTAGGAAGGGTTAAGCAAATAGCCCAAACTTACACAGAATTAATAGCTTTGAGAAGTAGTAACACATAAAATAAAATCTGAGAATCAGAGAAGTGTAAGCATCAAAGGTGAGAATGAACCCCATTCCTTGGACCCTAAAATGAGTACTCCTTCCTCTATAAAAGCATTAAACATCTACTATTTGCCAGGCACTGGGGATACAAAGATAAAAAAGTATGCCAGATCCTGCATCAAAAAGCTTACATTCTAAGTTACATGGCATGTATTTATGTAAAGATATAGGAAATAGATGAAAAATTAATATGAGGGAATTTTGAGAGATGGGGAAAGGATTCATGCATAACCTTATATTTTTTTTTCAATATTCCTTTCACTTCCATTAATTTAGACCCTGTATGTATTGGTTTTCTAGTTCTAATCACTTCATAACACAGAAAAACAATGCAAATGATGATTCCTGTAATGGAAATGAAAGGAACATTTAAAGGAGGGGTAAACAATCTTGATCCTGAAGACCAAATAATAAAGTAGATTATTATTATCCTATTAACAGATGCTGAGGATGACAGAGCACAAAGAAAAGGGCCTCTCTAGATGTCACTGAGCCCTAAAAAACATGGATGAATGAGTTATTTATAATTAATATGAAAAACCATATATCTAAATCCAAAAAGTTGCTTAGGCTGTCTGAATAAATAGAGAAGAGTAGCAAAGTTCCATCCCTCCACTATTATCTGAAATAATTCAAGAGATGCTAACAATAGTAATAAAACAAGAAAAAATTAAAGCCAAAAATTAGGCAAAGAAAAGGTACATTACCTATTCCAGAGCACATGAAGGCTTACTTAGAGAAGACAGAGAATAAGAAAAGCAACTGACTGAGAATTAATAGTCTTGGTAAGTAACAACATATAAAATAAACTATAAAATTATAATATACGTGTGTATATAAATATACATACACATACAGGTATTTGTTATTGTACCATATACTTTATGACAGTAACAAAAAGCCAAAATGAAAAGAGAAAAAGACAAATTTCATAAAAAATAAGTATGAAAAAGATAAAATATCTGGAAGTAAACTTAGCAAGGCACACTCAAGACTTACCAAAATTTAAGACTGAAATAACTGGAAGGTACTTTACCGCTCATTGTTGCACTTCACCAATGTCATAAAAATGATGATGCTACTTTTAAAATACAGATTTAACGTACTGCCAATCAAACTACCCAAGAAGTGTCTTATAGACTTGGACACAATAATAATAAAAAGTATTAGAGGATCTAAAGATTTATAATCTAAAGGGGGAGAAAGTGAAATATGTAGTCATGAATGGGAAATAACATCTCAGAATTTCAAAATATATCATAAATCAATAATCATCCAAAGTGTTTGCTACTGATTTAAAAAACAGAAAAGTAGAAGAAGTCAAACCTACAAGTATCTGTTAATTGCTTACTACAGGCTAAGCACTGGGGTAAGTACTGGGGATACAAAAATGGCAAAAAAACAGTCCCTGATCTCAAGAAGTGAACATTTTAATCGAGGAGACAATGTACAAACAACTATTTACATACAAGATATAGACAGTGGTTCTAGCCTTAAAGAGAACTGGGAAAAGCTTCTTGCAGAAAGTAGGATTGTAGCTGAGATTTGAAAGAAGGCAGAGGCAGAGAGGAGAAGAAAGAACATTCCAGGCTGGGGGACAGTCAATGAAAATGTATTGAGTTAAGAGATGGAATGCCATATTTGAGGAACAGCAATGATACCAATATAAAATTGTAGCATGTACAAAGGAGTGTGAAGTGTTTAAGTGGACTAGAAAGGTAGGAAAGAGTCAATTATGAAGGGCTTTGAAGATAGAGAATGTTATATTTGATCTTGAAGGTAATAGGGAACCACTGGACTTTACTGAGTATGGGGGTTACATGGTCAGACCTGCACTTTAGGAAGATCAATTGGACAACTGAGCAGAACAGATTGGAGTGGAGAGAAATTTGAGGCACGAAGACCAACCAGAAAGCTATCGCAACTAGTTCAGTTCTGAGGTAATGAGTACCAAGATACTATTAATGTCAGAAGAAAGAAAGGGGACATATATGAGAGATACTGAAAAAAAGTAAAACCGACAGGCCTTGACAATGTTGACTGTATACTCAGTGTTAAAAGAGAGTTGAGGATGATACTTGGGCGACTGGGAGGATGATTGTACCTTCAACAATAACTAGGTAAGTTAAGAAGAAGGGAAGAGCTGGAAGAAAAGATAGTTCCATTTGTGATATGTTCAGTTTAAGATAACTGTGGGACACCCAGCTCGATATGTCTAATAAGCAACTGGAAATGTGAGGCTTGAGGAAAGGAGAGAGGTTAGGGCTGGATAAAGCGATCTGATAGTAATCTACATAGAGATTATACTTTAAAGCTCATGAAAACACCAAGTGAAATAGTTTATAGAAAGAAGAGAAGGATAATGACAAAGCCTTGGGAAGCATTTAAGGTGAGTATGGGCTTCCCAGAAGAAGATCCATCAAAGGAAAACTAAGAAGGAGTAGTCAGACAGATGGAAGGAGAACAAAGTACCAAAAAAACACAGAGAGAAGATGGTATCAAATAGGGAAGGGTGACCTAGAGGGTAAAAGGCTGCAGAAGTCAAAAAGGACAAGAATTTAGAAAAGGCCATTAGATTTAGCAAGTAAGAGATCATTTTGTAACTTTGGAGAAAGCAGTTTCAGTTGAATGATGAGGTCATAAGCCAGTTCCAGCTGAATGATGAGGTCATAAACCAGACTCCAGAGAGTTATGAAGAGAATGTGAGGAAAGGGAATGAACGCATCTATTGTAGACAGCCTTCTCAAGGAGTTTAGCCATGAAAGGGAGGAGAAATGTAAGATAATAGCAAGACTGGATAGATTAAGGGAGTTTGGGGGGAGGTTTGGGGGAGGAGCATGTTTGCAGGCAGTAGAGAAGCAATCAATAAACATGAAGAGAGTGAGGATAAGTGAGGGGGTAGGGATGAGAGAGGGAGCTAATCTAGAGAAAATGAGATGGAATGGGATCACTTGGAATTGGAGATGAAGTAAGAAGAGTTTTCTTTGCAAGGAAAAGTGCCATCTATTCAAATGATACAGTAGAGAAAACTGTCTAAGCCACAGAGAGAGATAACTACATGATAACAGCACTAATAAACACTGACGCTAAATAGTAATAATCACAGAAATGCAAATCATATCACTTTTGTCATCATTTTGACAAAGATAGTAAAAGATGAAGAAATGCAATAGTGACAGGGATGGATACCACTGGTGGCGCTCTGAACTGGTCGGTCTCTTTGGATAACAATCATGTAAAACAAGTTACAATATTGTTCTTAAAATTTTGACCCAAGGATAACAATTGTTTAATTTATTCCCCAAAGCAGGCATTAATAACATTTAGACATATCTGTATGTCAGGGGAAGGTGGAAAATCAGCATCCCTATTTCTAGAAGCAAAAAAAGGAAACAAACTGTGTCCCCAATCACTGGGGAACATTTAAACAAACAATGGCATATAAATGTAGTGCAACATTATTGAATCAAAAAGAATGACAAACAAAGAAGTCAAAGAAATGAAGATAAAAACAAAGATTAAAAAACAGGAGACAATGTTAGTACTAACTTATAAAGCACATATCTGCTCTTTCTTTGAACAAACAGGAAGATAAAGTCATTCACTCTCTGTTCACTATTCATATTCATTCACTGTTTCATATTTTATTTAGCTATTTGGGGAAACTGCACATTGTGAAGAATTCAGTTAGAACATTCAAGGGGTATATGAAGCTAGAGATAGAGACATAAAGACAGAGATATAATACATGCATGTATACATACATTATATATATTCTATATTGAAAAGACATATTAAAATATTTTAAAATTTAGGAGGGAGCAGAAAGGATTGGATACTGTTGAGACAACTCTGCCCTCCTCATCAAAGACTACCAGGGTTTCATACAATAAAATATGAAAAAATCATACACTTAAAAAGTCATGTACATATATATAAAAAAAATTCTAACAGAGTAAAACAGCCAGAGAATACGGGCTAAGAAGGTTAAAGAGATAAACCTAAATTTTGCTGGCAAGAATACTGGCAATCTGAAAGGATGATGTGAGAGTTTCAAAAGATCATGGATTTCAAGGTGAAGGGGGCCTTTGAGACCATCCAATACAACAGCCTCATTTTGCAGATGAGAAAACAGGCCCAGAGTCACTAGGCGATTTGCCCAAGGTCACAAACAGCCTAAGTACAAGAGGTGAAATGTGAATCCCATTCTTCTCATTTAATTCCACTGCTCTTTCCTCAGCGAAATATTTTCTTTTCATGGCCTTTTATGAAGTCTGAGGTTTTTGAGGCTTTCAAAGCAGGAAGGTAGAGGCAAAGACTCATCTAAGTCTATTGCATACATCTAAAAATACATACCTTTTTCTTTTTTTTTTTTTTAAAGAAATTCAGGACGGTCTTGAGAGTCAGAGATAGACACTTTAAGGCCCTACTTACCCAAAATTAGCATTTATACTATAAATAGTAACTTGCATATTGTTTTCCCCTCACCCCATTAATTCCTGAGTTCCTGGAGGGCAGCTGCCATGTTTTCACCTTTCTTTGTCCTTAGCAAAACGCCTACCGGGCACATAGTTGCCAAGAGTGCTTTAATAAATGCTTGTCAGTCGATTGAATGACTGGTGGGTGAGCAAGCTGGGGGAACTAATGGAGAAGAAGGGCACCTAAACCACCCAAAAAAGTATGGTCATCTCTTGAGTCATGGGATCATAGGATGTGGCATTGGAAGGGGCCTCTATTGAGACCATCTGAGCCCAATTCCCTCCTTGCAAAGATGAGGAGCCTGAAGCCTAGAGAAGTGAAATGATAGTTTCATTTCAAATCACAAAGATAGTTTAACTGGAGAACCATCATTTGAATCCATGTATTTTGGCTCCAAATGCAATGATCTTACTGCTGTACTCCAAATATTCCCCCCTCATTCCTCTACTCAGTAAACTCTAGTGGCTTGCTATCAACTCCAGTATCAAATATAAAATTTCTGTTTAGCCTTCAAAGCCCTTCATAACCTGTTCTCCCATGCCTACCTACAAACACACACATACAAACACCCATTTCCAGTCTTCTTACATGTTAAACTTTCTTACACCCATATCTGTAATCCAGTGATATTGGTCTCCTTGCTGTTCCTCAAACGAGATAACTCCATTCCCCAGTTGCAAGCATTTTCATTGTCTATACTTTATGCCCTGAACGATCTCTTCCCTCATCTCACCTTGTCGTTTCCCTACTTTCCTTCAAGTTCTAGTTAAAATCTCACTTTCTATAAGAAGTCATTCCTGATCCCTGTTAACTCTAGTGCATTCCCTCTGCTGATTATTTCCAATTTTTCCTGTAGATAGCTTGTATGTATAGAGCTGTTGGCATATTATCTCCTGCTTCAGACTAGAAGCTCTTTGAAAGCAGGGGCTGTCTTTTATCTTTCTTTGTATTTCCAGAACTTAGCATAGTGCCTGGCACATAGTAGGCACTTAATGAATGTTTATTGATTAATGGACTCAAGAATGCTATCTAGAACACAATTGAGAAGAAAAAATATGAAGATTATAACAAATTTCAGACTTTATTTACATTTATGCAAAAGTCTAGGGGTTGAGGGAGGCAAAGAGAAAACCAATTTAATTATGTATTTATTTTCCCTTATTTCAACCTATAAAAGACCAAAGATAGAATATAAAATGTCAAGTAATCCTTTTATTTAAGATGTCAGATAAAATAATGTGTACAGTTTTGGGGCTTCTTAATCATACTGTTCTGGGGACTGGGAGATAGGCAAGATCCAAAGAGGATCCACTAAGTTGATGTCAGGCTCCTTAAATCTCCTCTGGCCCCACCCAAACCTCAGGGCAACTAGAGATCTTCTCAAGGACAGACCAGGAGGCTTTCCGGCACCTGAACATGGCTGCTGTGCAACATGTACTCTGTATTCCAAGTGGAAAAAAGACCAACACAATAACTGCTATCCTCTGGAAGGTGATTTATAAACAGATTCCAGGAAAATGACCTATGTTTTAAAGAATAAATTCTACTACCAAGGATTAGGCTAGATAATACCAAGTTCCCATCTACCCTTAGATTCCTAAAAACTCAAAAACATTCTAAAGTGATTATATGTATATGAAAGAAAGTTGCCTTTTTGCCTTTACAATGAGTTGCATTCCAAGTTAATGAGTGCTGTTTTCTAAACTGAAAAACAACAACAAAAGTGATTATAAGCTTTGTTCTTTAGACAAAGCTATAATAATGCTCTCTGGCTTATCCTTGAGGAGAGATAGTATTTTAGCAAAAATACAACCATGCAATTATTTGTATGAGATCTTTTAAACATTTTTACTGGCCTTAAACATATTTTGTTCCTGTCCTGCCCAATACTGAGGACTACTAAAGTATTCTTAGGAAGTCCTTCTAATCTAAACATACCTTGAACCACATTTAAACTATTAGTATATGACAATCCACAGTGAATTTTTCTTTCCAAGGAAAAAAAATAAATTTGGTTTCTTTGGGGGATTTTTTAGTCTAATGATAGGGAGTTTTTTTTTTTAATTCTCTTTACTTTTCGTTGTGATTTACACCCGTTCCAGGTCAGCTATTTAACAGAAAAATATAGGTTTGTTGCCAAAAAATCATCAAGAACACTACCCAGACCAAAATTTTGAGGCAAAATCTTTAAACAAGCTCCTGCAAGGAATAGTCTTTGACAGCAAAGAAATGAAGAAATGAAATAACCCAGTGTGTTATTTTTATCTCATATCTCCACTTCTGGTGTTTTGGCTTGTAGCTTTTCACTCAACAGGGGCTTTGGTCGATGGCATATCATGCTTGGTGAAGAAAAAGAAGTGGGGGCCATTTATATTCAGAATTTCTATGCAGTGTTGGCATAAAGCCTTGAAACTTCTCACTTCAACTACTAAAACATAGATGGGATTTTCCTGTTAGATAATTATTGTCTCATTTAGACATTAATGTTTTGTAACTGCAGATTTAGAGTCTTAGAGCTTTTCCGACAATTATGCTCTATCTGGCTTTATGTACATGCCAGTTTTTGGAACTAGTTATTTATTCTCTTTAAATAGTCTTCAACCTTATTGAGTCCCAATGTTATCAGTGGCTATCAAAGGAAACTATTAATTTCCAGAGGGCTGAGTTCTCTGCTTTTAATTTTATGTCACACACACATCCCTTTCCCCACACACCCTAACATCCCAGGTCTTGTGGAGGTAGGGTCAAAGAACATCGGTGTAAGCTGACTGATCTAGTTTAGCACTTTATAATATAAAGGGTCTCTAAGAAATATTTTTAAAGATAAGTCCCTGAATTTCTTAACTACAATTAAGAAACTATATCCAAATATTGTTCTAAGTGGAAAGAATTTCTTATCAGAGTTCTTTCAAATTCTGAATAGCTATCTAAAGTTTGTTCTCAAATATCAGGAGTCCTTCTGCACTTTTTCAGCATTTACTCATAAAAAGGTTTGGGATTAAAGTTTTGTTTGTCATGAAATTCTGAAGATTTTACTCAGTGTGGGTAAAACAAACAGCTAGAATTTTTAGGAATTTATTTTCGAACCCAACACTCTCCAATGTCCTTAGCTTGCCTCTCTCCTACTTCTGCACCCTGGCCAAACAAATTCTCAGCCCCTTAACCAGAGCTCTCCATCACAGTCTTCCCTATTCAACTCTTCTAGCTACACTTGACTCCCTGACCACCCTTAATTCCATAGAATCACTTCAAAATAGCCCACATTAAAAACCACAGATTCTTTTGTGCTACTGACCTTCTATCAAATATGTAGTCCTGGATTACTCCAACTGTCTTTTTCTGTTACTACTCTAAGGTTGCAGAATATTACTTAAGAGCAAGCTAGAAAACTTGCAAAATCCTCAGGCTACAAATTTATGCTTACTTTCAATTTCAATGGGAACCTTAGAGCTGATCAGCTGATTTATTCATCTCTTACTGTTTCTGCCAGCACATCCTTGCAAAAAAGTCTAGACTTTCTCTACGATTTTCAAGAATCCCATCCCATCTTCAAACATCTTGCTTTCATGAGATTTATCTTATCTTGAACTGTTCTTGCAATTTAGAGACTCAAAACAGTAAATCTTTGTGCCTTTCTGTCTATATTCAATCTTCTCCTTTTTTTAAAGGCTCATCCTGCTACCTGACTCTCCATCCCTTCTACCCTAAGGCAGTGATGCTCCCTCAATTATCCCTTCTCCAACATATTCAATTTCTCCCATTCAACTTTCCCAAATACCTTAACACAACTTCAGTTTGATCTCACTGACCCCTTCCAGCTACTACCCTATTTCGCATCTTCCTTCAACAGCCAGATTTCATCATTAACTTCCTAATGCCCATGGCCATCTAGTCTAACTCTTACTGGAACAGGAAGTCCCATAATAATATCCCTGTTAAAAGGTCATCCAGTTTCCTAAAGAAATGGGGAGCTTATTACTTACTAAGGCAACTTTGGCTAGACAGTTCTATTTATTAAGAAGTTTTTCTTCATATCCTTATAACTTCCAGCCACTGCTTCTACCCAAAGTGACGTTTTTTAAAGAAAGCAAATTTAATCCTTCTTTCAAATACAATCCTTCAGCTTCTTAAAGACAGTAATCACATCCCTTTTGTGTCTTCTCTGCTTTGATTTAAATACCTCCAGGTCCTCAAGCCAACCCTAACAAAACTTTGACTCACTCTCCTCATCCTGCGTGCCCTCCACTATGTACTATGTAGATTGTCAATAGTCTTTGTCTAATGTGGAACCACAAAACTGCCACAATACTTTGGTTGTAGACTAATGAGGGAAAAATACTGCAGGACTGTCACCTCCCTTGCACCGGTCATCAGAGTTCTACTGAGGTAGCTTGAGATGGCTTTAGTTTGGGGGGCTGTCATGTCACATGATTTCTATTGAGCTTATTGTGACTAAAGTCACAAGGTCTTTCTCACATTAACTACTGCCTAATGATCCTATGCTTGTATTTGGGCACTTATTAATTAATGTCATTAATTAATATTGGTGCAAAAAATAAAATCCTGACAAATGGAATGCAATAATATATAAAATTATTTATTATTATTTAATGGGATTTATATGAGAAGTGAAAGGCTGGTTCTATATCATGAAAATAATTTAAAGAATGTATCATATTAACAATAAAAATAATGAAAACCATATAATTATATTAATGAATAAAAAGTTTTCTGTAAAGCGTAAAACCCATTTATGTAAGAAATAGTAAAAGTCATAGGAATAGAGAGATTTTTCCTCAATGCTAATATTAGAAAGCAAACATTCAAATTCAAGAAGTAGCAATATATGTAAAAAAAAAAAAACCAAACCCTATAGTCTTATTGCCAGGTGGCAGGATAAGGTTCCAGGCACGAAGGTCCTTACTCAAACTAAACTGCCAAGCATTCAAACTCTGCTTCAGAGAGCACAACTCCAATGGATTGGCCGTGTTGTTCAAATTCAAAATGCAGACTTGCCAAAAAGACTGTTTTATGAAGAACTCACACAGGGCACGGGTTCACAAGGTGGTAAAAAGAAGCGATAGAAGGACACTCTCAAGGTCTCTCTCAAGAACTTTGGAATTGCTTGTGTAACTTGGGAGACATGGCACAGGACTGCTTAGCATGGCGTGCCCACATCAGACAAAGTGATGTGCTCTGTGAGCGAAGCAGAACTGAAGCAGCTCAAAGGAAACACAGGATGCACAAATTTGGAGATTTCACCCCAAATGTTCACATGAACTATCTGTGTTCAACTCATGGTATAGCATTCTGAGTTCGTATTGGTCCGATCAGCCACAGTCAGACATACTGAAACTTAACTTTAGCATATTGATGTCATTTTGGTCCTCTTTGAGAATAAAGGACAACAACCAACCAACCAAC
>CM053589.1:118153575-118176854 GCA_028646515.1 Pseudochirops corinnae
GGGAAATATAGTCAGTCTTTCACAATATATCCACTATGTAAATGTTTTGCACAACTACACATGTACAACCTATATTGAATTGCTTATCTTCCCAGTAAGAGTGGGTGATGAGGGAAGAAGGGAAAGAATCTGGAATTCAAAGTTTTAAAATCAAATGTTTAAAAAAATTATTTTTTTTTTTTTACATGTACTGGGAAATAAGATATACAGGCACTGGGGTATGGAGATCCATCTTGCCCTACTGGAAAGTTGGAGGGGGAATGGGGGAGGATATAGGAGAGAGCAGATTGGGGGAGGGAGTATACAGTGGGATCACTGTTTTGGGGTGGTGGGTAGGGGAAAGATGGGGAGAAAATTTGTAACTCAAAACCTTGTAGAAATGAATGTTGTAAACTAGAAAGAAACATAATTTTTTTTAAAATCCCACCTCAGATATTTACTAAACTATATGACCTTGGGAAAGTAACTTAAACTTTGGCTCAGTTTCCTCAACTGTAAAGTGAGTAAACTTGACTTGATGGCTCCAAGGACCCATCTACATCTAAACCTATATAATAGAGTGACTAGCTAATGAGGAGCCAGCCCTGGGAACACACTTGAGTGTGTCCTTCCTATAGTGTACGCAAATACTCCCTGTCTCATTCCCATCCCTTGCACAGATGGCGGTACAGTGCTCAGGTCACTAGAGAATTCAGAAAATAAGTAAGAAAGGTGTCACCAGCAACCCTAGTCAGCAGGTAGCTGAGTCCACCAGAGAGGCAGTGGTCAGTAACACAGGAAGGGCCTGCAGACTAAGGAGGAAAGCCTTAAGAGGGCAGTAGCCTCAGGGATTGTGATCCATCCTGAAAAGGATGTCTATGAACCCTAGACAGATACTGATAACAGGAGCCCAGAATAGAACTACACCTAAGGGGAACCTTATGAAGACTTCACAAAGGGAAAACAGGATTTCTGAATCTAGAATTCACAAGGTACCCCTTGGCCACATGTGTTCTTTATGAGTATGACTCATTCCCTTTGTAACTTAAATTTGAGCCCGCTCATCCCAGGGAGTCTGCAAGGGAGGAAAAGACCCCAGGTTGGGGGAATGTTTTATATATACTATTCTTGCTATACCTTCTTAGTAAATACCCTTTCTAGAAACCAACAGCATAACTGGTTAACTGATATTGGAGGGTGGTACATCAGAAGGGGGCTTATATAAGAGGTACTATCAGAAGCCCAAACTCTTCAAGGTTACCCTTGGAACTCAAAGAGAAGAAATGACACTCATGCCTTTGAACCTCCAAACTAACATGCCTATGTGAATACTAGAAGGGATTCTAGATAATAATCCTAATCCTATGAGGTCTGGAAGACCTGGCACTTGCTGGACTATGTGACCCTGAGCAAGCCGCTTAATCTCTCATTAATATTAATAATAATAATAATAGTACTGACATAGCACTTACTATGTTCCAAGCACTGTGCTAAGCATTTTACAGAAATCTGATTTGGTCCTCATACCCTAAGAGGTGGGCACTATTGTGATTCAGATTTTATAGTTGAGGAAACCAAAGCAAACTGAGTAGAGGAGACTTCCCAAAGTCACACAGATGGTAATTGCCTGAGGTCATATTTGAACTCAAGTCTTCCTGACTCCAGGCCCAGGACTCTATCCACTATACCACCTAGTTTCCCTGATATTTGCATAGACTTTCACTATCTTATGCCTTGGATATTACCACAGCATTTTAATTGGCTCCCCTGTCTCATCTATCCCCACTCCAATCCATCTTCTACATAACTTTCAATAATAAATACAGAGAACAAGATTTGTACAAAGCAAATTTATACTGGGGTGTTGTTGGGGTTTTGTTGTTGTTGTGTTTTGTTTTTTTTTTAGTAAGTTGTAGTGTATTCACAGCTAAGGAACGCAAGGAAACAAATCAGGAAAAGCTTCATTTAGAAAGTGTTGTTTGGGCAGAGTTTTGAAGGAAACAAGAGATTGTAATGGATGGAGTTAAGGAGTGAGCATTCTAAGCATAGGAGACAGTCCATGCAAAGTTATAAGGAGGGAGGAGATAAAGGGTTATGTGTGATGAATGGTAAAAAGACCAGCTGAGCTGTACCAAAAGGAGCCGAAATAGGATTCATAAATAATAAGACTGGAAACATGGTTGAGGCCAAGTTGTAAAGGATATTAAAAGCTAAACAGATGACCTTATATTTAATCCTAGAGACAATAGGAAGCCATGGGAGTTTATTGAGTAGGAGAGTGACTTTCTCAAATATGCACTTGAGGAAAATCACATTGAAAGCTGTGTAGAAGATGACTTGGGAGTGGGGAGAGATGAGACAAGGAAGCCAATTAGGATACCAAGGCAAAAGGTAGTAAGGGTCTGAACTAAGCAGTTAGTTTTATAAATTGAGAAGAATTCTGTTGATGGATATAAGACTTCGATTTCTCCTTAGAGTTCTCTACATCACATTAAACATTTCCAGTTCCTTAAATTATTCCTCATTTGTCATGTTTTCCACACCCCTCACCATTCTAGTTATCAGTCAAGACACCACCCTGTGATGTCACTGGTCCAAAGCATGAACAACAACAATCTTTCTACAGATATGCTCCATTCTCTTGATGCCCCTCTTAACAAGTGACACCCAGAACTGAAGAGAATAGAACAGATGGGATACTACCAGAGCAGAGTACGATGTCACTGGCTTCCCGTGGTCTGAGCACAGCTGACTTTTTCCCTTTTATTGTCAAAATGTTGGGCACTCATCATCCCTGTTGCCACTCCTAACCATTCTGGCTGCTTCTGCTTGTGTTTCTCTTTCTTTTGATTCTCCTCTTCTCTATTTCAGTTGTTATTTTTCACCTACTTCTAGTCATCTCACCTAACAGATTTGGCTTTTACAGTCACTGTCAACCAGGGAGGGTGATCCTTTCTTTCTGGTCGACAGACTAGACAATCTTTGCACATGAAGCAGAATCTCTGAGGTTAAGTCTCTTCCTGCCTATTTTCTGTTGGTATTGGATGCTGAGGAGCCACCTCTTTGCTGCTTAAGAAGCTTTCATTCCTTTTTCTCTCCTTCCTCCAAGGGCTCGGCACCATTCCAGGGGCTTGGGGTTGCTGGAAACCTGACATCTGGATGACTATGGTGTAATTTTATATAACATATAGGTGCCGCAATTTAGTTAAACCACCTCTTCTGTGAAACACTTCACTTAACCCTGGGTCTAACTAACTTTTAAATGCTTCAATTCTGTCTCCTTTGACAGACTTTAAATTTCTCCAGATTGAGAACACAGAAGAATTCTGGGGGGAAAAAAAAATAACTGTGCAACTACCCATGAAAAAATTCACTAGATATACAGTTGCTTTTTTTGTAAATCCCTTGTAAAATTACAAACTACTGCATTAAAAATTCCAATTGAGTGATATACAGTCAACTCTTAATTATCTGTGTGTAGATTACCCAAAGCAAATTATTTTTCCAGGCTGCCTTTCCTTTGCTTCTTAGGGCAACATTCTTCTAGCAGAACTTGGTACATACTCAGAGAATGTACTGTAATTTTTTTCTAAAGGAATTAAGACCAAACATAATTAGGATATCATACCACAAAAATCTAGATAACAAATTCCAAACTCAAAGATAAAGTGTTTATGGCATGTTATTATGCTGTATTTTAGATTCTCCATGCCATCACTCCCACCTTTTAGCAAGGATAAATTGCTTATTGGCAAGTAGTTGTTACAGCTAAAATGCAAATTGTACATAAAGTAGGTATTGCCTGACTAATATAGAGTGATGTCTTCATTCCCATCCAGCTGTACTCCTCTGGATTTCTCCGTCTTGATCCCTACTGGGGATTTCCCCCCAACCTCCATGACCATCCCCCACCTTTTTTTTTGTGCTGTCCCCCTCTATTTGATATTAAGGTCTTGAGTGTAGGAACTGTCTTTTGCCTTTCCTGCCACAGTGTCTGGCACATAATAGGCATTTAAATAAATGATTATTGACTCATTTATTGAATAAATTGAACTTATCAAAACTCTAAAGTGATCAGACAAAATTTGGTCTTTGGCCAAATAAGATTTCCAGAGGGATCTCTTCACTCTCAGAAGGGTATTTCAACAGAAATGGGATGCTCCCCAAAGCATGAATATATGAAAACTAAAATAACCCCAGAGTTCATTTTTTCTAACAGCTTCACTCCCTCCCCCCTTATTAAACTATTTGTAAAAGTAGCAAATAGCCCAATGCACTAATTTAAGTTTTGCTAACCTTAAATCATTGTATAAATGTGTTACTGTAATTGTTACTGTAGGTCTCCTCCCAAGTTTTTTCCCCTCTGGCACAGAAAATTATAAGCCCCAAAGTCCCCCACCAAATAAATAATTGAAAAAAGAATAAAAGCAGCAAATGGTCTCAAGAGTTTAAAAAAGAACAACTACTAGGTAACTGATCTCTGATAACAGTTATTGTGTCTCCTCTCTGCCCAAGAAACAATTATCTGGAACAAGTGTAATGAGGATGAAATTCAGTGACTCCTTCTATTAAACTGGCTAAGAAAAAAATGTACTATATGACATATACAATATGAATGCATGTGCCTGGGCTAGGAGCAGAAATCAATTTGTTGCAATTACTATTTACTTGTCTCTCATGTCAGATTGCAAGCTTGTCTTTTTAGATGTCTAAGGTTCTTGAATATTTAAAAAGCATAACTCCGTTTGAGCAAGATTACTCACTAACAAAGGAATGAATGGGCCAGATTCAAGTGGCTCGCTGCTTGAAACTATCATAGGCATCGGCCAAAAACAACACTGAGACTTTTCTATGTATGGAATACGTAAAGAAGCTAAGTTTAGACGGTGATGAAGATGACAGCACATTGGAGAATGTATGGCTACATATAGCTTCCTGTAATGTAAATGTCAGAAGCAAGCATATGCTGGGCAAGCCATAAACTATTGCACAGATAACTTGGAAGACTCACGCCATAGTTTGACGTCTGCCAACAATTTAGCCCAAATTGCACATTCTAGCCAAGATACTCATGAAAAGTTCTAAGAAAGTTACCTTGCAAAACAATGTATTCATATTTCTTTCTTTTATAAATCAATCATTAAAAATGAAAACTTGAATTCATCATGAAAAGTCTAAGAAAAATACAAAAAAAATTTTTAGTAAAAAAATAATAATGGTTGAACCTTGATCTGATCAAGCTAAAATATGGCCTTCTCATTATATTTTGTGATATTCTTACTTGCATAATTATTTTTTCTCCTGTACCAGATAGCCAGCTACTTGAAGGCAGGAGCTGTATTTTAGTTGTCTCTATATTTTCAGGGTTTTATTCATTATAGCTGCCCAATATATTTTGTTGAATGAATGAATCTAGTCAAAATAATGGACAACATATCCATCCCAACTGGTACCCATGCGATGTTCAAGAGAGGTGGCAAAGGGCCTCCAGTGTCTCGGATCACACTCCCCCCCCAATGAAGGACTCACAAGAAAACATGGGCAAGAGACACAGACAAGGAAGGCTATGGATAGGTTGCAATCTATGTGGATGGAAAGAGTGTCCATATATAATAATAATGATGGATATGGATAATAATATTGATAATAACATTAACACTGTCCTTTAAGGCTGTCATAGAAGTTTACAAATATTCTCTCTTTTTACCCTCACAATAACCCCAAGAAGTAAGTGCTATCTATCCCCACTTTACGGACAAGGACTGAGACAAATTCCAATGGAATTATGGATCCAGCTATGTATAAGATATGCATAAGATATCACTGGATATCACCATCTAAATTTAAAATCCCCCTCTGATCAAAACATTTAAATTATGACCAAGAACAAAGAGTGATCATACAACTCACAAAGCCACAGAATGGAACACACAGGAAAGTTTATCTAGTTCAACCCCAGACACCTGCCTCCAGGCAGGGCAATGTTTCAATCTTTTCGGACTTCAGTCTCTTCTAGATTTAAAGATTTCTGACTTCTTGTTCTGGTGTTTACCAGCCTTAGCAAGTGCAATATTCCTCATATCTAATTTGAACTTGCGATTTCTCTTCTGTTACTCATGTGACAAGGTATTTGAAAATATATCATTAGCATCAAGGTACCTATGTAGGCATGGTTCTGGCATTGGGGGAGTGAGTGTTCAAACTGAAAGGGGGGAAAACGGAGAAAGACACAGTTTCTACTTCAAGAAACTTATATTCTAAGTGGGGAATTCAAAATAGTACCCACAAAAGAGTGGCTAGAACACCACAAATGAATAGAGCAGAGTAAGAAAGGAAGAGTTAAAATTTGGCCTCAGACACCTATTAGCTTTGTGACCCTGTGCAAGTTACTTAACCTTTGTTTGACTAAATTTCTTCATCTGTAAAATGAGCATAATAATATTATTTCTATCACACAGTTGTTGGTAAGATAAAATGGAATAACATTTGTAAAGTGCTTTGCAGACCTTACAGTATTATATGAATGCTAGCTATTAAGCATAGGAATAAAGATGTGCACACAGATACAAAAATGCAGATGTATATATGAGAAGGAAGATAAACGGCTTTAAAAAAAGGTAGAAATATTAAATGATGTATGGGAACAATTTCTAATAGTTCAAAAAGGTTTCATGGAAGATGCACAATTTCAATAGCATTACAGTCACTGTAGCCATTCACAGAGTCATTTTTAAAGATGAAACTAAAGACCTGAGGGGTTAGATGACTTGTCCAAGGTCACATGGAAAGAAAATGTCTGAAAAGGCATTCAAACTAATGCCTTACTCACTCCAAGTCTAAGATTCCACCTACTAAACAGAGGTAGGGAACCTGTGGCCTCAAGGCCACTTGTGACCCACTAGATCAGCAGTTCTCAACCTGTAGGTTCAATGTGTAACAATGAAAATACATCCTGCATATCAGATAGATTCATAACAGTAGCAAAATTACAGTTATGAAGTAGCAATGAAAATAATTTATGGTTGGGGCTCATCACAACATGAGGGACTGTATTAAAGGGTGGCAGCATTAGGAAGGTTGAGAACCACTGCTCTAGATCCTCAAGTGTGGCCCTCTGACTGAATCCAAACTTTACAGAAACAAATCCCCTTAATAAAATGATTTGTTCTGTAAAACTTGGATTCAGTCAAAAGGCTGCACTCAAGGACCTAGAAGGCTACATGTAGACTCGAAACTTACGATTCCCCATCCCTGTGGTAAACCACACTGTGAATTAAATTTTCTATACAAATGCAGAAATCTCTCTATAACATATCTCTCCAGTCAAACTAGCAGCAATGATCACTAAATCAGCAAGCATTTATTAAATTTAATTGAATAAATTAAATGAATTCAATTTAATGCATTTATTAAATCATAGCAGCAATGGAAAGTTCAATAATTCACAAAGCAACAATCAGGATCATTGTGCAGTTCTGATCATTAGAAAGTTCTTCCTTAAACTGGGCCAGTAAATTATCCATTATTCCTATTTCTGTTTCACCAGACCCATGTAGAAGAAATCTAACATTTCTTCCAATGCCAGCCCTTTAAATAGTTGAAGATACCAATCATGTCTCTCTAAGATTTCCAAGGTAAATATCAGCTTCATCAACTGTTGATCTTATGAGATGCCTTCCAGGCTCAATGTCCTAAGTGTCCTCCTCTGGATTCAATGACTTTTAAAAGTTCCTCTTAAAATGTAGTGTTCATAAATGGAAACAGTACTCCCTGAGGGTCTGCAATGACCCTCAGTCCTGGCAACAGAGTTTGGAATACATGAGGTATGATGTTTCCTTGAGCTCTCATGAGGTTCTGAGAAGCAGGTTCTAGAAAGAAAGAAAATAATTTACACATGGCTTGACTAGACTTGAAGTAGCCAAAAGAGCTTTCTTTGTTGTTGTTCAGTCATTTTTTCAGTCCTGTCTGACTCTTTGTGGCCCCATTTGGAGTTTTTTTATGGCAGTGATACTGAGGTGCTTTGCCACTTCCTTCTCCAGGACATTTCACAGATAAAGAACTAAGGCAAAGAAGATTGAGTAACTTGCCCAGGGGCACACTGCTAATAAGTATCTGAGGCCGGATTTGAACTCAGGAACAAGAGTTTTCCTGACTCCAGGTTTGGTACCCTATCCGTTGGGCCACCTAGCTGACCTAAAAGAGCTTAGAAAATTGATCTTTAAGCCCTGTTGGGTATGCAAAGCCTTTCTTGATCTCATAAGTTGGTAATACCTTCTCTCCCTAAGCAGTCACAAAGATACACTTATATATTTACACACTGTCTCCCCAAGAGAATGTAAACTACCTGAGAGAAAGAATTACTGCATATTTGTCTTTGTATTACCATTATAATACACATAGTAAATGCTTAAATGTTTGTCAACAGATTAGGCAGGAGTGTTTCTCTTATTGGCAGAAGAGAACTCAAAACCAAGTTTCTCTTGCTTTCTGCCTCTCTCTCCTACCCATCTACCTCCTATCCCTCAACATTTTTGGCTTGTTTTAGAGTGGGGAAGTTCATGTGGCCCTATATCAACTGAGGTCCCATTGGACCTAGAAGAGGTGACCCAGTGCCATTCTATTTATAGGGAAGCTTGTGTGTCTTCTATCTTTAAAGGGTTACTGGTAAGGATTACATTTTAAATTTTTGATTGATTTTTATGTTATGTACTAAGCTAGAAATTTCCCTGAAAGTTCATGCACTTATTATTCCTCATTAAATCTTTGTTTCCTTCTCTTTTGTCAGCCAAATCATCTGTTTATTCAGTGGGGTTCAGTCTGCCAAGCATTCTATTAATCAATGCTGAAAAGATTTATAGTTAAAAATAGCATGGGCCTTTAAAAGTTTCACTGAAGAAACTTGGGTACTTCCTTTTACTAGTTCTAGTAAAGAACATGAACAAAGTCTTAAAGAGTGATGCTTTTAACAAAGTTGCAACTAGTTAGAATGATAGGGAAGTCAGAGTCCAATCTCCTTATGTGATAGGTGACAACCAAGGAGTTTAAATGACTTGCCCAAGGTCACGTAAGTACAAAATGCCAGAGGTGAGTTTTGAACCCAGGCCCTCTCACTACAGAGTCATTGGTGTTTCCATGGCACCACAACCACAGTCTTTGAAGTGGGCTATTACTAGCTGATAAAACTCCTTGAAGCCAAGTATAAGAGTTTCTTGATTTCATTTTCAAAGTTTACCCAGGGAAAGGTCAACTGAGTTCACTTGGAAGAATAATGACATAGTTTTTGTTAGACCAAAGAGGGCAGAACTAGAAGTACTGAGTAGAAGTTGCAAAGACATAAATGTAATCTACAGGTAAGAGGGTGGGGGGTAACTTCATGAAATGAGAACTATCCAAGACAGAAATGGGTTTCCTTGGCAGGTAGTGAACTCACCCTCATTACAGGTACTCAAGCAAAGGTTGGATGACTACTTGTCAGATAATAATTTAGATGGAATTCTTATTCAGGAATGGGTAGAACTAATGACACTCTAGTCCTTTCCAGCTCTTTGATTCTATATTAGGAAGTGATGAAGTTAAAACAGTATCTTAAGATTCTTTTGATACCAAATTTAGGATGTACCATAGGATAAATAGATAGGAAGAAAGTAGACTGCAAAGAACATATGACAATAGTTTACAAGAAAGGAGAGAATAACTGGGTGCAAGGGAAGATTTGGGAAATGTAGAGAAAAGTGTGAATGTAAGTGGTGATATGGAGTCAGTCAATGAGTCAGTCAACAAGCACTTATGAAGAACTTCCAATGTGCTGAGCCCTGTCTAGTACTTATCATACAGAGTTTGGCAGAGCACCATAGGTAGGAGTTGAGGACAAAAATCAGATCTAGACAAAAGCACTGAGGCCACTGAGAGCAAAACTCTTGCTTTGGGAAACTTGTCTCCTGGGTCCAATAATGGATCATTCAAGGGAGGGTAGTGCTAGTGCTAGTGTGAGTAAAGAAGACAATAAACCGTTAGGGGAAAAGGTAAGCAGGTTTTAGGTAAGCAAGAGGTGGGAGGAAGGAAACAATGGGACCATTTATAGGACTGGGTAAAAGTGGGCCTAGAGAGTGGAACAGAATTTAGGACTGGAAATACAAAATTAAGAGGCAGCAGAGTCCTATGGAAAGGACAGTTCTTGGGCTCAAATCCTGGTTCTACCAGTGTGATCTTGGGTAAGTCATGTCACCTCTTGGAGCCTCAATTTCCTCAACTGGAAGGTTAATCTACACAATCTTCAAGGTCTCTTCTGTAAATACTGTGATCTCTATGGTATGGATAATGAATATCTGTATACGGATAACGGAAACTTTATGAGTAATGAATAGTCATAAGAGAACAGATATCCAGTAATGAGAGGAAAACTGTAAGTTTCAACAGATTAAGAGGAATAAAGGAACACTGCCAAAAAATAAAATATCTGAAACTGTGCTATATAATTCCACTTAACAACAAGCATTTATTAAGAGTCTACTATATACCCAGAACTGTGCTAGGAACTGGGAATGCAAAGAAAAAGAATCCCTTCTCTCAAGGGGCTTACATTCAAACAAAGAGGTACAACATATATACAGATAAATACAAAGTCCTTTTGAAGGGGTAACTGAAATAACACAGGGATCAGAAAAGGCTTTATAATCAAAATTAGTAAGTGACACAGCTGTATGATGTGTTATGGCTAATAAACTGCTTTTCCTCAGTTATTATTCTGTGACACAGGCAGTAAAAGCATTATTATCCTCAATTTAAAGAGGAATCTGAGACTCAAAGAAATTTAACATCTTATCTGTGGTCATATAAGTAGTAATTACCAGAGCCAGGAACTTGATCCCTGGTCCTCCGACTCCAAGTCTTAATAATGTCCCCTTCTCTCTTCTCCCAATCAATTAACAAAGACTATCTAAACACCTATTTACCCAGGCTTGATCTAGGTACAGTGGAGTAAGGCAAAAGAAATACAGAATAATAATAGACTCTCCAAGCTGAAAGAGACCTCAGAGGTCATCTAGTCTGGTCCTGGAAAAACTATGAATCCTATCTATGGACTTCCCCGACAAGTCATCATCCAGACTATATATATATATATATATATATTCATAGTCTTCCAGTGATATGGAACTTGCTACCTCCTGAGACAGTCCATTCTATCTTTGAATAGCTCTAATTTTTCAGGAAGATTTCCTAATATTGAGCCAAAATCTGTCTCTCTGAAACTTCCAACTATTACTCCTATTTCTGCCCTCTGGGGCCAAACCAAACAAATCTAATCCCTCTTCCATATGACAGCCCTTCAAATACTTAAAACAATCATGTCATTCCCTCTCCCTGCCTCCCCCCCACATCTTCTCTTTGCCAGCCTAAACATCCCCAGTTTTTTTTTTAACAGATCCTTGTATGACAGAGTTTTTAGTTTTCTCAAAATCCTTCTTCCCTCCTGTGAACTAATGCCAATTTATTGTTAATGGGCTATTTAAAATGTGACATCTAGAATGTGGCACCTAGAACTGAAACACAATTTTCAAAATGTGATCTAACCAGGACAGAGTTGGCCTATACCTCCCTCATTTGGGACACTATGCTTCAATTAATGTAGCCTGAGAATATAATTAACCACTGGTATGTTGAGACAGCAGTCCATTAAAATCTGAAGGCTATTTTCTCAGGAATTATTTTCTAACAATGCCTCCATCACCTTGTAGATGTGTAATTGATTGTTTGAACCTAGGTGTAAGACTTTACATTTATTCCTATCAAATCAAATTTAGGCCTTAAATAGATCATCTTAGCTGGAAAAACCTCCACTTTTCTCAGTTTGCCAAAATGGAGATGAAACCACTGGAAAGTTTAACCATAATAATACTTTTCTAATTTGCACTAGAACAGAAAATAAAATTCTGAACTTGAGACTCCCAGTTTCTAAGTCTACCAACATTCAACTGTTTACTTATAAATGCAGTCTTAATGGAAGAAACAACCCTAAATTAGTAGCAATTCCAAAAATCTATTGATTCTATGCCAAACCACTATTTTACCCAAATGTCTTTTCAATTCTGCACCAGTCAAGGAAGAAATTTATAAGCATTTCACTGAAATGGTTTTTACTAGGTACCAAATGGATTAAATTTTCAAAGTGTATGTTCATTTCATGGAAAGTACCTTCATAATTAATTTTTAATTCCAATATCCTGACATTTTGAAAATGGGAATTAGAGTAGGAGGAGTTAATATATCTGGATAATTCTCAGACTATCTTTAATTGACATGATTCTTAATTCTTGGTCGGAACTGAGAATAACCCAATAAAGCAGTCTACCATTCTTCAATCTTCAAATTCTTGTTAGATAATAGGAACCATAGCATTCATTTTATGCCAAAGAAAATTTAGGGCTTCAATTTGTTTATGTAGGAAAGAAGTATAACAGAGTAAAGTCTGCAATCCTGACTTATCACCCCACCTCTGCCACTAACTAGATAGGTGATTTTAGGCAAGAAGCTTAAACTCTCTGGGATACAGTTTCCAAATGTTTGAAAAGCAGAGGGCTGGACCTGGTTATTGCTAAGGTTTTCTCTAGCACTGAATTTCATTTATTCTTCAAGTATTTTATTACATGGATGAGCCGGAACACGCTGAGGCTATCCTAGTGAAGAAAAATCATGCAATTAATACTCTGTAATGAAGGATATTCTGCTTGGATTTATTCAATTAGGTTCAACAAATGTGTCCTTCAACTGAAAATGCTTCACCCCCAAGCATAATCTGTATTGGGCTTTTTTTATAGGTCTTGTTAAATGTAGCCCACATTGCAGCTGTGTTTTACTATTTCTTACGTTATTAGTTTTCCAGATGTTTAATCTAGGAGACATCCTGAGATGAACTGAATGTCTTCTCACTAATGTATTTATGAAAAAAAAAACCCTTACTTAAAAATCCTTTAAGAGACAGGCATACAAAGCATATCAATACACCTTCTAATTGTTTTTCTTTGCAACAAATAACAATTCTGGATCTGGGATGCTTCCAAGAAATCCTTAGCTACCTTCAGTTTTAAAGTTAGTGGCTAAATCCCACAACAAAATTGTTCTTTTTCTAACAGCCAGATAGACACACCTTTACAATCAAGCAGAGTTTCCATATATTGGTTGAAAAAGGTTCTTGTACTCAAAGCTACAAAAATCTTCTCATTTAGTAGGGCATTATTAGGTTTCTTTTCCTGGCTCTGTCACTAACCCCACTAACCCACCCTAGAAAAGTGACTTCAAATCACAGACCTAGAGCTGGAACAGATTTGGGTAGTCATCTAGTACAATCCCCTCATCTTATTGCTGAGGAAACTGAGGACTCTCTGACAAGCAAGTGGATCACAAGGTAATTGAATTCAGAGCTGGATGGGACCTCAGAGGCCATCTCATCCAACCCCTTCATTTTGTAGTCAGTCAGTAGATCAATTAATTAGCATCTATTAAGTGACTATTATGTGCCAGCCACTCAGTTAGGTATTAGGTGTATAAAGAAAAGAGCAAAAGAGTCTCTCCCTTCAAGGGGATTACATTCTATCAGGGAGACAACATGTACATGTATGTAGGCATATATTAAGTCAATACAAGGCAATTTCCAGAAGGAAGGCACCTATCACAGGGAAGACTGGGTGACACAGGAGCTGAGTCTTGAAGGAAATTAATTCTACAATGTGGAAATGAGGAGGGAGTGCATTCTAGGCAAGGGGGATATCTGGTACAAAGGCAGGGAGGTGGGAGATGAACAGTAGAGAGCCATGTTTGAGAAATGATACAAAGGTGAGTTTGGTTAGACTGTATAATAAATAAAAGAGAACAATGTGATGGTAATAACCAACATGCACATGGTACTTGACCATTTTCAAGGGACTTTCCCTTCCCTCTGAAATTAGCCCCAATTTATCCTGTACAGATCTTGTCTGTATATAGTCGTTTACATGTTTTCTCCTCTTTAGATGGTGAGCTCCTTGAAGGCGGGGACTGACTGCTTTTGGCTTTCCTTTATTTGCTCAGCCCTTAACACAGTATCTGGCATGTAGCAGGTATTTAATAAATGTTGGGTGACTGGCTGACTAAAGTCAGGTTCTTAAGGGCTTTAAATGCCCAAAGAGCTTATATTTGACCCTAGAGGTAAGAGGGAGTTAACTCAGCTGTGGAGTGACACTGTCCGAACTTCACTTCAGGAAATCACTTTGGCAGCTATCTGTGTGGAGGATGGAATGGAGTCGGGAGAGCCCTGAAGCAGGGACACCAATTCAAAGACTAAGCAAGAGGTGAAGAGAGCCAGAGCTGGGATTGTACCTGGGAGGGTAGAAAGAGGGGCATCTACATGAGAGATGTTGAGAAAGTCACAGTCACACAACTTGTAAATAGCAGAGATGAGACTGGAACCCTAATTCTTTGACTCCAAACCTGGTGTTCTTTCCACTGTACCATGCTTTCTCTAGTCACACAGATTAGTAGGCAACCTGGTCTCCTTTAGAGCCAAACGAAAATCTCATCATCGACAAAGAATCCTATTCTAGGGCCCACCTCTTTCTTTAAATTATGTCCTATTTTTCCTATACATTGTTTTGCTTACTGCTTCTTCCATTGGATTGTGAGGTTCTCGACAGCAGGTACTTGTCTTTTGCCTCTTTTTGTATCTGCCTGTGCTTGGTAAATAGTAGGTGTTAAATATTTACTGGATTTAAATTCAGGTCCTGTGACTCCAAGTTCAGCACTTCCCACTTAAACATAGCTTTAACACTCTCAGCCTGCCTCTCTATCAACAAAATGAGGGGACAGGCCCAGATAATCTCAAAGGTTCCAGCTCTAACACTCTATAATTCAGATAATTACATAGCCCTCTAGACTTACATACCACTTTTTCACAACAATTCTAGGAGGTAGGTAGTGATGGAATATATCACATTTATTTTACAGATGTAGAGAGGGTTCATGGAGGTCAAATGATTTGTTTCTTGTCACACAGCTAAGTGTCAGGGCTGACTTTCAAATGTAGTTCCCTTACCAAATCCCATGTTCTCCCCATTATATCATACTAAATAATAATAGCTCACATTCATGTGGTACCTTAAGGTTTGGAAAGTCCTGTATTCACAACAACCCTGTTGGCAAGGTAGTACAGTAGTATTATGCCCTTTTTACAGATAAGGAAACCAAGGCTCTGAGAATGTAGGAACTTGCTGATAACCACAAAGCTATCAATTATCTGTGGTACAAAGGCAAGTCTCCTGACAAATCCAGTCTATCCCATCAAGCCCCACCACCTCTCTAGCTTGAATCTTTGTTGGCCAACCACATGGCGCTACCTAAGAGATTCACACTTCAAAACAATCCCCCTAATTCTGTCAGTCTAATACTCCTACAGAATGGTTTGGTGTTTCTTAAAGCTTCCTCAGAAAACAGATTTCTTTGAATTTTTTTCTTTGGAACCCCTACCAAGCTTTTATCCTATGAAGAAGTTCTGAGTTAGCTCAGAGATGGCTCTGGTACCAATACTCTTTGTCAAACACGTGCTTACATGAACAAGTTATCATCTTAAACAGCATCTACTATGGTCCCACATTATTTTTACCTCATTTTAAAATACCTGAAGGTTCATTAGGATTTCTCTTCCATGGACTCCATCAACTAGCAGCATGTTATAACTGGATACCTGAGTAACCACTCAGTGTCAGATAGTCAAGTTCAAATTCTACCTCTGATGTTTGATAGCTTTGAAGCCCTAAGAAAGCTACTTTACCTTTCTCTGCCCCTAGTATCATCTTTGAGCTTACCTAGCAAGTCACAGGCTGCAGATATGTAAGGGGAGGTCCTACATATGAAATCACAGCTCCTTTGTCTATTACTGATGTCCATGGTTCAGTTTTAGGGAAATCAATCTGAAAATCCCCTGAAAATCTCAAAGAATCTTATCACTCTAAGCCTCAGTTCTCTTATCAATAAAATAAGGGGGTGGAGCTAGCGGATCCCCTAGTGCTTATGTCCACTTTGTCTTAGGCCCAGTACGATCACTGGTACCCATATCTCTGCATAGTTACCTGAGTATCTGAACTTGGAAAATATACTGTTCATTCTTTATATAAAACCATCACCTGAATATGCCCCATTCACTTGTGAGATCATACAGAAAAGGGAATACCCTTTTCTCCTCCATTACAGTATCTGACTTTGTGCTGTGGCAATTTCATCACATGATATCGAGAAGGCAAAATGTCACTGTTTGTAATATGTAGAAATGCTCTCCAGTTTCCCCCAAAAAACTGTGAGTAGCATCCAAGAGTTACCAGGAATTTTAAGGTTTCTGTGGTGAATGGAGGAATAAGAGAAAAGAGGCTTGGGGTACCTATAATGGCAAATATTCCTAAGATGTAAAATTCTCAACCCCAAATATATACCTTCTTCTCTCCCTGAATCTGCTTAGAATATTTCCACTTAACAAAAATGTACTTTAACCGCTGATTTCCACATACATCAGGTCTACCTGGTTGAGTAAAATGATCTTTTAAATATCTTCTTTGAAGTTTGGGACTGTAGCTCTTACTCACTGGTTCTAATAGAGTCTTACCCTATTCCTTTGGTTTAATTAAAAGAAACATATTTTAAGGACCTATGAATGTCATGCTAGTAGATCACACATGGTGTTCAATAGGGCTTCTGGAAAACAATGTGCTTTGAGTCAACTTTTACTGTATGCCACACACTTTCCAGCTCTACATCAGCCCCTTTCCCCTAGATTAATGGGGTTTCTTTCTCATTTTAAAAAAATCTTTTTATATTGTTGTTATGCTAAATATAATGTATCTGCAGAGTCCTGGAGAAGTCATTACCACTCTTTAATTATAAGATGCATGACTTGTTATTTTCCAGACACCCAATTTTATACCTTACTCCCCCTCTCAATTAGTTTCTCTGAAGTTCTCATATTAAAATGTGTAGGATCACTGATTTCTGGATTAACTAGAGCTATAAATTGTAACACCAGTAAAATTCCAACATGGTGAAAGGTTCCCGGCTGTGACTGCACCCTATTCAGGCAGACACATTTCAAAAAATGTGAACTGGGTTGCTTAATCTATTTATAGAAGTATTCTTTCTCCCTCCCTCAGCCCCAAATAAAGATATTTTAAAATGACTTTTCACACATTATTTTCATATTTGAATGTAAGTTTGTGTAATATTTCAGCAACAAATGATCTTTCATTTCTCCATGATGCAGGTAATGTACCAGGCAGCGTCCTTATTATACCCGAAAGTAGAAGGTAGAAAAGTAGGATTTATTGTAGGAGGTTTTATTTTTTATTCGAATTACTGCACAATCAGTCCAGGTCCAGTTATTATTATTACATCTTTTACTCACCTGATCATCATAACGGTAAGTGAGGAACTGCTCTCCTGTTGTATCTTCAAGGAAACTTCCTTGGGGAGAAAGGGCAAACTCAGGCAGGAAGTATGCCCCTGGAGACTTCTCTGCTCTTACCTAAGGGAAAAGATCACCCCAGTCACACTCAGGTTTCAGGGATCACACCACGAATGTAAACGATGACGGAAACATGGGTAAAAGACCTTCCTAAATGAATCATGGACAGATGATGATGACGATGCCTTTAAGTGCAAAGGCTCTATGGTAACAGGAGAGATTTTCATTGTCAGCCACAAGATGTCAGTAATGAGATTCCCTGCTAAAGCTGGCATAGCATTTGTCTGGCAAATGATCTCCAAGAAATTAAACATTATGGAGCCCAGAAAATGAAAACTACTCATTGCCTACATTAAATGATCTTCCAAACTTGGTGACCTGTAATTTTTTTCCAGCAGGATCCAATTTCTTGCCCCTTGTTTGTCATTTTCCAATGTCTTGTTTTCTCACTTAGAAGCAATGACAACGGTCTGTCTGAGGCTTTAAAAACCTTCTGTTTGGGTCTGAGTGCAAAATAGAGGTTATGGATCTGAGTGGCCCAGGCCTGACCTAAAGTCACAGGGTTGACTTCATTCAATTTAACTTAGTTCAATAAGGACCTATTAAGTATCTGAGATAGATGCTTGGATTAACCCCCTCCCCAAAAAAAGGAACAAATCTCTGCCCTCAAGTATCAGACATTCTACTGCAGGATAAATCATACTTTATACCTCAAGAAATACAAAGTCTTACCTCCTCAGAAAGGAGAAGCTACAAAAAAGCAGATACTCAAGTCAAACCAACTCCCATCAGATCCAGATAAAAATTCAAGTCTCCTGACTTGCCCCCTTCCTGAGGCTCGCTGTGCTGCTAGAGGACTTACCTACCCCTCTCACTGGTCTATGTGAGACCAGAATCTGGGAATGCCCTGCTCTGAAGTCTATTATGGGACGATATACAAATCACTTCTCCCTGGGTCTGTTTCCACGTTAATAAAGTGGGAACTAATAAGACTAAGAGTAACTGCTTCACAGGATTATTATGTGGAAAGTACTTTATAAACCTGAAAATGATTTTGTCATGATTACTGTAAGACATGGAACTGTCATTCTGATGAAGAACTGAATGTAACAGACATCAGGTCCTCTCTCTCTCCCCACCCAAGCCCCAAGAGAATCAGAAGCATCTTTCAATCACACATGCATGCAGATATAAAACAAATATTTCCTGAACATTTATGGATAAAGCATTATGCTAAATGCTGCATAATAAACTACATCTTTGCAAAACACATGATTATGTGGTGATCCACTGCAAGCCTTCATTGATGGCCTAATAAATCCTAGTCCTAGCTCTGCCACTAACTACCTAGATGACCTTGGATCAGTTACTTTAACTCTGAGGGGCTTTGTTTCTTTGTCTCTGAAATCAGGGAGTTGAATCTGATGGCCCCTACGCTCCCTTCCAAATTTCTAATTTCCTATGTCCTAAAACTTTTATGTTTCCCTTAGTCTGCCTCCCTGCTGACATAGTCTCATTTCCCACATTGGTCCTCCTATTTAACACCTAAGAAACCCAACCCCTCCGTCAACTCTAGTCACTTGTTTATCCAACAAGCCCCAATCTTTCCCTGATAGTCACTTGTTGAGAGGGAGAGGGGTACCACATGTTTGAATAGGCAGGGAGCAGCGAATGAGGGGGAAACTATTTTCTCTCATGAACAGGGAGCAAAGTGAGGATACGAGAACGGGGTGGGTGGAGAATCAAACACAGTAAAGTGAGACAAATATTAGTTGGCAGGAGGGGATGTTTGGCAAGCAGTGGACTGGAGTCATGGGAGGGGAAAGTGGGCCTGAACACTGTATAACTAATAGGGGTCAAGTCTGTGAACAACAGAAAGGACTAGTAGGAAATCTGGCAAGGGATGAACTGATGTCAATATGAACAGTGCTGATACAAGGGGAGGAAGATAAGCTGGGAGGGCATTTGTTCCTGAATTAGTGATCAGACCATCAATCTACTACCACTGAGATGGAACAGTTGCAACAGAGCTATATTCAATTAGGAAGACTGAGGTTCAAATTCCACCTCAGACAATTACTAGCTATGGGACCATGAGACAAATCACTTAATCTCTCTAGGCCTCAGTTTCCTCTGTAAAACAGGGGAATAATAGCTATAGCACCTATTTCAGAAGGTTGTAAAAAATCACATGAGAAAAGGTATTAAAAGCATTTTGCAGGAATTAGCATGTGTAATATATATGTCAATTGTAATTATCACCTATTTCCTCATGATCCAATTTATCAGTTTCATGAATATTTTTGTGACCATTAGGGCTCTCAGAAATATATTCTTCCTCTGAACTCATAACACTTAATCATTTTCACTTGGATCCCCAGATCATAGATTCAGAGCTGGAAGGGATCATAACAAGGCCATTGGATCCAATTGCTTAATTTTTTTTTTTTTTTTGGTTTTTTGGAGGGGGGAAGGCAGGGCAATCGGGGTTAAGTGATTTGCCCAAGGTCACACAGCTAGTAAGTGTTAAGTGTCTGAGGTCAGATTTGTACTCAGGTCCCCCTGACTCCAGGGCCAGTACTCTATTCACTGTGCCACCTAGCCACCCCTCAAAAGCTTAATTTTACAGATAAAGAAACTAAGACAAAGATTCATTGACTCATCAAGGTCAAAGTATAATAGAAACTTAAGTGTTTCTGGGTTCAAAAGGTTCTGAGTTCAGTACTCTACACCAAAGGTGTCTCCCAAACTCCTCTCCCTTCCCTGACACAGTGTACTGAAACTAGGAAATGTTTAAAAAAAATACAAAATACAGCACAATATAGCTAATGTTCATTTGTGGCTTTCTATGTCAAAACACAGCAAACAGGGATCCATTTGAGCCTGACACTACTGCGTTCTACCATACTCCCTTTCCTAACAATGTACTGTCTTCTGAACACACTCTGAAGGTCACAAACTGTCAGAACCAGCCTGAGAGATCCTCTGTTCCAAAATCCTGATTTCAGAGACTCAGAGCAGAGAAGAATTCTTCTTCCATCCCCTTCCCTACTACTCTACCACTCCAATGAATTCTGTGTTGCTGTCTAACATTAGCTATTTTTGCTGTTGTTTTCATTCCAATCTCTAGATGTTCCATACATCAAATGAAATAGATTTCCAAGTGTAGATATTCTGATTTGCTTGATGTCAAACAGTAAGCCACTTTATTTCCAAAGCTATTCTATATCCCACCTGCAGCAGCACTAAGCAAGATCCCACTGGCTAGCTGAAAATGGTGCTATCGTCTTACTATCCGGATAACCCAAAGTTTAAAAATCTTGGTCATCCTTCCTCTCCATTATCCCATTATCTGATCACTCCCCAAATCCTGACAATTTTTCCTTCACATGTTTTCTCCTATCCATTCCATTTTTACTGGCACCATTATAGTTCAGACATTCTACTTCTTATCTAGACCTTGACATTAGGCTCCTAAATGGTCTCTCCATCTTCATGTTCCCCATCTTTAGTCTATTTGGCTGTTTTAAATTTATTAAAACAACACTTTTATCCACATACTTCCTTGTTTAAAAATCTAATAGTCCAACCACATAATCTGGCGTTCAAAGCTCTTCAGGATATATTTCTCAACATCTATCCTTTTAAATTGAGCAAAAATCTTACTTCCTCCATTGCCTTCTTTGAGTAGTCCAGTCAGTCAGTCAATAAGCATTTATTATGTACTTGCTATGTATTTAGCAATGTGCAAAGGGCTGAGAATACAAAAAGAGGCAAATGACAGTCCCTGATCTCAAGGAATTCACAATGAAATGGGAGAGAGAACATGCAAACAATATGTCTAAACAAGCGATATCCAAGATAAATAGGAAGTAATTAAAAGGAAACACTAAAAACTAATTAATTAATTAAGAATTAAGAGGGGTTAGGAGAGACTTCCTGTAGAAGATGGAATTTTAGTTGGGACTTAAAGGAAGCCCAAAAACCAGTAGGCAGATGAAGAGGGAAAGTATTCCAGGCATGGGGGTAGCCCTAGAATTAAGCTAGTAGTGGCTACTCCTTCCTCTGCCTCATGAAAGTACTCATTACTCATTTGATAGTTTTCATCCATTGTCTTAAATTGTAATTATTTTTTCATGTTTTTGTCTTATCTTGCTAGAATCTTAGAATTGGAAAGAATTCAAAGGCCAACCAGTTCAACCTATATCTGAATAAGAATCCCCTCTTCCACATACCCAACAAGTGATCACCCAGCCATGGCTTGAAGACTCCTAGGTGGGGGAAACTCACTGCTTGTCAAAGGTAGCCCACTTCACTATGGGATACTTGTCATTGTTAGAAAGCTTTCCTTATATTACATCTAACAGGGCTGCTTTGCAACTTTCACTCATTTTTCCCAGTTCTTTCCTCTGAGCCTAAGCAAAGTCTGATCCCTTTTGCACAAGCCACTCCCCAAATACTTAAAAACAAAAACAAGGAGAGGCAGGGTGGCACAGCTGATTAAAGATCTGTCCTCAGAGTCAGGTTCAAATCCTACTCCTGACATATACTGACTAAATGACCCTGGGCAAGTAACTTAATCTCTCTCAATGGCCCAGGCAACTTTCTAAGACAGTAGTTCTTTTTTTTTTTTTAATTTTATTTTAGTTTGCATCATTCATTTCCACAAGATTTTGAGTTACATATTTTCTCCCCCTCTTTCCCCCACCCACCGCCCCAAAACAGCCATCCCAGTGTGTCCCCCCTCCCCCAGTCTATTAAGACAGTAGTTCTTAACCCCCAAAGGGGTCCATGGACTTAGAACTTTGAATATTTTGATAATTCTATTTAAATGTAATAGAGTTCCAATCATATTATCTTATGCATTTAAAACCATTAGTCTGAGAAAGGATCTATAGGCTTCACCAGACTGCCAAAGGGACCTGTAACACACAAAAAAAGTTAAGAACCCCTGATCTAAGTCCATAAACCGAAGAGCAAGCATCCATCTCTACTGGTAACAGAAGTCCCGCACATGGAGCTCCCTACTTTGATAAAACTATAACTCTAGTCAAACAATAATGATAATAACAATCAGGGATGTATTGGAGCCGGTTCTAACCAGCTCTGGAGAGCAGACTGCTAAATTTTGAGGGTGAGCATTTACACCTAGGAAATTGGCTACAAATTAGGGCTTAATTTACTCCTAGGTTGACTGTCTAGATTTAAGAAGGCATTATTAATGCAGATTAAATTTAAAAATGGGTTATACATCATAATGTTAATGGAATCTGAAGATCTTCCTTGCCCCTTTGTATTGGCAAGTAGGCAAATACTTAGCACCTTGTTTCAAGTTAACACCTTGTTTAAGCTATTTAATTAACACAGAAGTAGTTAACACCTTGGATATAACAGGTAGTGGCAGAATAGGAAGGAGCTAAGGCATATATAAGGAAAAGCCCTAGCTGGGAATGGCAGAATTTCCTGGGGTAAGCATTTGGAGGCTGGAACTTCTGCTGAGACCTTTCTTCTGCTGAGATCTTTCCTTTGGGAATTTCTGCTCAGAACTTCCAAGAACCAGGGTGAGGAGCTACTGTGAGTGAGAGAGGAGGATCCCTGCTTGAAGGAGCCTGTTTTGTTGTGAAGGCTTGGGAATGTGGGTGTTCACTGCATTAACCATGTGTACCAACTTCATGGCTACTGTAATGACTTTGGCTTTCTGGTTCTGGGACTCGGTTTTCTGGTATTTGAATAAAGGCTTTGGTTCCACCCTCCACGTGGAAAATCTGCTACATTTTGTGATTCACAACTATACCAGCATATTCATAACCACCATGGGTGTTGT
>CM053589.1:118177354-118272871 GCA_028646515.1 Pseudochirops corinnae
CCTGCCCTACCCTCCGTCATCCCACCTCTCATCCCCATTCCCCCCTACTCTCCTGTGTGGCAAGATACCCAGTTTAGAGTTTATGCCATTCCTTCCCTAAGCCAAGCTCAATAAGAGTAAAGTTGACCCTTTCCCTTTTGCCTTCCTCTTCTTCCCCTCCATTGTAACAATTATCCTTTGCAGGGCATGTTTTTCAGATGTGTAGATGACATGGTGCAGTAAGGAACTGAATTAGATGATGGAATATGAATCAGAAAAAACATATCTCAACAGGCCAGGAAAATGGGCTAATCTAATACAATGGCACTAACTGGGGATAAATGTCAATGTTCTGCACTTAGGCCCAAAAACTCAATCACTAAAGGACAGGATGGAAAGCCATGTCTAGACAGCAGCCTACATTAGCAAGACTTAAAGGTCTGATTTGACTGTAAGCCCAACATGAGTCAACAATATAATGTTGCCAAAAAAGCTTAAACAGCCTTAAGCTATATGAATAGAAAAATAGCAAAGGGAAGTGATAGTCCCTATTGTAGTATGCTGCTCTTATAAAACCAATTTTAAGAGTTATTATTTTCAAAGTTCCACTTCTGACACATACTATTTGGTCGTAGACAAGTCACATAAATTCTAAAACTATGACTTGCAGGAAAACCACAGATAGAAGGAGTATCTCACCAAGAATTCCCTATACCAAGAAAATGACAGATCTGGCCAAAAAAGGAGTGAAGGCTTGGGGGTATGGGGGAGGTTAGAGAGGATTATTCCATTATCCCTTTTCTCTATTAGTATGAATGATTAGCACTTTATGTGTCATTTCCAACTCTGATAAAGTGTTCCTATCTTTGATTTATCTACATTTGATGACTCAACTTCCACCATTCTCTCTGACTAGATTCCAAGCTTTCTGACTATACTCTACCATTCACTTCCTGCAAAAAGGATGTCACAAACTTTTAGGCAGAAGGGTACCTAGGGCAATGTATCACCCAATCTATCCAGATAGCTGAAGACCATTCGTAATATACCATGTGTCTTTTCTATAATTAATGTGGTGAGCTTGGCAACCTCATTAAGGACATGTTGGACTTGGGCTTGGGATAGTGACATGAGCCAAGGCTTTGGTGGGTAACACTGATCACCAGCAGTGAATGAGCAGCAGGCTTAATATGTGTCCTTATTTATGTTCCTATAGTCTAAGCAGGAAAAGCTAATCTAGGATTCCATTACTTACCAATTAGCAGCCCACCAGGGGTTCTTCCTGATTCTAAGAACTGACACAAGCCAGGCTGCCTGAGTAAGTATGTATTATGACACAAACCAAGGAAACTGGCCACCACATCCAAGATCTGGGGTTGGCAGTCACCCCCATCTGCATGTGGAAGACCTTTCTGTTGCACATTATGTGCTCATTCTGTGTGGGTGTCTGGAGACAGATGTGAAGATTAGTAACAGCTCCCAAGGCAGCTGGAAACTGAGCTGTGTCTTTAACTCCCGCCGTTTTCCTTTGGTGTTGCCTTTCTACAATAATGATAATGCCCCGATCAAATGTCTTTCAAGTAGCAGCAACAGAGTTCATAAAGTCAAGGTTAACTGGGGGAAAAAATACAGCAGGGGCTCCTTTCATGGTCTAAAGTGATCCCAAGTTAAAAAATAAAAGGAAAAAAAAAACTATTACTTTTCTGCTACATACAAGGATGCACTGCCTTCCCAACTTACTCATTCCTATTGGTCATTGTGATAGGGGGGAAGGGGGAAATTGCAGGAAACTGGCCTAAGTGAAAGTGGATCCACTCCTACAGAAAGGTTCCTTCCTTATTTGCCAAAGAAAGCACTACAAGATACATACACCCCAGTCTAATTTTCTTAATCAAAGACAAGGAAAAGTCTTCATGCCATTTTCCTAGCATGAAAGATCTATATAGGAATTGATTACTGAAGTATTTCAGTTATCTAGAAGTTTTGTTGTATGCTTGTTTGTTTTTTTCTAATCTAGCAGCCTCACCTTTCCAGAATCCAACAAGGCACTTCCCCTATGAAACCTTCCTTGATGTTCCCAGCTGGAAATGTCTCCTCGCTCACTTGATCTCAGAGAACTCTAGCGGTGAACACATGCACATTTCATCACTCCTCCTGGACTATAACCTCTGATAGTATGACCAGGGCTTCATGGTCCTGAGAAATACACTTCAACACTCAGAACTTCAGTGTCTTCATCTGTAAAATGGGAATAATAATCTTGCTAGCTAGCTAGCTATCTCACATGGCTGATAACACAAATTTAATTATATTGTTATTAGCTATTTTCTCCAGTGCTGAGCACAACAAAAACATTGCAGGGTAGGCATTTAAGAACTGTTGGTTGAATCAAGACTAGAAATTACGCAAAAGAAGGTTCCTGGCATCAAAAATAAATGTTACAAAGATTGTAGCAAAACTAAGGCATTTTAGTCCCAGAGGTGCCCTTCAAGCCCCCAGTCTTCATTTTCCATATAATGCATTATGGTCATTTCATTTTCCAGCCTAAAGCCCCAAATTAGGTAAGGTCAAAGGATCTGGAGCAGGCAAGTACACTATTAATAGTGGGAAGTAACTTCAGATTCCCTGACATTGAGGCAAAAGATTAAAAAAAACTTCAAAAAAATAGAAAAAAGTTCAAGAGTCCAAAAAAGAAAAAAAATGTTCATTGTAGTCTGGAACAATTCCAGCGTAGGGAACATGCACTTTCCTTAATAGGCTCTGAAGCCATCACTGTAATATTACAGAATTTTACAAGACTTGAGGGTAGCTATGTTGTACCGTAGATAGAATGCCAGGCCTGGACCCAGGAAGATGCAAATTCAAATGTGACCTCAGATTACTTACTACCTGTGTGATCCTGGAAGAGTCATACAAACCTGTTTGCCTCAGTTTCCTCATCTATAAAATGGGATGGAGAAGGAAATGGCAAACCATTACAGTATCTTTGCCAAGAAAATCCCAAGTAGGGTCACAAAGAGTCAGTTATGACTGAAAAACAACTGAACTGGGGCAATAAACTCAATTATCTCCCCCTTGAAACTCTAAACCTTATGAAACCAACATGTTCATGATGATGATAATAACAGCTACTATTTATAGAGCATAATATTTAAGGCTTATGTCCCTGAATGGTAGGCTTAATTATTATCCCCACTTTAGAGATGAGGAAACTGAATCTCAGAGAGGTTAATGGACTCGCTCAGGGTCACACTGATGGTAAGTGTCCCCAGTCCATCTCTCTATTCACTACATCCCACTGCCTCAATGACTATGCTTAAGGAGGCAGGAATAATGTCTTTTATTTTTCCTTAATAATTTATTATGAATTTGGCTTGAAAAATAACAAAAGTCAACATACATTTACAACTATTTTTACAAAGAATTTCCATTGGCAGACATCCCCAACAGCTAATTTTTTCCTACTTTAGTGTCCCTTTGTCCACCTGCTTCATATTTCTGCAAAAATTCTACACACTGATGACACTTATATTATCACCCTTATTTATATTACAGGGCTACTCCATTACACTGAAAGACCACAATTCTGTTCAGTCATTCACCAGCTGTTGGATATTCAATGCTGTTTAGTTCCTGATTGCAAATAGAGCAGCCTGGGTATCTGTAGCAGCAAGTACCCTAGCATACCCAGGATGGCTGCTAGCACAGGTTCTTTGATCTGCTTTTCTAAAGGAAAGTAACTCAAACTGGGTCAACAGTCTTACTTTAATCAAACATATATATATATATATATATATATATATATATATATATCAGTTACCTAGTTCAGGGGGAAAAGGCAGTACCCTGAAGTTCAGAAAATACGAATAGACAAAAAAATACAGAGAAAATAACACAATTTAACAGACCGACAGGGCTTCTAGTTGTCTAACCATTACATGCATACAGTGTTAGTTACCAGAGAGGGAAGCACCAACTTCTGGGTTTTCAAAGCTGGCGGGGGGGGGTTCCCAATGGCTGCCCAGAGTCTCATCTGGCCAAATCACATAACTCTTCTCGTAAGTGAACCCCAAGGCAAACGTCACCTCAGGGAGTATATATACCCTTCTCCAGGGTCAGAGAACAGCAAACCTTCATGACCCCTGCCTAATTACAAAGTGACAAAAGGTGGGCCTTCCTGAAAAATAAGCCTCCCCTAAGCAAAAGTTTCTTGTTGGGCTCCCAGTGAGACCCATGAAAGGGCAGGAAAGATCTTCAAATTCCCTTACCATTACAGTATCTTTGAGCAGAGAGTTCTTTTTCTTTCTTTTCTGAAAATACACTTTGAGTACATTGTGTTAGGATATTGGACTTGCAGTCAAGAAGATCTGGGTTCATATCCAACCTCTGACATTTACCAGCTATGTGACCACAGGGGTGGAGTGTGCAGATGGAGAGGGGAACAAGCATCTATTAAAGCACCCACTATGTGCCAAGCACTGTGCTAAGCATTTTGTAAATATTATCCTATTTGATATGAGGTCACTCACCCTCTGGGTCTCACCTTCTCCATCTGTAAAATCATACTATCCATAGTCCCTACTTCACTGTATTGTTGGGAGGCTCAAATGGAATAATTAGTATAAAGTGGCTTGTGAACTTTAAAACACTACATAAATGTCGATTATTGTTATGTAATATATTTTAGAAAGATTCTCATCCAAGATGCTCACTTTTTTTTAAGTTTCAGTGCCAAGAGATATAAACTTCAGCAACCCAGAAAGTTCCCTTACATAGTACATCTCATTCCCAGATGATGTCAGATAAATGAGGTGTTACCGTATTTTGTCTTCCATGTTTTAAGAAACAATTGTGTGGAACAATATCTACTGTTAGAGGGGCATTCCCTTCAGGCAGCTCCTCATCATATCTGTCACATACAGATGAAAGCCATTTAAAATAGCTATCACATCCAGATGGTAACATAGTTTTCAAACCAGCGACTAAATATTCAGCTTGGTGACTGAATGGAAGCATATGTATATGATGAACCTAATTATTTCATCATATGTTCCAAAGCAATTCCTACAGTTTTGGGCTGATTGATACCTATGGTTTCCAGGTTATGGAAACCTAAAACTGCCAAGCATTAGCAATACATGCTAGAGGAAAAACACATGCAGAAAGACTGATGGCTGGACAATTTGTTGATCAGTCAGATAGATGAAATGGCCGTCCATCTGATGTATGCCTCCTGATTCATGTAACCTCATATGTGAACAGTCATTAGAGGATCAGAAATTATACACCCCTCCTAGATGATGAAAATAACTATAATAGCAGTTGGCTTTTCCAGTTCATAAAGCCTTTCTTTACAACAACCCATCGTTCAAAGTCCATCTCAACTGCCACTGCATCCATACAGCCTTCTCTGATCCCCTCCCCTCCACACATGTAGGTATTACTGTTCTTTGTTCTGAGGGACAGCAAAGAGCCGTGAAAAGAGTGACAAATATGGAGTCAGGGGACCTGAGTCTGAATCTCAGTTCTGCCACTTACTCCCTGTGCTTTTAAGTAAGTCCCTTCCTTATTTCTTCATCTGTAAAATAAGAGGACTAAACTAGATCACTTATAAGGTCCTTTCTAGCCCTAGCCCTATAACCCCACCATCCATATGACTCTGTACTTAATTACATGAAGACTTACAATGAAGTTAATCGTGCCCATGTCTTAATTTCATTAGACTCAAAATTCCTTGAGGGCACAGACTATACTTTTGTCCATCTCTGGATCCCCTGCAGGGCCCATACAAACTCTTGAATATAGCAATCACTGAATAAAGTTGTGTTCAGTTGGCTTAAATCCTCCTCATCACATTCCAGGAAAAGCTAAGGGTCAAAAAAGGCTCAACTTCTTTCCTACCTGCAGGGGGCAGGCATCTGCAGCAGTATGGCAGGAGAATATAAAGGAATATGGAACTGTTTCGGTAGAGGATGTCAACTCACCCACATCCACCCTGCTTCTACCCATCATATCTCTGCCTGTAGAGAAAGACTGATAGAAAATTCCCAACCGCTAATTTATATAACTGGTCCTAACAAGTGAAGCAAAGTAAGGTGTGTTTTTTTTTTCCTTCTATTTAAGACCTCCATTGCATAGCAAGATTTTACATAAGTGTGTATATATGTGTGTGTGTGTGTGTGTATGTGTGTGTCTGTCTGTAAATATACATACACAATATATTATATAGTTTTCCCCTAGGAAAGGGAAAAAGGCAAAAATATACAATCACTCCCAAAAAATTATAAAAAATTTACCACTTAAACACTGGAGATATTAACATCCTTCTCCCTTCTCTACACATAAAACCTTGAATTTAACTAGGTTTTTTTTAGTTCATTCTTATTCCTATCTACTCATTACTCACTCATTTCAGCCTAGTATATTTATACATTTTTAGACCTGGAAGAGACCTTAGAAATAATTCCATATTACCCCCTTCATTTTACAGATGAGGAAATTAAAACCCTGAGAACTTCCATGCCTTGCCCAAGGTCACATAGCTAGTTACGGAAGAGGAAAGATCACACAGATACTTAGTGGCATATCTGGAATTCCAACCCAGGTCCCCTAAATCCCAGTCCCATGCTCATTGTTACAGTCATGATATATTCTAAACCATTCATCTATAAAACTCTTTCCTGTTTTCATAATACTTTGATGGATTGTCAGAACAACCTGGTGTAGTGCTAGACCGTGGGTTGAAAAGTGACAGGGCAGGTGGTGCCAGGAGCAGGAAGTCAGACTCGATAGCAGAATGTGATGTAGCCAAAAGGTCACAACTGAGATCCATAAATCAGTTAATTCAGAAAGATGGGCCATAAAGGCAAAACTAATATTTTCCTCCTTCAGAAATCATTTATTATGCTCCTTTTATGTGCAAAAGGCTGCACTAGGTATACTAAAAGAGATGAAAAAGAATAATAATAAACCATGGCCCCTGCCTTTGTGGTGCATCCAACAGAGAATTTGCAGTGTTAGTTGAATCAAAGGAGTATGGAATATGAGTAGACCACATACAGTCAGTGTCCAGAGATTAAAACCAGCAGATAGGAACAGGAATAAAGAAGTATTTGCTAATCCAAGTATTTGCTAGGGTCAGTGCTCAGGGTTCAAACAGGGGAAAAAGATACAGTATGGGCAAATGACTCCATATTACAGTAGAGCTAGCACGTAACTCCAGGAGAGCTTTCTGCTGTCTGCTCTGGATACAGGACAGCTTCATGATTTCTGTAAGTAGAGAAGGGTTCTCAAAACAAAACAAAAAGTCAGCAAAGTCTCTTGGTGAGTTCAGGTCTACCCTCCTTCCCAATGTAAAATGCAGCTTTGGGTGATTTTATTTCTGAAAAACAACAATAGCACAGATAGCTCTGAGAGAACTTCTAAGAAAGCAGAACAAGGAGAAAATTACTTGGGGAGAGACATAGTTGAAGTACTTGAGAAAATCAGCCCTCAGAGAAAAGTGCTCAAAGAAGCAAAGTGCTCAAAGATAACCAAAATGGATCATTTCCCAACAGCTAGCTTACATAAGACTGTCATGAGGATTTTGATATTAAGAATAATGAAATTTTGATATTAGAACTTTTGGATAATCATGCCACAATTGTATATTGCCTATTTGTTAAGAATTTGGCAGAAATGCAAATTTCAGTTTCTCATCCTAAGAAAGAGGTGAGTCACTTCACTTCACACAAGGAGACTTTACTTTGAGGCAGGAGGCAATTAGCAATAAAAGAATCAGACTGCGACCAGAGGAAAAGAAAAAAAATGCTGAGGAAGAAGAGACTAAAACAGAAGAGTTGAGGCTGTGCCCCTGCTGCTTGAAAAAATGCTGAGTTCAGAGAAGTCCAGCTGAACTAATGCACCACAGAAAAGTAACTGAATGAGAGCTGAGAGAAGAGGTTGGACTTTGCATTACCCACTCCTGCAGAGTTTCCTGGAAGAAGCTATATTTTACATCTGCTGCTACACCCAGGACTCACTGGAAGTAGGTAGGCTTAGTATCTATTGCTCCAAAGGAAGGTGAATGAAAAGTCCAGTGAGATGTATTGAATGTAAGTGCTGCAGCCTGGAGTGACTAGAGGAAGAAAAATCCACTGCTGCTTAACAGAACAGCTTAGAGAGAGGAGAAATTTGTGTGCCATGCCCTTTACTTCCACCTGTGGCTTAAGGGGCAAACTCCTCAGAGCCCAACTGAGTCAACTTAAACAGCCTGCAAATCCCAGACTTAAGGGAACTATTTTTGTTAAAAGGGCGGAATTCTCTCTTAAACCATAGCCCAAGAAACATTCAAGTGAGTGGCCAGAAGAAAAGATACCTGACCTAGCAGGTAAATTTTGGTGCCTGCTGTTCTCTAAATAGTCCAACAACATCAATGTCTACAGTCCAGAGTCTGGAATTATCCTGGGCACCTGGGGCCCTTGCTTGTGTGCCTCCATGCTATGGGTTTCTAAGTCTGGGCACATTTCTTCATGGACACTGTGTGTATTCACGGAAAATAGGGCACAGGTTTAGGGATGAGCTATTGTTACATTTATTTTTGCTTTTTTATTCTATTTATTAAATGTTTTATGATTAAGAATTAATGGTATCTATTCGGTATTGGAGGGATTTTGGAAGGACATACACTAAAAACGTTGTTGGTGGACCTGTGAATTCATATAGCCATGCAGATGAAATTATACAAATAAAGAGTCTAAACATCCATATCTTTGGCTCAAAGAATACAGTGCTAGGCATATACTCCAAGAAGGTTACATTTTTTAATGCCCCATCTATGCCAAAATACTTACAGCAGCCTTATTTGTGACAGCAAAAACTGTAAAAAAAAAAGTAGGTATCTATTGACTGAGGAAATAGCTAAACACATTTTGGTGCATGAATGTAAATGAATATTGTGCTAAAAGAAATGACTTGAGCAAATCCCTTAATCTCCCTGGACTTTGATGTTTGGAAGTTCTAAGATGACTTGGGTTGGGATCTCACTTTTGCCTCTTGTGAACACAGCAGGTCACTTAACCCTCTGCAGGGTTAGTCAGGTGTAGAACAGGTTAACTTTAGCTGGTTTCCTATCAATCACAACTAGCCTGAACTGAATTAAATCCCTCCTCTGCTCCCCCATCTTTGGGAGGTGAACTGAGGCAGGACCTTGGAATTTAATTCTCCCCTAGTCTGGACAGAGAGAAGGGAAGGGAAGGGTAAGCAGTCCTCCTAGACCTCTGACAATAGGTCTCATATGATTCAACCTAGTTCTAACAAAAGCTTAGCTAAACTTTAAGTGCTACACAAATAAACTGACTTGGTCTACACATTGTTTAATTGCTCTTTTTTTAGGTCCTCAAAATAGATTTTTAGATTTCCTCATTTATAAAATTAGGGAACTGAACCTGATGGCCATCGGGGTCCCTTTCTGGTTCTCAGCCTTTCATACTATGACCCATTGTTTATCCCTTGATCTTGTTCATGCCTTGATCCATTGTTTATCCCAAGACTAGACCCATGGAAGCCCATGAAAATCCCCTACACAAATTATTAAGTTCTAAAAAATAAGCAATATGAAAAGATTTCTAATTCAAGTAACTGCCTCAGATGTACAGATCCTTCATCAAAAGGTTCCATAACTAGCTACAAATCTTTACCAATATGGTCACAAGCTGTTGGGCTTTGAAGAAAGGTCTGTAAATCCTCAAATGTAGAAACAATTGATTTCCTTTCTTGTGTACATCTTGGGCATAAGAATCATAAGGGAGAATTACTATATTTTATGCAGTCCTTTACATAAGCAAGATATAATTATCCACAGAATTAAGGGGCACAAACATGTATATAAGGGTACCTAGAAATGATCTAAAGTAGCAAAAATGTTGTACCACCATAATTTTCCTCTTTAAGTACACACGGCTAAGACTATGTCTTCAAAATCCAAAAATATAGCCATAGGCACCTTCCAGTTTTTCCATTTCTTGGGGAAAGCAAATCAAGGAATAATTTTTCATGTCCTTGCCAAGAAACACAGAAGGGTAGCTTCTAGTAGCACTAACTAGAACCCATCCTCAATGCTCCAGAGGAAGTTGGATTTCAGCAAGAGGTGATGGTGAAATATACCACTTTTAGTGAAAAGAACACCAAACTCTTATGAATTCAGAAATGCTCAATTTGGTCAATTCTAACCTATAATTACTTATCTTCAAAAATTAGTACAGCAATGTTGTGGCCCTTTTTTCTAACCAAAAAAAATATTATTTTTCTACCTTGAACGGCTAAAGTTTGAAAGAATGGAGGTCAGGGAATAAAACATGCTTTGTGAACCCTTTTTCATAATCTCTTTTAGTTGGAGATAACATATTGAATGTAAATCCATGTAAAATTAAAACAATGATTTATTTATTTTTGAGGGGGATTTATTCAAAAAGGGCTCAGTTTGCAACAGATGTAGCAAATTATACCATTAAACACTTAATCCTAATAAAGCTTCAATTTCAGGCTTAACAATAAAGGCTTGCCCAAAAAAAGAAGTTTGCTTTGCCTGAAATAAGACTCCAGAAATAAACCATTAAAAAGGGTCTTAAGTAGTTAAAAGGGTGACCGCTCACTGGACACAAGGGATATTAAAACAGGTTGGGCAGCTTAGCACTCTAAGATCAACCCCAAATTTATCACACACAGAATTTCTGTGCTAAATTGTACAAATTTCAAAATATAAAAACCACATGATGACTTGACCTCCTAATCCAAAAACCTATTTTGAGGCTTAAAAAAGATCAATTAGTTTAACAATGTGTAACAATGTGTAGACTAAGTCAATTTATTTGTGTAGCACTCAAAGTTTAGTAAAGCTAAGCTTTTGTTAGAATAAAATTGAATAATATGAGGCCTATCATTAGAAGACTAAGAGGAGAGCCTACTCTTCTCTTGGTCCTGACTAAGGGAGAATTAAACTCCAAAGGGCTGCCTCAGTCCTCCTCCCAAAGGTGAGGGAGAGGAAGAGAGATTTAATACAGTTCAGTCCAGTTGTGATCGATGAAGAGGAAACCAGTTAAAATTAAACTGTACTACACCTGCCTAACCATGCATAGGGTTAAATGACCTGGCAAGCTTGCACAGCTACCAAGAGGCAGAAGTGAGATCTTAACCCAAGTCTTCCTAGACCTACAGAGAGGAACCAAATCCCTTGGGATCCTTCCTATTCCATAAGACAAGCAATTTTTGCTGAAGTCTCTGATAACTATCCCTGGCTGACAAAGTCTAACTAGGTAACCAGTATGTAAGACTGCCTTTAGAACAAATAAATGATTGTCTGAGAAAATCCAATGCTTGGTTTTGCTTCCATTGAAAGAAACCCAAAGAAGTCCTACATATATCAAAAAGGGTCACCCATCCCTAACCATTTCACAAGTCTACACAAGCCTAATTAAGATGCTCTTCCTCTTTAAGTCAGGTTGAAGGGTTTTACCCCAGCCACAAATGCATCAGAAAACACATTCTCATTGCAAACTGAAGCTGAACTAACCAGGCTATCATAATGCTGAATCTGTCCCTCTTGAATAAGAAGCCACAAATCAAGACCAATGTTGCATTTATGAAGCTGTATCAGCTTCAGTCATGAAATTGTTTCCTGATCTTCCCTTTAGTAAAAGCACCTGTTCTGACACTGGAAAACCTCGGGACTGTAAGTGTTAAGCCATCTGTAGATAGTTCTTGAACAGCAATCCTTAGTAACAGATTGTCATCATCGTTCCTGCATTCCAGAGAGCTTCAAATCAGAAGGAATGAATAAGTCTGTGAAGGAGTCATGATACATCCCTACTTAAAATGATTCTATTTAATTTCTTAAAGCATATTTGAGAAGCGTCCTCGGAAGAACTGCCTAAAACGGATGACTAAAAGGCAGAAGCCTACTATTGTGCTTAGTAAAGAATCCTCGGAGCACCTGAATGGCACAGTGGCTAGACAGAGTGCCAAGCTTGGAGTCAGGAAGACTGAGCTCAAATCTAACTGTGTGACTCTGGGCAAGTCACTTCACACTCTTTGCCTCAGGTTCCATCTGTAAAATGAGCTGGAGAATGAAAAGGCAAAGCACTCTAGTGTCTTTACCAAGAAAACCCCGAATGGAGTCATGAAGAGTCAGCCATGACTTACACAAGAGCAACAACAAAGTCTTAGCCTACGGAAATTAGGCAAGGTCCAGATGGAAGAAGAAAGGAGGTCAATCTGGGTGCCAAAGTGACCTCTGACTAAAAGGAGATCATCATGGAGGAAATAAGCATTGACATAGTGTGTGCCATGTGCTTTTTACAAACATTATATTATATTCTCAAGACAATCCTGAGAGCTAAATATTACTACTAAGCCCATTTTATAGTTAAGAAAACTGAAGCAGACAATGGTTAAATGACTTGCCCAGAGTCACACAGCTTGTAAGTATCTGAGTTCATGTTTGTAAGTATCCAAGTTCAAACCTAAACTCAGATTTTCCTAAATCTCAGCTCAGAGTGCTATCTACTGTGATATACTGCATATCATCACAGCGTTTTAACAGACATGAAAAAATCAAAAGAAAACATCATCAAGGCTAGGAACTCTTCCTTGCTTGGCTGAGATGAGAGCAGTCCTAAGAGCTCAAATAGGGAATGTTCAGAAGGCAAAAACTCTTCCATTGGATAAACTGTAAACAGGTGATTATGGGATTTTAAAACCAAATCCCAACAGGTGAAACAGGATGAATGAAGCAGTTGGGGACTATGCAAAGACTGGAAGAGCCCTAAGTGAAAAGAACATATGGTGTGTGTTTGACAAAGTTAACTACACAAAAACACACACACACACAGAAGCTAACATATTTCATACCTTTTTATGTTTATAGTTCAATAGTCAGTAAGTAATATATTTTGGATTATAACAGCCAAAATAACACAAAATAAAATAAAGAGCAAACTGTAATGTTTGTTTAGACCTAATGCCTTTTAAAACACACAGAGCCAAATTCTGTTTTAAAATAGCCTGATGATAGTTAGGAGATACGTTTTTATAAATAGCTGAAAGAAAACAGAATAGAGGGAAAAGTTAAATTCAGTAGTGATAAAAGTTGGAGTCTAGTCAGTAAAGTACTTATTTGTACCTGAGATTTATTCACATTCTGCTTTAAATGGTGTCTCATTTTCTTGTTAATTACCAATTAGTGAATGAGTAGGCTTTAGGTGTTAATATTTATATTTTTATACGTTAAATATCAGTGACTAGATCCTGTCCTAATCTATTTTTTATTTTTAGTTTTCAATATATTTATTTTTATTTTCTTCTCACCCCTCTATCCCTGAAGAAAGTCTAAGTGCTTAGGAAAAACAAAATCTCCTTGCTTAGACTGGTTCTGTAATCTCAAATTTATCACAGGACTACAGATATGTAAGTTCTTATCATTCTGTTTTATATCACCAAGTTGATGGTGGCCAGAGATCACTTACAAAATACTACTTAGGAACTTTTTGAATGAGCAGGAATGTTTCATTTTGATCTACATCTATCAAAACAGAATTACTAAAAAGGGATCAGACGGAAAATGGGAAAGTGTAGGTTTACTAACATCACAATTCCTACTGATCCTCTTGGTCTGAGAACCAAAGCTTAAAAAGGATATTCATTGATTCTTTGGAGAATATTCCAAGGAAGCTATTCAGCATGGTGAAGAGTCACAAGGTTATATGGCATATGATGATTAATGAAAAGAACTGAGGATATCTAGCTAGAGAAGAGCAGAATTAAGAGGGGGAAAACAGTATAACTTCCTTCAAAAAGATTTGGGGATTTTAATAGACTGTAAGCTCAATATGTTGAACAATGTGCTATGGGAGTTAAAAAAAAAAGTTAATGGGATCTTGGGCTACATTGAGATGTGGAATCCAGGACTAAGGAAAAGATAATACGACTGTAATCTTCACTGGTCAGTCCACATCTGGGATGGTGACCTCAGTACTGGGCACCACATTTTAAAGAAAGCACTGATAAGCTGGGGTGTCCTAAAGAAGGTGATCAGGATGGTAAGGATAAAGAGATCATGACATTCAGAAAATGAAGACCAGAGTAGGGGGAGATAACAGCTGTCTTCAATTATTTGAAAGGCTTGTCTAAGTATTTGACTTAGATTGTTTTGAACAATAAGTAAAAATTGTAGGAAAAAGATTTTAGCTCCATGCAAGAAAAAACTTCTTAGTGATAAGAGCTGTCCAGAAGGGGAATGGACTAGTCTAGAAAGTCATAGGTTCTTCCACATGAAGGGCCAGATGCTGCTTTTGGTGGGACATGAAAAGAGGAATCTTTTTCAGATGTGGATTATAAGAGTTGGCCACTGAGGTCCCTTCCAACTCATCAAACTGTGATTCCATGTTCTCAGAATTCTGTATATCCAGTCTGGTAGGCCCCATTAGACCAAGGAAAGGTACTGATGTCTTAATAATTATTTTATATTTTAGGGTTATTACTAATAAATCTTTTCATTAGAAAGGAGTCATTTTCCCATTGATTGGTACGTTTCTTAGTAAGACAAGAATTTTCCTATTGTCTATAAACAAGATAGCTAGATGGGATAAAATGTGGAACTTGATGTCAGGAAAGCCTGGATTTAAATCTTGCCTCTCTCTTTTTTTTAGTTTGTTTTTTTTAATTGATGCACTTTATTTTTACATGACAAACTTCTATAGATTTCCCCACTCTGTGAGTTTTATTTTTTTAAAAATTAAAACAATTGAGTAAAATTAATAGCATAGAAATCTCAGCTCATAGTTATACAATATTCCACATCTGTAGTACCCCCTTGTCTCCATTTTTTAAATTAATAAAAATCTATTTTCTCTCACCCCCACTACAGTGAAAATAAAAGAAAAACAGGAAAAAAAATTCTTTGTAACAAATATAGATAGTCAAGCAAAACAAATTCCCTCATTGCCCATATACAAAATATGTCTCATTCTGTACCTTAAATTTATTACCTCTCTTCAAGAAGGTGGATAATGTTTCATCATTAGTCCTCTATAATCATGGGTGGTGACTACAGTCATTATAGATCTTACAACTTTCAAAAGTTATTTTTATAGTTTTGCTGTTACTCTATAAAACATTCTCTGCGTTCTGTCTCCATCTGTTATAAGTCTTCACATTTTTTCATTTTTTATTAATATTTTAATTTTGTGTTCTTCTGACTCTGCTTATTTTGTTCTGCATCAGTTTATTTCCCCCCTTCCTGTTATTTCCTTTAAGAATATCAAAATAGAAAAAAAAAAAACCTTTCCCTTCTCCCTCTACTATAATATAAATACGTCATTGTTTAAAGTCTTAAAACTATTCAATTTTATTTACCTTTCTATGCTTCCCTTGACTCTTGTGTATGGAACTATTTAGCACTCATATTTTCATTAGAAATGCTTACCTTATAGAGTATGTTAGTTTTGGTTACAAGTCATTATCTTTTGCTTTTGGAATGTATTGTTCCAAAATTTTTCCTTCTTCAAAAAAGTCGCTGGCAAGCCTTGTGTGGTTCTGCCTTGGTACCTGACTTCTCTCTTTCTCATTGCTTGCAATATCTTTTTCTTTTACTAGGAGCTCTGGATTTTGGTTATGACATTACTGGGAGTTTTCAATTTGGAGTTTCTTTCAGGAGGTGATAGGTGGATGCTTTTTTTTTCACTGCTTTTTCTCAATCTCCTTTGCTGGATCTTTATCCAGATCACACTCAGTAAACATGGGTATTCTCCAAGGCTCTTTTCTGGGCCTGCCTTTATTATCCCTCTATATTATATCTCATGAGTTCAGTTATCATCTCCCATGTATGTCTTCTTTCCATTCACACAGACACCACACAGACATCACCTCCTGGTAGTAGCCTGGTATACTCAGTAGCCTTCCTGCTACTTTTTTTTGTTGTAATATTTTGCTTCTTTCATAATAATTCTTGTTTCATGTAGTTATCAAGTCTTACTTGGTCTACTCTAATTAAAGTTTTCTACCTTCTGTTCTCAACTATTTATTATTCTTCCATCTTTTTCCTCCAGAGCTATTATTTCATTTTTTATCTCTTGATTCACTCCTTCTAGATACTCCTGTAGTTCTTGTGACCAAGGCATTTTTAAAATGAAGTTCTGCTTATTATTGTTGTGAAATTACCATCCTCTGGATTTATCTCTTGGGCATCTCTTGATGCATAATATTTCTTCATTGTGTTCAATGTCTTCCTCTGCTTACTCATATCTCCAGCTTCAGTTTCTAATTTGGGACTTTGTGCCAAGGCCAGCCCTATTTGGTCTTGACCTTGATTTCCTTAGTTCCTCCTGCTAGTTTTTATTTCCCCTTATGTGCTTAGAACCCTAGAAAGGTCTAAGGTTCCTAGTTACAGTTCTGTGGTTATCTTCACTTAGGATACCACTCCAGCCCTTCACACATCCCCCTCCCCTAAGGCCTCCTTGGTCCAGATGCTGCTACAGGCTTCCCCAATCAAGTCACTGCTGTTGGATTCTGACCTATTTAGCTGAGGTCCTTCTGGCTTTCTTGGCAGGGCCCTTCTTTCAACACTAGTGGTTTCTGGGTAATTTTTTTGTGCAGTCCCGCCTGGCCCAGATGAAGGCACTTAATCATGTTTCTCTTTGGATTTTGGATTTCTTAATCATAATTCAAAGCAGTACCTTTTTTAAAAATAATATACATATATATATATATACACATATATAAATATATGCTGTTTCTTTATGACCTTTCATGACACCATTTTAATGCTAAGTCCTCTTAGTCAAGGGGTTCTCAACCTTCCTAATGCCGTGACCCTTTAATACAGTTCCTCATGTTGTAGTGACCCCCAACCATAAAATTATTTTTGTTGCTACTTCATAACTGTAATTTTGCTACTGTTATGAATTTTAATATAAATATCTGATATGCAGGATATATTTTCATTGTTACAAATTGAACATAACCCACAGGTTGAGAACTGCTGTCTTAGTCTTTCTTGTGATGAGCTGTCTCTGTTCTAGATTGTACCCCCTCCTTTTTATGGAATCTTCAGTGCCTGCCACCTTCCCACACTAGAATCTTTCACGATCCATAGCACAGCCCTTCAAACTCTTTGCCTATGACTCTCGAGATGGGAAGCCAATCAAAAGACTTCATCTCTTGATATAAAACACCTAGGGTTTCTGCAGCATTACCAAGCAACTGGGATAAATAGAGTACTGAAAGACTTGGCTTCTCCTCTTAAGAGGTACTGAGAATTTGCTCTAATCATGCATCTGCCAAGTTAAAGAAGTTGCCTTTTCTTGTTTACATCATTCATTTCCATGAGATTTTGAGTTACAAATTTTCTCCCCATCTTTCCCCCGTTCACCACCCCAAAACAGCCCTATCCTACTGTATAACCCCTTCCCCAATCTGCTCTCTCCTATGTCCTCCCCCATCACCCCTCTGATTTTCCAGTAGGGCAAGATGGATCTCCCTACCCCAGTGCCTGTATATCTTAATTCCGAGTTGCGTGTAGTTAATAATACACAAATCAGATAAACTCTACTCCTGTGCTTTTAATAGATATGATAGTTTGTTTTTTTTCTGCAAAGTCTTTTAAATCCCAAGGCCACAACCTCTACAAAAATCTAGAGCCCTAATTTATACATAATAAATTCTAATGTTCACAAAATTTTAATGACTTTTTAGATCTAAAGAAGGTACGTTTAAAATATTGCTCATAGTACAATTTCCCCTAAAATTTCCATGTCCAAAGCCCAGTACCCCCAACACAAAAAACTCATGAATTTTTTTCCAACAGCTTAAAACTTTTTTAAAGAAATTTTACATCTCTAAACATAAGAACATAAATTCATAAATACAGAACCGAAAGCAACCTCAGACAGCATCTATTCCGAACTACCTCTTAAGTTCAGAAAAGAAATCAAACCACATAAAATGTACAATTCCCTTTAAGATATTCAAATCTTCCCAACCTTCTAAACCTCACAAATACTTTGTGAGGTTTATAGTTGCCTACTTCCTGGGCAACTATGACAGCCTGAAGTAATCACTACCTTCTCATAATATTATAACTCTCATAGTCCATCAGCCCATTGGACATTTATTATGTATAACGTCCTGTCATATAAATGTCATTTGTTTGTGCCTACAAAATAATTAAACTGAAAATCAGGAGTCAAACATGAAGTTTAATCTCTACTTTATAGACACATGTTGTACAAATCTTATCTCCATAAAACATTCCCTCTCTCCTTCTAGCTTACAAAAATGAATCTTTCTGACCCTCACTTGATATTTAATCATGTGCTACCTTATCATTTCTTCTACTGTTTAAATCTGTTATTGGAATTTAGATTTTCATGCTGATATTTTATCTCCCTTTTTGGACTGTAAGCTCCATCAAAGAAGGGGCCCAAGTTCATATGTCTGCCTAGTACAGTACTAGGTAGAGAATAGGCATTTCTCTATATTTGCTGGTTTGATTTGATGTGCTATCCTGGAAAAACAACTAATGAAATTCAAAACCCCATTTGCATTAACTATTGACCATTTCAATAGTCACAAATAATGTCATGGACACAGTGCAAGTCCCTGCTATAATCTGGCACCAAACTCCCTCCACAGTCTTATTTAATTATTCTCTCTAATATACTCTACGTTCCAGCCTAACTGGCTCAGTAACTCACCCTGAACTTCAAATGAACTTCCCAGTGTCTACTTTTATACACTGTCACAAGCCATACCTTCCAGTCCTAGAATGCATTGCCCTTTGCTTCTGCTTTTCGTATTCCTCCTTCTAGGATCTCCCAATTGTTACTTCCTCTGTGAAGACTTCCCATAGCCCACCACTACCCATTAATGCATTTTGTTCTTCACCCCCAATATTGCAGGATCTCCATTCTAGAGCTCTCCTCTGCTCCCTATCCTATATTTTAATGTTCCGTATATATGTTCCATTCTCCAATGGAATATAAGCCCCTTGGAGGCAAAAATTTTGACTTTTTTATCCGTATCCACAGCATCTAGCTCAATGTCTGAGCATGTAGAAGGCGCTTAAGAGTTTCTCTTAATGACGCTAGATTCACTGTTTCCCTAATACTCAATGGAAGAACACTGAAAACAGTGCTTCAACTTTCATTCATGGCAGAGAAAAAAGAAAAGAAACCCTAACAAATGTTTTCCAAATAAATGTCCATGTTTGTCATGCTTCAAGCTTTCATATAAATAGCATGCAAGCTCTAAGGGTTGGTTTGAAGTTTACCTCCACAATACTTCAGAGATATTCATGCCAACAAAGACAGTTTGACCCACCTAAGGAAATGCTCTTCAGTGACACTCGATAAAAACTGACCTTAAGAAAGTGGGACTCCCTTCAAATTTTACAAGGGTCATAAACAGACAAATTATCATTTAAATTTTTATATGAAGAAATAAATACAACTGCACTAGAAGAAAACTAACAGCTGCAGAAACATTGCACGATGCCATCTGACCACCATAGTAAAATTAAATGATTCCCTCAAGCCAGGGAAAAAGCCAGGTAGCAATATTTACAGCACAGTTTTACTGCATTTCCCTGAAAAAGTAAACAGATAGTGAACCAGATTTTTCCCTGTACTTTAATTACTCCTGGTAGGCACTTAATTTTTTCATCACTTATTACAGAAGTCTACCCTCAACAACCAATAAACAAATTATCCAATGTTAGGGAAAGAAAGGAAGAAAGGAAAGAAAGGAAAGAAAAGAAGGAAGGAAGGAAGGAAGGGAAGGAGGGAGGGAGGGAGGGAAGGAGGAAGGAAGGAAGGAAGGAAGGAAGGAAGGAAGGAAGGAAGGAAGGAAAGGAGGAAGGAAGGAAGGAAGGAAGGGAGGGAAAGAAAGAGAGAAAGAAAGAGAGAGAGAAGGGAAGGAAGGAGGGAAGGGGGAGAAAGAGAGAGAAAGAAGGGAAGGAAGTTAGGAAGGAAGGTGAAAATTGTAATAATTCAAATTTCTCCACTACTTAAATATATACAAAGAAATTTCCCCACAACAACTCTGTGAGATAAGTTATGCCAATATGACTACTCTCATTTTATAAAGCAAGGAAACAGACACTCACATAGCTAGTCAGTAACAATGCTAGCATTCAAACCCAGGGCTTCTGACTCCAAATCCAGTATTTTCCCAAATCCACAGTGATTGGGAAGAAAAAGAAAAAGCATTGGTGAGAAAGGAGTGAGGGAGGAAGGTCTCCGTCACCCCTTGTAGCTTAATTCAGTCGAAGAGCTTCTTAGGTGCTGGCTAAAACGGCTGCCTGTGGAGATTTCAAGAAAGCTTCTTAGCCACTGCTTAAGAGAGCTGACTCTGGGAAGCTTAAAGTTACTTCACAGACAGTACTTGAGATAGTTAACAGAATAATTTAAGCCTCTTCTGTATGTAAGAGGCTTACTATAATCACTGTACTTCTAGTAGATGGAGGACAGAGTAGCAAGCAGCTCTGAAGATATTACCTTGGATGAAGGTTATCACTATAACACAGTAAAATTTTAAAAGTCAGGCTAAAACAGCTTTGGTGGACAGGCCTACACCCCGATTCATTCTTAGGGGATATTGGGCTAAGTTATTAGGTGACCCTGAAGATAATAGTTACGTAACTCCAGGCAGGAAGAAGGTCCACTGGAGAGCAGCTTGATCACACTGCTAGAGACATGGGAATTTTCACAGCATAATGAGTGTGCATGTATATGCCACATGTTCCCTCTGTATGTGCTTCTACTTGTCAATAGCCTAGCCACAGGTGTTCCTCCACATGTACCTATGATTTCTATAAAGGCTCACTTTTTCCACTGAGTTTGTTTGTAGGAGAATACAGAGTTTATAAGGGAAAAATGTTCTGTTGTCATACTATTTCATTAAATGCCTTTGTTGTGAACTATGTATCCTATGGCTGACTATTAAAAGTAAACACACTGGTAGGGGTTCATGAGTTACACCTTAGGGAGCACCAAGGTCCACAGAATACCTAGAACCAATAATATCTAACCATGGGCAAATAAGTAAGGGGTTCCTTGTTCATTACCTGTATTTTTTCCATCAACAGAATAAAGGTATAACTTCTATCATATGAGAAAATAATCATAAGGCTCCACCTTAGCATTCTTTTCTCTAGATTAAGTAGCCCCACCTTCATTAGCCTTTCCTCATGGGCACTCTTCCATACACTGACACTCCTCAATATAACAATGGAAGTTTTTCCATGAAATTCAGTAAGTATTTATTGAGTGCTTGTTTCCAGCTAGAACTATGCACTAGGATGATAGCCATACTCTGGAACAGAGAACAGAATTAGCATCCAAAGACCTCCACAAAACAAGTCAGGCAAATTCCCATGAAGCCATGATACGAGGCAGACTTTCCAAGGGTGACAAACCACTCCTGCTCCCTCCCTCCTGACTCACTCCTCTAGCAGTATAAAAAGTGCAGGTCATCCCACAGGCTGCCAAGTAGAAGCCTGAATGCCCTTGGAGGCAGGCCAGTTCTGGTTATGGCGCAGGGGAGCAAATACAGTGTTACTATCTTCGTGCTCTCTCCAATGCTCCATCACCCAGGGCAGGTTTGGATTCCAAAAAGAAAGCTTTTGTTTGACAGTGTTGTTACTGTTTGTTCTGCAAGAATTTTGATGGGAGGAGTACTCAAAGAACCCACAAGGACCCAGGCAAGTTTTCTTTCTCTGAGTTCCATACAGCATTTCCTATGACTGACAAAACCATGCTAGTCCCTTTGCCCACACACTGCACCCTGGGCTTCCACTCCAACGACAGTCAGCATAATCAAGAATTGGCCCATTATCCATACATTTATTTGTACTTTGCAATTCAATTTGTTAATCAGAAAATTCATTTACACTTTGCAATTTATAACATCAAAAAATCTCAAGAGGCAGTGTGGTGTGCTAGCTAGACAGCTAGTGTCAAAGACTGGAAGACCTCTGTAGCTAGGATCAAGTCCCACTTTTGAAACAAACTAGCTGTATGACCCTGGAACAAGTTACTCAACCTCTCAGTGCTCTAGGCAGCTCTAGAAGAAGACTTTAAAAGTTGGGGAAAATCCATCAAGAGGCATGTGGAAAAGGAGTCTCCTCACCAGGCTCTTCCTTATACTAGGTTAGTCCCTACCACTACATCCAAAAATCGCACATACAAAGTTTGAATTATGGACATTGAAATGAACAAGTCGCATAGTTTTAGCAACATCTTCATGAGGTAACAAGTCAGGGATAACAATAAGAATTCTTCTTTGTACCTGAAAGCATACCATTAAAAAAAGAGGGAGGGGGCACGTGAAAATGATGGAATATTGCTATACCATAAGAAATGATGACTATGAAGAGAAACAAGCAAAGAAGTAGGCATCCAGAAAACAATATATTTAGTGACTACAATTTAAATGGGAAGAGCAAAACAAAAACCCAGAAACTGAATGCTGTACAATTATAATAACAAAACCTGGCCCCAAAAGAGAAAAGAAAATCCACTCTCCTTCCCTCTTTACAGAGGTGAGGGACTACAGGTTAGAACACTATATACCATCAGACTGGTTGTTGTGCTGGTTTTGCTGAATTACTTTTTTCTCTTCTACTTTATTCTGTTACAAAGTATGAATCAACTGAAAGATACAATGGCAGGGACAGACTAACAAATGAGGGTAGCATGAAAGCAAGTTATCAGTTAAAAAAATTTTTTTAAAGAAAAAGTAGAAGTGAAACGTCTTTTTTAACTTTTTTCTCCTCTTCAGCTAACATCAACTCCATCTTCAAAAGGCACCATCACCCTGCACCTCACCTCTACTAAAAGATCCTGATCATGCAAGGATCCAAGATAATCCCAAAGGACTCATGATGAAGCACAGTGAGAAAGAAGTGATATTGATTGAATACAGACTGAAGCATGCTAATTTCACTTTCTGTCTTTCTTTCTTTTTTTCTTTTATTTGAGTCTTCTTGTACAAAATGACTAAAATGGAAATAACCTATATCTGACTGCTTAACATGTAAGGGAGGAGGAGGGAGGGATAGAATTTGGAACTCAAAACTCTAAAAATTTTTTTAATTGGAAAAAAAGATCCTGCTCTACTTTTAAGATTTGGAAAGCTGTGCTCCCTCTCTCTATCCCCAACTTCCTTCCCTGGCATCTCTCCAGCAACCCCAGCTGAGCCTGCATCCCAGATTTCTGATCACAGGAACTTTCCCACTTCACTCAGGCCACTAGTTGCCCTTTGGCTATATATATTAGACTTCATTGGCACCTCTCACTCTTTGGTGAGCCGTGAACTTCTGTTTGTCTCCTGCCTCAATAACTAATCCTGTATTACCTCCCTACTGACTAATCTTTATATTTCTGCTCTTTGGTTACTAATCACTATTGGATGAAGAAGAATAACATATTGTTGATTTGTGCTATCCAATTTCAGTCTACCCTATCTTTCTATCTCCTTGCTCAGAGATTCAAATAAGTGGTGAGGACAGAACATTCTAGCTAAAATCCTGAAAAGGAATCAACTGGAGTAAGGAGCAGAACTCTGGGACTTGTTTTTGGTCCTGTTTTCCCCTCTTTCCACCCCATGATCAAAAGAAGTACCTCATGAACTTTGGAGGTCTGTAGGATTTCCCATCTTCCCAGTACCACCCTAGACACATCCTTAGATCAGCTATCTGCATCATGAGCCAAGGGCAGACTAGACATAAATTCACAACTCTATCAAGAGCCCAACAGGAAACTACCATGTCTGAGTAGATATCTTGAGGAGCTATGAGTTACCCTTTTGCCACATGTCTTCTCTAAGCTTGATCCTATTTTCCCTTGGACACTGGATACTTGTGGGAGAGTATTCACAAAATTTGGGGAGAATATTTTTATCAGACTACCTTAGTAAATACTCCTTTCCAAAAGCCAACTCTAGTTAACTGAGTCAACTGACAATCATCCATCATGGAAGGAAGTACATCAGTTGAAGTTTATGCAATATAAAGCAACATAAAACCACACCCCAATTTTTCAGGGTCACTTCCAAAGTCCTAAGGAGATATAGGAGACATAGTCTGATAACCAGTCTACCAGTTCCAAAGAGGTTGGGGAGAGCAGGCCCCAGGCTACATTTTAACACTTTTCAATGTACCATTTGGATTATCTGACTGTCTCCTACATGTAAATCTTTTCTCCCTAGTTAATCGGTAAATTCTTTGAGTACAGAGTAGATACTTGCTTTTTTCTGTTACCACCCACCCCAATAAACATATGTCAAATAGATTTTAGAAATGCTAACAAAAACTCCCAGAAACCAGGTAAGACATCTAAATTTGAAAGATCAATAGGTAGAGAGGAAAGGCAGCACGGTGTTTGAGTCATGATTGGGAAGTGAAGAACCAGAGGACAGACAGGCTGAAAAAAGATTTTGTCCCCAGAATCTTAATGGTTCCTTTTTCAGGCCTCCACATATTCAAATATAGCTAATATCATTTGAGGAAAAAACCAAGTTATGTGTGTTACATTTTTATATTTCTCATTTTTAATTCTGCTAAAGAGCACTAAATGAAAATACTGCACATATTTCCCATTGTTTTTAAAGTTCAATCTCTCTTTTTCTATCCTCTCCAAAAATTGTCGAGCTTTTTCTTCTTTTTTCTATGGTTTAAAATTTTCTGGAGTTTTTTAAGTTCTACGTACAATACAAAATAAATTGTTTCCCTACTAAGTTAATTGCTCTCTAATTTTCCAACATAATCCCACTGGACCAAAGATGTATTTAACATTTGGCTCCTGGCATTAAATAAAAGACATTTATAGTTTCCTCACCATCAAGCACACAACTTTACAAAACTCTACACATTAATCATATGAGATTGATTTTGCTGGGATTCATTCCCATTGTCTTATTATGCCATGAATATCATTCAAGAGAAAAAATTAGGTCAACGGCATCAAATTGTTGAGATCAAAGCAAAGGGTTTTAGTCTTCCAAAGATACTCGGAAAAACAATGCAGAATTCAAGTTTACCAAAGGATGGTTCCCATGGCCACAAGGCAAGTTTAGTCAGTCTCAAAAGCCAAAATGTCAGATGAATGAGTGATAAGTGTAAAGTCCTTCCTTTGGTTGAAAAAACAAATCAATTTCACAAGCTCGGAATGGGGAAAGCATAGATAGCAGTTTGTCAACAAAAAAGATCTAGGGGTTTTAGTGTGCTAACAACTCAGTACAAGACATCACCATGAACCAAAAAGGCTAATCTTGCACAATCTCAAACACCACAGAGAGGCACAGCTTTGAAGAAAGAAGACATATCCTACTCTATTCAGATTTTATCTGAAATACTGAGCTTAGTTCTGGGTACCACAGTTTGAGGACAATGATACATTATAGAGCACCCAGAGTATCGAGTCTTCAGTCCACATCAAGTGAGGATTAGTTGAAGGAACTTGGAATATTAAGCTTGACAAAGAGAAAACTAGTGTATAGAGCACTAAACCTGGAGTTAGGAAGACCTGAGTTCAAATTTGGCCTCAACTACTTACTAGCTTTGTAACCCTGGGCAAGTAATTTAATCTCTATCTGCCTCAATCCTCTCATCTGTAAAATGGGGATAATAATAGTATCTACCTCTGGGGGTCGTTCTGAGGATAAAATAAGACGTTGTTTGTCAAGTATTTCAAACACCTTAGGGCACTACATAAGTTGCTATAACATGTATAATATAATGTAACATAATAAGTAACATATAAAGCTGTATATATAACTCAACAGGTTGGGGTGATAGCTGCGTTCAAGTATTTGAAGAGCTGTCATATGGAAAAGAGAATATACTCATTCTGTTTGGCTCTAGACGGCAGAACCAGGAGCAAAGGTAGAAATTACCAAAAGATAAAAATTGAGACTTGAAACCAGAAAAAATATCATCAAAAAGATCACGACCAAGAGGGAAACAGGTAGCCTGGGGAGGTAGGTTCCCTCCTCATTGGAAATCTTGAAGCTAAATGGAGCTAAATGACTACTTTTCAGATATAGTGGGAATTCTTTGAAGTTATGGATTGAACTAGACAGCTGCTAAGGTCCCTATAAACTCTAAGATTCTCTGCTTCTGTAATCTAATGTAAGTAAGAAAGCAAGTATCAGAGTTACTGTATGGAGACATGTAAAACAAAGATCTCCCTTCTCTGTCCTGCCTTACCCCTCTCCCCCGAAGGGAAAAAAAGGGAAGAATTCATAATAATGCTAACACGACTACACTTGGTGAAGATGGGTTATAAGGGATAGGAGAGAGAAGAGTATGTATTACAGTAAGAGTTAAGGCGCTATAACTTTTCTTCTGTAAAACTATTGTGTATTGAGTGACATGTAGTTAGTACACAAACTCTCCATTCTAACTCTACCTTTCTCTGTGCCAAACACTCCAACCTGTGGATGGGATAACACACCTCATTGTCAGAAAGTCCTAAACTCACTGACAGGCTTCAGGTAGGCAGCTTGGCACTAATCATATAAATCTCAACTCATCCAGGCTTGCATCTAAGTACAACACAAAGGACTTGTCTGGGTCTGCAAAAATGAACACTGGTATGTGAGTTGGACAATGAACAAGGCCTTTGAAAGCTGACCACGCTTCTGAGTCCAGCAGCCTCCAACTGGTTCCAAGGCATCAGAATTCCTCACCTGTCATTGTTTGTGCTTTGGTTTCCTATTCTCCCTTTTCTCTTTTGTCTCCTTCCAACTTGGTATCCACATGTAAGTTCGTTTAGGGATTCGGTGATAGTAACAAAATTCTTAGCAAGCCTTCAGTAATATCTACTAAGCCCTGGGGAATCTCTGAGTTCATTATACTATTTTGGATGTGGTCACATGCTAAGCACCTTGATTCTCTCTGGGTTCATGTTTATCTCCCTTTGGAGACACTAGATGACCTACAAATTTAGAAGAGAATCTACAGACTAGACTTTTGTTAACATACAGCTTTAAAATAGCTGCTTCCAACTGATCTGGTATCTTGAATCACCCCTCTTGTGTTTCCCACAGTATCTTCCCAAACACAACTTCCAACTCATCTGGTATCCTCAATACTTGCTACTTGTCTAGTCTTCTCAAATACAACAAGATTATACAGGTAGATGAAAACTTCAAAACAGCTTTGAGTCCTTGCCCCCTTTGCCCCTTAACGCTCTGAATGGTGGGTATGGAGGGCTGCTGAGATTTCTGGGAGGCACATACTTCAGATTGGTTGAAGTTCTGTGGATACAGGAAATTCCTTTTGAATTCACCTGCCCTGGGAGTCAGGCAGTGGCCCCTGTATATCTAATGCCAAATGTGAGGCTTGAAACCATTCCCATTCATTTAGTGGCCTGTAGTCCAGAAACATTTTAATTTTCCTACTTTTTTTGTATCCTTAACACCACAGCTGATGCCTGAGAGCAAAAGGACTTCATAATCTTTCTTTTAATCCCTAACTCCTTAATGTGATTCCTTGGATTTTAGGTTTCTGAGGGAAATCTTGGGCCAATGTTCTGTAAAGAGTCAAAGATCATGAAGCCAGATACAGTGTCTGGCTTATTTTCTTCTTGTATTCTATTCGCAGAAAACCTCCCTGCTCTAGACACTGAGTTTTGAGGATATCTTTATTAGTTGATCTTATCTTTGTTAAGCACTCTGGAGATCCCAAAGATAAATGGTTCAGGGGCCACCCTTGCATTTACTTCCTGATCCACTTTATTTCTTTCATGTCTTATACGGCAACTAGTTGGTTGGTTGGTTGTTGTCCTTCATTCTCGAAGAGGATCAAAATGACATCACTATGCTAGAGTCAAGTGTCAATGTGTCCAACTATAGCTGATCAGACCAATACAAGCTCAGAAAGCTCTACCACAGGTCTAGCATAAGTATTCCATGTGAACATTTGGGGTGAATTCTCCAAATTTGTGCATCTTGTGTTTCCTTTGAGCTCTTCAATTCTGCTTTGCTCCTAGAGCACAGCACCTTCTCTGATGAGGGCACACCATGCTGAGCAGTCCTGTGCCAGTGTCTCCCATGTCCCACAATCAATTCCAAAGTTCTTGAGAGAGACCTTGAGTGTCCTTGCATTGCTTCTTCTGACCACCATGTGAACACTTGCCCTGTTAGAATTCTAGATAAAAGTCTTTTTGGCAAGCGTACGTTTTGCATTTGAACAAAGTGGCCAACCCATCAGAGTTGGACTCTCTGCTGAAGCAGAGTTTGAATGCTTGGCAGTTCAGCTCAAGAAAAGACCTTAGAGTCTGGTACCTTATCCTGCCAGGTGATCTTCAGAATCTTCCTAAGACAATTCAAATAGAAGTGATTTGGTTTCCTTCAAGGATGCTTCCATTGTCCATCTCTATAAAGGTAAAGGAAATAGGCTGTCCTGTGACAATCACAGGGAGGTCTCTCTCTTAGTCACTGCTAGCCAGATTCTTGCCAGAGTCTTCCTTAATAGGCTGATCCTTCACCTGGAAGATGGTCATCTACCTGAGAGCCAGTGTAGCTTCAGAAAGGGCCAAGGAACAGTCAGTATGGTGTTTGCCACAGGACAACTCCAGGAGAAATGTCAGGAGCAGAATACAACGTTGTCTGTTCACAATGTTTGTAGATCTGACTTTGATAGTGTTAGTCATGAGGCCTTATAGAAAATTATGTCAAAATTTGGTTGCTCAGATAAGTTTATCAGCATTGTATGTCAAGTTCATGACAGCATGCTTGTCCGGGTTCTAGATACTGGACAATGCTCTGATGCCTCCCAATCACCAATGGAGTGAAACAAGGCTGTGTGCTTGCTCCCAAGCTTTTTGGCATGTTTTAGCCAAGCTGTCAAATGCTTTCAATGAGGATGAACACCACTGTTGTATGGTGGCTAAGGGGTATAGTGGATAGAGCACTGTGCTTGGAGTCAGAAAGAATTGAGTTCAAATTCAGCCTTAGGTATTTCCTAGCTGTCTAACCCTGGGCAAGTTACTTAACCTCTGCCTGCCTCAGTTTCCCCACATGAAAAATGCACCTACCTCTCAGGGCTGTTGTGAGGCTCAAATGACATCCTTTTTATAAGCACTTTGCATACCTTAAGGCACTATATGAATGCTAGCTGTTATAAGGCAACTAAAGGGTGTAGGAGATGGCCTGCTGGGTCTGGAGTCAGCAACAACCGAGTTCAAATCCAGTCTCAGACACTTACTACCAGTATGACTTTGAGCTATTCACTTAATTTCTACTTCTGTTTAACTCTGTAAAGGAAGGGATAATAAGAACATTTATCTCCCAGGGCTGTTGTAAAGACCAAATGAGATATCTGTAAAATACTTAGCACACAGTAGGTGTTTCTATGAATGCTAGCTATCATTACTGTATACATCAGCTTAGAAGGTTTGGATGGGTCATCCAAAGAGTTCTAAAGCTTATTTCAGTCAAGGCAGAAACTCTGGGAACAAACCTGGGGTCTAAATACGTGGACTCAGCCAGAGCCACCTCTTTGACAACATCGATCATCTCTTGCAGAAACTCCACATGTGCCCCTGGTATGTGTAGTACTTCTCCCCAAGGCCAGAGAGACCTGTTCCCATTGGTGATCCAGAGAATACACGACTCTAGTTTTGACTACAGAAGGACTTAATTTTGGTGCAGGTAGATGATACAGTGGATGGAACACTGGGCTTACAGTCACGAAGACCTGAGTTCAAATCTTCCCATAGTCACATACTACCTGCATGACTCTAGGCAAGTCACTTAGTTTCTGCTTCCCTCAGTTTCCTCAAATGCAGAAATTGGGATAATTAATAGCACCTATCTCAGGTGTGAAAATCAAATGAGGTACTATTTGTAAAGCACCTGGCACACAGTAGACACTATGCTTATTCCCTTTCCTTCTCCCCTCCTGTTCGGTAGATGACTCAAACATATCTGAGCAGAATGTACTGTATCTTCAATTTATGACTTTATGGAGCGGGTCCAGGCAAAATGAAAGCATTTTAACCTACTTTTCTGGGAGTTCAAGGTATTCACCGGCCCCTGCTCCTTCTCTTTTGTCCTGACACCTTGTTAAGGGACTCAAGACTAGAGCTCAATTTTCATCTCTGAAGTGTTCATCAGAAATGTGTCCATCTTGACCACACAGTTAATAGCCACCTGGATCACTCTTGTGGTGTGATTCTAAGGTCAGCCACCATGTCTCAGGATACCAACTTCCCTTCATATGCCAGGAAAGGAAAGAAGGAGACATCTCAAAAAACCTTAACTTCCTGAGTATTGTTTAGCAGCAGCCAAGCGTGTTTGACAGAAACCTGGATAACCAGTGTTTGTACTAAGCCAGTTTCTTTATAGATCTAATGACCCTCTTCTTTCCTAATTAATTCAATTCAACAAGAACTTACTCAACATCCACTATGTGCCAGACTCTACACGAGGTGCTAGAAATACCACTCCCCTCTCAAAAAAAGAAATAGTCCCTGACCTCAAAGACATTCTACTTCTCTGAGCTTATATTTAATACCAAGATCCATATGAGTAAATGAGAGGACAGAACATTTTTTTTCCTTCAGTCAACTAAGGTTCCCACAATAGCAGGTCATCACAGAATACTTCCCCCCCACCAAAAAAAATCCATACCCAAATCGCTTGCATAGCCTACTATAAATACAGAGCTGGGAAGGAAACTTATCAGTCATCCATGTTAAACCCCTTATTCTACAGAACAAGAAATTCGGGCCCAGAGAGAAGTGACTTGTCCAGAAGAGTCACAAAGCCAGCAACTTGTTATCAAAATCCAAGTTCTCTAAATGAAAATACAGCACTCATGCCACTACCACCCTTCATCACTACTTTTTTATTTCCCATCACTACTTTCTATAGCATTTTCTTCAGTCGTCCAATAAAGCAGGAGGTCTTTTTGTAATAAATCAATATAGAGTACTTTTTTATTAAGAACCTGCTATGTACAAGGCACTGAGGACACAGATCCAAAAGTGACACTAAATCTGCTCTTTTGAAGCTTAAATTTTATGAGGGGACATAACATGTTCATAGATAAGCAAGTACAAGATAAATAAATATAGTAGGACAGACTGGTCAATGAGGCCCCAGGCCTTAGAGCACGTGTATATTTGCCCCTCCTGGTGGGGAATGCAGGGTACGTGTAATTCTCTCTAATTTCAATCTAACACATAGAGGCTTGGTGAGCCTTCTGGAGTAACTGAGACACTACTGCTATGGTGACAAAGTCTTCTCAATTGGCTGAGGAGCAGAAATTGCTCTGAAAAGGTTAAAGCAAATGACCTCTCTTTTTCCTGATGGTTTTCCAAGGAGTGAGGAATGAGGAGGAGGTGAGCCACTGACTGGGGGAGACGAAGCCCATTATGTGTCCTACCCAGTCTAGGTATTCGTAAATGCACAGTGCCTCTGTTCATTTTGACTCTTTTGTGTTTATTCTTTTCTTACAGTCTGTGAATGAGTTTCTGGAGATGGAGCTGAACAAGTTGCAACCTTATAAGCTTTTTTTTTTCTTTTTGGAGGGGGGAATGCAAGGCAATTGGGGTTAAGTGACTTGCCCAAGGTCACACAGCTAGTAAGTATTAAGTGTCTGAGGCCAGATCTGAACTCCAGTCCTCCTGACTCCATGGCCAGTGCTCTATTCAATGCACCACCTAGATGATCCCCCTGTGAGCTCTGAAAGGTTGGAAGAGCCACTGGAGTCCCTCTAATCAACCAGATCTGGTCTCAGAGACAACCAGAGCAAATAGCAGCAGTAGCTGAATCCAGGGAAGACCCAGCCCTAAGGAATCACCTGCTTGACCCAACCCAGTAGATTCATTAGGCAGGACAAGCACATCCTTCAAGGAACTAACCCAGCTAAGCACAGGAACAATTCATCCATCTGAGATACCATACCCTGGGTGGGAGCCCTGAGACAGGAAAAAAAAAAAAAACACAAACACAACACTCTTAGGGATAAGAATGAAGAAGTAACCCTGGGATCTGTGTATTTGCTACATGTGTGCTTGATTCCCTTTGCATTTTAAGTTTGAGCCCACTCTCCCCATGGATTTGTATCTGCACAACCATCCAATTCAGGGGATGTTTTTGTAACTTCTCTCCTTGCAATACGTTCTCAGCAAAATCTCTTTATAAAAGCTACTTGTTATCAACTGGGTAATAAACACCTGGGAACACACAAGATAACTGCTCCTGAACAGATAACTGCTCCTGAACAACACTGTTAGAAACCCCAATCCCTCGGGATTACCTAAAGAAAGAACCTGAAAGAGGAAATAATCAACAACCTTCTAAAGCCCCAATTTACCAGTTCTAGTGGAAGTTTGGGAAGTTGTCCAAGGGGAAGGTTATTAAAAGTAAATATGAAGTGAGGAAAGAGACCTAAAGTGGGGAGGGAAATACCTCTTAAAGTTAAAGGTGCTAAACGTTTGAGCGAAATGAGCTAAGGTGAAATGAGAGAGGGAGAGCATCCGTCCCAGGGGAGGGGACAGTTTATGCAAAAGCAATGAGGTGGAAGACGGAAAATTATGCAGATGGAAAAGCAAGCAGGTGAGAATAGCTGAACTACAACTAACAAATGAAAACTAGCATTAATAGAGTGTTTTAAAGTTTGCAAAGTGCTTTACCAATATTATCTCACTTTATCTCAACCATAATCCTGGGAACTAGATCCTTCCCTTCCTTCTCAAAGAATGATGGTGATTCTTTTTTTGCTTTTAATCACACAGTCTAAAGTTGGTTTTACCATATTACTGCCCTGCCCAAGGAACCAAACTAACTACTCCATGACAGGCTTGGAACATAATGTCAGATGATCTGGGGCAAATCATCTATAATTTCATCATGCTGATAGATTACTATGTATTTTTAATTCTTCAAAAGAAGTGACAATGGAAAAGCAACTCCTAGTAATTATTCCAATTACTATTACATTAAGATGACAATGAGAAAGAAGAACTACAAATCAAAAGAATAAAAATGGAAACTTGCATCAATAAGGTTTGCAAAGGTTCTTCTTCCCAACAATCCTCCAAAAACTGGCAAGATTTTTATTATTCCTATTTTATAGAGGAGAAAATGAAAGCTCAGAAAGGTACAGTGACATGCCCCGGCTTACACAGCCATTAACTGAGAACAGCAAGACTAGAACTCCAATCCTGAGGCATCTCCAACATTTATATTTGCCATCTGGTCATTTTTCAGTCCTGTTTGACTCTTCATGACCCCTTTTGGGGGTTTCTTGGCAAAGATACTAAAGTGGTTTTGCCATTTCCTTCTCCAGCTCACTTTACAGATGAAGAAACTGAAGTAAACAGGGTTAAGTGACTTGTCCAGGGTCACATAGCTAGTAAGTATCTGAGACTGTATTTGAACTAAGGTCTTCCTGACTCCCGGCCAGACTCTCTAGCTGCCTACAACATTTGTGTATATGACTGACTATGTTGCATGTCATTTTTTTCATGCCAAGACAAAATTAAAGAGCCCTGTTGAATACAATTCTTAATGAAATTCAAAGTGTTACAAGTTAGCCTTTCCTGGAAACCACATTTCAAAGATTGTAACTGTGACTGTTTACTTTTCCTAAAAATGTTAAATATCATAAATAACACAGAAACATGAAGGAATCTCTTCACAAATTATTTCATGCAATTGGTCTCTGGTATGAGTCTGTGCTGAGCAATCTCAGTAAATATATGTTGTCAATTACCACTGTCAAACTGCTTAAAGAACAAATTACTGTTCATACTTTCCTTCTCAAAACCTGTGTTTGTTTATTGAATCTAGAAGTAAAATTGCAAAATGTATTATGAAAAGAATTCAAAACAGAAGGTCTCACTGACTTACTGTATTTCATTTTTAGAAAAGAATAAGCTGTAACAGACCTCATATTGTACTAAAAAGCAAAAATCATCAGAACTATTTAGATTTCATTTCTAAAAACAGAAAAGTAGGTCAGTGGAACAAACTAGATAAGAAAGAATCAGAAATGTATCAACTCAATAAATCCAGTACTCAACAAACCTTAGAAGACAAATTATTTGGGAAAGAACTTTGTATTTGCAAAGAATGCTGCTGGGAAAACTAGAAGTATTTTGGGCAGAAATGGGTTTTTTAGACCATCATTCTATGTTATACACTGTATAAACTCAAAATAAATATATAATGTGAATATCATGGATCATACCAACTTTTTCTAAAAAAACCTTTTTTTTAAGACAGAAACCAGATCCCTTACTTTCACAGCTATGGATAGTAAAGCAAAATATTCTTAACCAAACCAAAAAAAAAAAACCAAAAAACCAGAGAATAACAAAAACTAAAATAGAAAATTTCAATTACATGAAATTGAAAAGCTTTTGCATCAGCACACTCAGTACTACCACAATAATAAGAAAAGGTATTTGAGGGGCAGCTAGGTGGCACAGTGAATAGAGTACTGGCCCTGGAGTCAGGAGGACCTGAATTCAAATCCAGCCTCAGACACAATACAAAAACTAGCTGTGTGACCTTGGGCAAGTCACTTAACCTCAATTGTCCTACCTTCCCCCTCCAAAAAGCAAAAAAAAAAAAAAAAGGTATTCAATGAGGAAAAAAAATCTCTGCCACAAGTATCTCTAGTAAGAGTCTGTTATCCAAGATATACAAGGAACTAACAAAAATATATAACCAAAAAGCCTTTCTCTAATGGAAAAACTGCTCAAAGATTATGAAGTAACCGTTGTCAAAAGAAGAACTGCAAGCTAATACCAACCATACGAAAGCCTGTCTCAAACCGTCATATAATAAAAGAAATGCAAATCAAAACACCTCTGGGTTATTGTCTTGCACCCAAAAAATAGGCAGAGATGACAAAGGATGGGAATAATCAGTGTCATAGGGGCCACTGAAAAACAGGCATATTAATATACTATTGGCAGAGTTGTCAATTTGTACAATCATTCTGAAAAACAACTTGGAATTATGCTTTTAAAGAGTGATTCATTTGACCCTGAAATGCCACTGGTAGGTGTATGCCCCAAGGAAGTAAAAAAGCAAAAAGAAAAACCCACATCAAAACACAGCAGTACTTTTATGATAGCTAATTGACATCAAAGTAGAGTCTTATCATTTAGGGAGTAGCTAAGCAAAGTGATGGGCATGAACATAATGGAATATATACATTACTGTGCTATAAGGAGGAATAAATATGGAGAACACTGTATTTACTGTCAAGCTGGACTGGGAAGTTGGCTAGCTTTCCTAAATTGTTTTTGGGTCTGTCTTTCCTTTGGATTATGGGTTACCAGGGATAGCTTACTGGATAAGGGAGAGTGGAAGGATCCATTCTGAAATGAAAGTAATGAAAAAATATAATATATAAATACAATTATTTTTTTAAGGAAAAATAGTGACTATGGAATAAAATCTAAAACCATAGCTCCAGAGTCAATGCTCTTTCTACTGTGCAAGACTGCCTCCTTATAGGGGTGATCAAGGAAAACTTCATAAAAGAGCTAATATTTAAATTGGCAATACAGAAGAATTATTAGACATTTGATAAGCAGACGTAGGAGGAGGTTTTTCCAGACACAGGAACTGACTTGAATAAAAATGGAGCAAGGGGGATGGGCGGAAGAAGGAGGACAATCATGGGACATGTTTGGGGAAGTAATCCAGTTTGTCTGAATTATACAGTGAAGGAGACTGCTAGATGATGTAGATGGAAATGCAGAAGAAGACTAGAAGATAAAGAAGACAAAAAGAACCAATAAGCAGTTTGGATTTAATTGTATAGGCAATGGAGAGAGTAAAGATGTGAAGGAGGAAAACAGCAATCTGAGCAGAACTTTGGGAAGACGAATCTGACAGCAATACATAGAGCAGACCAGAGAGTAGTAATAGAGAGAACTGTTAGGAGGTTAAGACAGTAATAATTCAAGTGTAAGATGATGGTAGTAATGAGGAACGGAAACAATGGGATGGAATCCAGGAGTATGCTGAAGGTAAAATTGCCAGGATTTGGAGTTTGAATGGCTGTAGGAAGGAGGGAGACAGGAAGATTATAAGATAACCTTGAAGTGTTGAGTTTAGGTAATAAGGAGAATGGTAGTGCCTGTAATAGACAAGAAAATCAGGAGGAGTTGGTTTGGGCAGGAATAGTACTATCTTCAGTTGCTATACTAATTATTTCATTTGGACATATGTAATTGCCTCATGAATTCAGAGCTAATGATAACAGCTCACAGCTACATAATGCTCTAAATTTTACAAAGTGCTACATCAATTGACCAGATTTGTTTCAGTTTTGAAATTCAACCTGGGATTTCATCAGTGTGGAAATCCTTCCACTGATACAGAGAGGTAACTCCTCGGTTACTTACAGGTCATAAGGTGTTGTCAAAGACAGAGACAGTAAATGACTTGTTCATAGTCAATTAGTACAAGTCGGAGGTAGGAATTCAATCTTAGTTTTCCTGATTCCAAATGTAGTTTTTTCATGGCCTCTCCAGACTAAAGTGAAGGCAAAAGCTGAAACTATTCGTCTTAAGCCTAATTTCTTATCAGCTTCTTTCCAACGGAAGCTGACACTCTCTGTAGTTGAGAAATGGAGCAATCATTAAAGCAATATTTATGGTTGAAGATGGTTCAGTGATCTCAGCTAATATGGGTATTCACTCCCCTCCCCCACCAACAGAGCAGATGATGACCCTAATATGACTTCTCGTCCAGTTCAGTTCCCCTCTATATGCTCCCTGCCACCATCATTCTACCTTAGAGGGTCTAACCAAGGTGCTGGGGGTCTTCCTTTAGATCTTTTGAACATTGTGCTGGTATCAGTATAACACTGGGAAAGCCTATCTGTTATCCCTCACTACATAAGCAGCCCACCTCCTGTTGTGATTGTACATTTCCTGGATGATGTCCCAGACACCCCTTCTTGTCTGAAAGTTGTCATTACTGGCATTGTGGTGCTGCCTGCCTACACCCACACAGCCTCTCTCTCTGCTGCCCTCGCATGAGAGAAAATATTGGTCCTTAAAGAGAGGAGATTTATTCAAGGATCCTCTGATTATCTTTATCAATTGAAGCATAAAATAGGGAGATGATGGATGCTAGCCAAAGAACACCCTGCATTAAGTCCAAATGGAAGAGTAATTCCCTGCAGATGGTTATATTCTCCAGATGCTTCAGTTTGTGGCTGATGTGTTAATTATATCAAGATCTGGAATACTACAGAACCTTCTCAATGAGAACCATGGACTTTCAAAAGAGCTCAGTTTAATAAGCCACAAAAGAAAAAAATAAATTCCAAAGGAATGTCTATTGCTCATAACATCGAACTGGATGAGCAGTTCATTTAGTTCATCAATTAGTACATAAATAACAATAAGGATTAGAGTAATAGCTAGTATTTATATAGGGCTTTAGGATTTGCAAAATGCTTTACAACGTTTATTTGATTTTATCCTCATAACAACCCTAGGAGGCAATTACTATTATAATCCCCATTTTACAGATGAGTAAATTGATGTAGATAGGTTAAGTGACTTGTACAAGGTCACATAGCTAAGTGCCTGCGGCAGAATTTGAACTTAAGTCTTCCTGATCCCATGTCAAGCATTCTGTCCATGATGCCACCCAGCTACCTTATATACTGTGGACAACTACTGTTGCGGGACAATAAGCCGGACCACATACTGAACAAGAAGGAGAGAGCAGACTAGAATGCATTTAGAAAATAGTACAGCACTTTCAACAAAGCCAAGGTGCTCCCTGACACAAAAGCCCATCCTTTAAATAGCTTATTCATCTGATTTCAAATCCAAACTGAAATCTGATAATGAAATCTTATGAGAATCAGAATTGAAGGCTGTCAGGTTATAGAAACATCCAATTTCCAGAAACAGTTGGAGAGAATTTTCCCAATTGCAAAAAAATAATAATTTATGAATTTCCTAAGTAATAGCTCGCTTTTCTTAACATATTCCGTGCTGCAAGGTTCTTTCTTCCTGTGTTATTCTCTCTGGGTAAAATGAATCCATTCTTCCCAAGGGACATGCCACAGATTTACAATACTATTTCCAAATGCTGTTCAGTAAAAAGTTCAGAAATCTGAAAAACCATTTCAGAGAAAACCTCATTTTTCCCAAAGCACAACAGTTCAAGGACCACTTTTCCATCCTCCCTCCCCCTTTGCATGCACAAATATAGTTTGCATGGCTTATCTTCATACTCACTGTTTCTTCCTTGTATGATGCAAATTCCTTGAGGGCAAAGACTATTTTTTGATATTATATTTCTATCTTTAATACCTATCAACACTGTCTAGCACATAGGCTCTCAAAAATTTACTGAAATTAACTGAATTCTGTACAACAGAAAGTTAGGAATAAGTGCTATCTACGGGTTATTTCCTCAAGCAGCTAAATAGAAGATACAATGGTTCCAAGAATGCAAAAATACTGCAATCAAATCACATTACAGATAATATAACTCATTGAAAACTACAAAAAAATCAATAAAGGAAGCACACAGGCCTCCCATGTAGTTAAGGTCAAGACAATATGGCATAAGAATAAAAAAAAATTAAAGGTCAAGTTTTGAGGGCTCCAAATGTGACATACTATAAACTTTCAGGAACCTCCTCAGAATGACTAGTTGATTAATTCAACCTGTCTGTGTTAAAAAAATAGAAACATCCCATCAAGAGAACAAAGATCGAGAGTGCCCTATGTGGAGAACAGGGCATAACGCCAATGCCAGATTCCATTATGAGAACCAACCACACTGGGTTTTCTCTCTGCTTTCACAAGGAGTATCCATAAAAGTGACAAGAGCATCCCCCAGAGCATGTGTCTACTCCAATCTCACATGCAGGCACCAAAATGACATTTAAAGTGATGCTGTAACTAATGTAATATTCTAAAGTTCTCTGCATCTATCTCTCCTTCCTCTCAATTCCCACTTCAACCAACTCAGTCCATCATCAGCTCATACCTGGACAATTGCAACAGATCAATCAGACCCTTTACTTTCCTAAGTCCTCTGCCCTATAATCACAGAATTATGGGGGAAACTGAGGTACAGAGAGGTTAAATTGTTTGCCCACAGTAACTTGTTTGTCTGAGGCAAGATTCAAGCCCATATCTTTCTGCCTGTAAGTCCAGTAAGCTGTCCACTACACCATGCTGAGATCAGATTAATCTTCCTAAAACACTGCTTCTATCAGGCCAATACCAAGCAAAAACCTTTAGTGTTTCCACAATCAGCAGAATTGTAATCTACTGGTAGATCATGAAGCTTTACCAAGTTGATCTCCAAGACTGGGGGCTGCCCTCACACCAGCTTCTCCAGGGCACCAGAGATTTCTTTCTTTCTTTTTTAAAATTTATTTTGTTTTTACTTTATAGAATAAAATAAGCATTTCCACAATATAGTATAATTTTAAAAAAAGATGATTGCCATGAAACTGCAAATCTTTTACTAGGCACCAGAACAGGGTAGGGAACACTTCCATTTTCTGTCCCCATCAGTGATACACATTATTCTCTCTCTTTTTGGCATATAAAACCGCAAATCTATTCTGTACAACTTGCTATTCTTTTTAAACATGTAAAAGTTATCATGTAACTTCCTTTTTTTCCTTCCCTCCCCCTCTCTGTAAAAATGGTTAGCATTCAACACAAATTATGTCTCTACACATACACACACATATATATAGGTGAATTATTCTATGCATACTTCTATGTATTAGAATATACTTCTCTGAATGCGGATAACATCTTCCTTCATAGGTCCTTTGTAGTTAATCTGTATTTATAAGAGTCAAAATGACACAATATTACTGTTACTATATACAATGTTCTTTCGGTTCTGCTCATTTTGCACTTCATTATTGCATGCAAGTCTATCCTTGTTTTTTCTGGGATCACTGAGGTCATCATTTCTTATACTACAGTATTCCAGCACAATCATATCCCACAATTTGTTCAGTCATTCTCTAATTGATGGGCATCCCCACAATATCCAAATCTATATGGAGATATATATATATATGTATACGTATATTGTGTTGTATATGTCTATGTCTATATCTCATCATTGCCCTGAACTTCAGTCCCTACAATTCTCACCTTCTATACTCAAGGTCGATATCACTTCTTGAATGTTCCATTCCTATCTCAAATTCAACTTGTCTAAAAGTAAACATTGATTATCTTCTGCCCCTAAACCTACACCTTCTTCAAACTTCCCTATTTTGCTGATAACGTTGCCATTCTCCTCACCAGCAAGAATCATAACCTCGACTGTCCTTGAATCTTCCATCTCCTTTACCTCCTCCCACTGATTCAGTTGCCAAATCCTTTTTGATTCTATCTCCCAAACATCTCTACATCTGTCCCCTTCTCTCCTCTCCCACAACAAAACCTTAGTTCAGAACCTCATCAACCCTCATTTGGTTATTATAACAGCCTCCTAAAATGGTCTCCCTGACTACAGTCTCTTCCTTCTCTAACACATCTTCCACATAGGTCCTCAAAGTCTGATATCTAACTTTGTTTATCCTGCCAGAGGCAGTGTTGCACACTAGAGCTCCTCAAATAAAGCTCCTCAGTAAAGCTTTCCCACATCTTCCTCCTTGCTTTCCCTCCTGCAATTTAAGACTAATTTCTCCTGGGGGCAGCTAGGTGGTGCAGCAAATAGAGCACCAGCTCTGGAGTCAGGAGGACCTGAATTCAAATCTAGCCTCAGATACTTGACACACTTACTAGCCCTGCGATTCTGGGCAAGTCACTTAACCCCAACTGCTCTCCAAAAAGAAAAAAAAAAGAAAAATTTCTCCTACCCTGGACTCACATTGTCTCTCATGTCCATATATATTCTATTCTGTACTTACATATCCTGTATTCTTTACTTCATAATTATTTTTAGTTATTAGGTTGCTTATTCACTAAGTATGCGTTTACTCCATGGCTCTGTCCTCAGATTCTCTTCTCTTCTCATTTTAAACTATTCCTTGGTGATCTTGATAGCTTTCATGGCTAGAATCATCTCTATGTATAAGTTTCCATTTCTCTTCTCTTCTCTTCTCTTCTCTTCTCTTCTCTTCTCTTCTCTTCTCTTCTCTCTCTCTCCATATATACACACACATATATATATGCATACTCACATTTGCATGCATATATACACATATGCATACTTACACATATATATGTATATATATTCTCTTTCTGGGTGATCACATCAATTCCCAAATTTTTATTATCATATTCAGGTGAACAGACTACTCCAAAAGTATTTATTAAGCACTTGCCTTCTACCAGACACTATGCTGGGCACTTAGGATAAAGAAACTAAACAGTTTCTACCTTAGAGGAACTTACATAATAATGAAAATATTTAGCCTATGTATAGGTTTGCAAAGTACTACAGGATATATAAATATTAGATACACCGTGACGGGAGGGCATTAACAACTGGTTTCTTGAAGCAGGTGACACTGAAGCTGAGCTTCCAGAGGAGGAGCTCGGCATTACAAGAAGTAAGGGTGAAGAGGGAGATAATTCTAGGCTTTTGAAACAGCTTCTGCAAGGGCATCAAGGTAGGAAATAGAATGTCACATGAAAACTATCCCAAGTAGGCTAGTCTGGCTGAAAAATAAGAGTGTATGAAGGACATGTGTAATCAGCCTAGAAACGTAGATTTCAGTCAGATTGTAAAAGGCTAAAGAAAGGAGCTTGTGTACTATCCTTAAGGAAATGGGAAGCCCTGAAGCCTCCCCAATGTCTAACCTAGCCTGAGCTGGAGAAGGAAATGGCAAATCACCCCAGTATCTTTACCAAGAAAACCCCAAATGGAGTCACAAAGAGTCTGACACAACACAAAACAACCAAACAACAATGAAAACCTGGTCCAACTGAAGGGTATCAATTTGGCAAATGTGAGGATGGATTAAAGATAGTTACCAAATCTCTCTGGCTAGCCCCAGCCTCTGTCCAGACTCAGTTTCCCATCTGTCAACTGTCTCCCATAAATAGTGTTTAAAACAGCACTCAACATCTCACTACCAAACCCTTATTTTCTTCTTGATTTTCCCATTTTTGTCAATTATGACACCATCTTTCCCTATTTTTACCTTTGGTGATAACTATGACTATTCCCTCTCCTTCATCTCAACATCTACTCACAGAATACTGGGGTTTTTTTCTATTTCAAAATACGACTTGGCATGTTTCCACTCCACAAATATCCTGCATGTCCCTGCTCTCACCTTTAGACCTCTATGCCTGCAATGTTGTCCATCTTACACCTTTATACTCTAAGTCCTCTGTGAAGATTTCCCTGGTTCTAGTAGGTGGGAATATCTCTCATTGCACATATTCATAGAATTATGAGATTTATGGCTTAAATGAGCTTCCAAATAAATTAATAAAACTCTCTCATTTTATGAGGCCCAGAAAGATCTAACTTGCTAAACATTAAGTAACTAACAAATTTCTTGACTCCTTTCTGCTACATCAATTTGTTGGTTCTATTTCAAATGAGTTATTTGTAAGTTTATCTTCTCCATTAAATGTAGTGTTTTTCTAGCACCTATGATAGTACCTTACACAATTCACTGTTTCCCAAATACAGTTTTGAAAAACTCTATCTCCAAAGCATAATCTATCCTAACTAGAAAAGGAAAAAAAAAAAAAAAAAGGTCGTTTAAAGCCCACTTTTTCAGAAGGAAAAGTTTGCTGTTTTTTTATGACTAGAATACCTGGCATTCTCTTTTCTTAAAAATAAATAACAATGAAGAATGTTTGGAGACGTTGTTGTTTAATCATGGAACTAAAAGAATTACCTGACCACAGCCTCATGCCACCTACCTGTAAGCTTGTACAGAAGAGAATGGCAATCCTGACGCCCAACCACCAGGTCTTTGGCAGGACCATGACTCCTGATCTGCTTGACTGCTGCCTGTCAGAGAGAGCAACAGTTTCAAATGAATGCTCCTACCCTAACTGTCCTTTACGCCTCTGGAGGGTTGGTGACTCAGCCGGACTCGGCCAAGGAATAGGGCATTGGACTTGGAGCAACCCAAACACTAGAAAGGTCTGCTCTGGCCGAGAAGCTGACTCAGGGCACAACACGCCGTGATCAGTCTTCAGGATGAAGTATTTCCAATTAGGGAATAGAAGTTTCGTACTTGGCCAATGGGGAAAGCCGGGTGTAGTAAGTCTGAGTAGTACACGTTATCGCGTGTGTGCATATGAATACTGGAGAAGATTTTTTTTGCAAGTTTTTGCTAAGCGCGTTTGCAAGTTTTGCTGAGGGCACGTGCGTGTACGTGTGAAGAATTGCCGCACCCGAGCGCCCCACCTCTCCCGTTCCCATTCGGCAGGGTGGGGCCGCGAGGCGCCTTGCCCCGGGGGCCAGCCTCAGACAGCGCCGGAGCCCAACCGGCTCCAAGGCTCCAATCCTCCACAATCCCAGAGCGCAACCCAGAGGCCAGATATCTTGGGACGCCCCAGCCAAGGCTTGGCACGTGTCTCCCAAAAGGCTCGCTGGTGTAGGTTCCACATGGAACCCGTCCAGAAACAGAGAGGAGTCCAGAGAAGTCAGTCCTCCTGGCGCTACCCAGGCGCGACGTCCGAACAGACGCAGGGTCCGGCCCTTTGCCACGGCCGCGGGATTCTTTGCAAACCCGGAAGTCCCGGAAGAAGAGCCAGCTCTCCCTCCTATCTCCCCCGTCCCGAGGCCCTGCACCTGTACGTCGGCCAGTGCCAACCTAAGGATGCCCCCGAGACCCGAGTGCCTACAGGTACTCGGAATCGGAGGTTGCCAAAGCAAACCCAACTTTTTCCTCTGCCCTGGAATTTTGCCTAGTCGAGACGACCCTGAATCTCAGATAACCGGGAGTTGGAGAAGAAAGTGGGCAGCTTACGGGTGGGTGTCTTTTTGCCTATTTTCCTTTCAGTTTCAGAAAATAGGCAAAGGATGACGTTGAAGAAGTGGCGTGTTGTAATGGCCCGTGGTCATTCCTAACTTCTGTTTCGCAGAGCTGGGAAGTGCAGCGCCCCCGCCGATGCAGAGCTGCTCTGTCCGTGGGTGGATGGATGGTTTCGCACTCATCTGGAGAAAGCATTAACGGAACCCGACCTAATGCGATCCGCAAATGTGCTGCTTCTTCCGACCTGTCGCGACTTCTCTGCGCCAGTGCCCCGCCGAAGTGATGCAGAGTCCTCGGGGTGCTACCCCTTGCTCCGTGCTTTCCCCTTGTCTAGTAGCCTAAGCCCCAGCAAGCTGATCGTCACCCGTGTCCCCCATCCCCCTTCTCTCTCACACACACACACACACACACATTCACTTAATCTCCCTAATTGCGCCCCAGTTTTTCCGAACCTGCACCCCTACACACACAGGCCCTTTCCTAAAAAAGCCGCCGCAGCCCGTAAAGTGACAGTTCTGTATACCCTCCCTCGGGATCGCTTGGGTGGGTCCGACCCTCTTCGCCTCATGTCATAAATGGGGCATGCTTTCCCCCTCAACGCCAAAATCGGTCCCCTAACATGCTGCCAGTTGAGAACTTCTGTTGTGCCTGGCTCCTTCTAGCCCGCCGCTCAGCTAGCTCTGGCCTCTCTACCTTAGTGCCATGAGAATCCAGCCTTCGTTCCCCTCTCAGGCGGGCTCCCTTGCCCCTTCCACTTTCCCCGTCTTCCACTGTACCCACCTGGCGCCAATGACCTGTACTCTGTCTCTTCCACTCAAAGACCGCTCCAACTCCGCTCGAGGCTCGGAAGAGAGCAGTTGCGATCCCGTCACCACCACTAGGGATGATGCCTTCTCATTCCGAGCCCAGAGAAGCATGACCTTACTGCACGTCGGCCTCCAACCCGCGGCGTCGCAGCCGCCAAGATGTTAAATGGTGCTGGAGCCGAGGCTGCCCCACCTCTCCATTCCACCCCCCCAACCCCCGCCCTCCCCTCCTATCCCCACTCCTGGGACTGCCCCGGCGCGGAGCACTTGCGGGAGCCAGGCTCGGGAGAGCGCGCGCGCCGCCACCTGTAGCACCGGAGCAAGTGCACTGGACCATGCGCCCCACCCCCACCCCACCGAAGACCTTTCCCCACCTCCCAGTTGCCCACTGCCCAGGATGTAGCTTAGCCTCCAAGACGACTTTCCATAACCGAGGCATCTCTCCTTCCATCACACAAAGTCACTTGCCGGGGCAAACTCGCCAAAAGCTAGAGAAAAGTGTCCAGGCCCTCCTTTCCCTGGGGGCAGGTGATTGCTCAATGAGTAAGATACCTTAGACCGGGAGACTTGGTCAGAATCCTCCTAGCCCGACTTTGCTGGAAGTCACTCCTTGCCCAATGCCTCCTGCCAAGTGTCGTGCCAAAGGCAGGGATCGCAGCCCCGGGCGTGTTATGGTGGAAATGCTGCAGCGTTACAAAACGTAACCAGCATGCGAGGAAAGGGTGGGGAGCAGGAATATGTTGCAAAACAAACTCGGAGCCTTTGCTGCATTCAGGGCAAGGTAGACTGGAATAATAAACGCAGAGATCAAAACATACTCAAGTACCGCACAGAGGTTTAATAGATAGAGTTTTACCTTTAACATCTGTCTTGTGCCTGTAAAACTTTAGAGCTTTATGCCATGGTATAATATCCAAAACAGCGAAAGCCCTAGTGGCTAACTTTTTATCCAGCTCCTTGGCTGTGATGGGCACAGGCTATTAAAATACCTTTACCTTCACCCCGTCCTTCTCTTTGAAAGCCCAGAGGACACACGCACTGAGTACATGAAATCGACAAGGACAGTAAAACTCCTTGCTATTGTACTTGTGCCATGTACACTGAAAGTATGAACTAAACATAACCGATGAAGGGCTTGCGAAAATATGCTGAGTTGGAAACTTTTCCAAATTGCTCACACTTCCGCGAGGGCACACAGCCTTCCCATTAGCTAGGAACTGAGCGCCCTCTAGCGGAACATATGCTCCTAACTGGGCTGCAAAATGGGCGAGCGGGACTCCTAGAGTTTGGCTGGGGGGTCAGCTTGCGACGTGGACGGGATAGGCAAGGTAAGCATCACTAAACGGAGTCTGGGATTCTTTGCCAGATGTTGTGAAGGTTTTTCATTTGCAAATGTGTGTTTATGTTACTAATAGGCAGGGTGGCTGCCTGGATAGAAAGCTGGCTTTAGAGCTAGGAAGGCCTGTGGTTTTAAGTTCAGCCCTTGATAATCTTGGCTTTGTGACCCTAACTTCTCTAAGCCTGAAGCAACTCTAAAAGAGACTAAGTTGAAAAGAAACTGATAGGGGGAGTGAGTTCACTATACCCATGAAATCACAAATACACCCTCTGTTCCTCTATTTCCTTTGGAAGCTTTTCTGTTTACTTATGAGTATTGATGAGCCAACAGGCGTTTATTAAGTATCTCTCCAATACCGGGACCGTTTTCTTTCCTGTACTTTAACTCAATCACATTCTCCTCTAGGCATCCCATGGCAGGCTTAACCAGTTAAAAGAGAATGAGAGAACTCCTCACTCCTCTAGAAGCTGGATTGTACGCACTACTAAGCAAGCAAAGGGAATAAATGGCATGAGCGAAAAACGTGGAGGGAGCAGAACACAAGGTATGCATGGGGAACGTCGAATACAAAGTTTGTGTAGTGAGGGATAAAGGAATAGGACAGGATGGTAGCTGTATCAGGATGCACACCAGCGTCCGCACTATTTAACTGTACTTCCCACGGGTGGAACCGCTGTTACCTCTAAAACAGCCATACAGTGCTTCTCTGCTAGAAGCAGGAACAGGTGAGTGGAGATTGTTTTGGCCAGGCTCACATTAGGCAACAGAGAAGGTGGAGGAACCTTTTCTCGGAAGACCCTGGGGGTATTACATAGTAGCTCAAGCCTGTTGACCTTGGAATCATAAGGACCTGGGTTCCCCAAATCTTGCCTCATCAACCCGTTTCCTCATCAGTATGACGAGAATAATAGCATCTGCCTAACAGGGTTGTGTTGTAAGGATCAAATGAGATAATGCAAACATTAATGAGATAGAAATGTGAGCTATCATTATTACCCATTAAGTTTATGCCTAACACATTCCTAGGTAAAGGGGAATTAAGTGAATTACTTGTGAGGTTGAAACAATTTCTTTGAAAACAAAAGTAAACCTGAGAAAAATCAGTTTCTTCACCCACCTCCCTCCTCTTGAACTTAAAAAAAAATAAATTTAAAAGTGTTTGAAACGACTTTATTCATGATTAAAAAACATTTTCAGAGGGAAAATGATCCCTGTACAGGGAAAGCTTAGAAACTTACCAGAGCAATCTGATTGTTAAACTACTAAGTAAATGGAGGGGAAGTAGTAGAGATTAGAAAGAAACAACAACAAAAAAAAGGGTTCAACTAAAGTATCCTGATTTTTTTCTTGAGGTCCAATAAAAGGGAAAAAAATAAGTTTGGCACTTAAAGAGAAAAGCCTTCAACTATCTGGAAAACTCAGCCTTCCCAAATGACTCATTTTCCCAAGGGTTTCTGGTGGACTGGGGTTTGACTGTTGTGTTACATAATTCACAGCAGTAGAAGTGAAAGGATACTATATACAGAAGGGATCCTGTTGGGATAAACATCGCACTGTCTTACATGGGCCTTCAGTTCAAAAACAAGGTTTAAAGTAAATTTTATCCCATTCCTCTTTTGCGTGTCACTCAATTTGGCCCATAAAATGAAGCCAGTCTGTTTAGTCTGTCTTCCTACTTGTTTCTTATGCCCTCAATGTTGCAATATTTAGGTTGGAAGCACCACAAAGGAATATGTGAAAAGTGTGTTTTCAAATTTTAATTCAATAAAAACATTTCTATGCATTACCGTTTTAAAACACTCAGCTCTGGCACTTGAAATAGCTATGGCCAATAAAGCATTTTTATTCCTTATTTACAAAGAGAGACATAATGCACATAACCTATTAGCTTGCTTACTTCCAGGAACCTGAATTCACACTTAGTAAGCTTTTTTCACTCCCAGGCAGTATTTCTCAGGGTAGGAGATGGAATAATCTGAAGGCATTATCAGAAACTTGTAAGTGAGCTGTGGGGAATCATCACCACACATTTTCTCACAAATCCTCACAAGTTGGCAAGCAGGAAAAAAAATGAGAGCTTATTACTCAAGTGACACATAAAGATTCTTAATATATAAAGGTATATTAAGGTATATCCTTTACAATAAATAAAAGTATATTTTTTTACAATATGAAAAAGGCACTTTTCCTGGCAAGTTATGTTATTTACAAATGAGGACACAGGTTTGGACTGAAAAACAAACTCCCCAAATCTGAGAACACAAAGAAGGAAACAGATCTGTATAAGCCTGTGATTTCATATAGATACTTCTCCACTCATAAAGATCCAAGACTTGTCTGTCACTTAAAGAAGCTGCTCAGGACAGTGTGAGGGTCAGTGACTTGCTCACAGTTACAGAGTTAATATGCCTCAGAGGTAAGTCTTGACTGCTTGAGTCCAGAGCTTTAACAACTATACCATACTCTCTCAAGTATGTATTACATATGTATTTAAGTGTCCCCTGGGCAAAACGTTTTCTATTTTGGATTCTAAGAGCCAAATTTGCAGGTATTATAAGAATATGAATTCAACCATTCCACGATACCGCAGACTAATGAGTGCTTATCATGGAAGACATGTTTGTTTCATTAAAAAAGACATATTTGAATCATGTTCTCATGATAGTTTTATTTTTTTTAAAACTGGTGTGTAAAACCAGGTAAACAGTAGCCTAGGATAAGTAAACAATTTTGATGTTTTCATCTGAGCATTTACATTAACTGTTTAACCAAAATCAATATTCTTGGTATCTTTTCAGTGCTTTTTACTTTGGACACCATCATCTCCAGCGGATTCCAGTTCTAGTAAGTCTCATCAAAAATTTGTCATTTTCAAATCAAGGGGAAGATCACTTCCAGTACCATAAACTGTTAGCAATAATAATGATGATAAGGTTGGCTTTTTTTTTTTTTATTACTTTGCTTTAATAAAGTATTGGAAACTCATTTCAAACTTTTGAGGTACTAATTTTTTTTATTTTACAGATGTGGGATTTGGTGACTTTGACACTGTAAACATGGAACCTTTGTTTTGATTACAGGGTCAGTGCTTTACCATTTTAAGATGCCAAACCACCTCTCAAAGGGGAAATGTTGCTTAATTGGTAAATCAGCATTTTCTAAGAAAATTAATAAAACACATAAACAAGAAGCCAATGGACATAGACTTAAAAATTCTGGGACAAGGTCGCACACTAAAGATTGTTTTATAAACAATAAACTGACATGATTTATCGATTGTATAGTTAAGATGAGAAGGAAGTGAAGTCAGAGGACCTGGGTGGAATTCCAGTTTTGCTACTTGCTGCCACCATAGTCTTGACCAAATCTAGTCCCAAATTCTTCCTCTATAAAATGAAGGGGTCAAACTAGATGGCCTCTAACATCCCTTCAAGCTCTAAATCTGTGATCCTACATTGGGGCAGTGACTTCCCCCAAGATCCTAGAGTGAATTTTAAGTGGCAAAGCTGGGATTAGAACCTTGTTCTCTGGGCTCCTGATACACGTACTCTTATCACACACATCATGCTGCCTTCCTTTGATACAAATAGTTTATACCCTGTACACAAGGAGAAAGGGAGAAAATACAAATCAGTGAGAAGGAGATGGAAAGGCTAAGAGGCTGAGACTATTAGGAACAGTGGCTCACAAAGATATGTAAAAAAATCACAATCTAGGGAGCCACATTAAGGCTCAGAATGGAAGGTAGGACCCACTTTAGATTCAACAGGCAGCCAAAGATAAGCAGAGGACCCTAACTCAGATGAGCTAATGGGGGCCGGGAGCCTGAGATTATCAGAAACCCATAGGCGCTTAATAAATGCTTGTGGATTGATTACCACAAGGATAAGGCTATGTGATTGCACTTGTTGATCTCAAAAGGTGAGGAGCAGGTGCAGTCAATAGATAATTAATTTTAGAAAACCACACAAATTAGATGAAATTAAGCTGAGTGCCCATTTAGAACATGGGCCAGTGGCTCTCCACTCCTACAGTGTGCATAACAGTGTATAAAAATAAACTTCTTTAGACTTCAAAACCATGGAATGGTTGATTGAGAATAGAAATATTTGTCAGTTACTGCCTCTGGAATCAAACTCTGGAACTTAAAATATTAATGTTCTTACATATTCTACTTGGGCATAATTTCCATTTACTGAGCTGTTTTTTTATGGGCTAAAGTGACTTGCAGAGTTTTTATAATCCATTGGAATTTATTATAAAGATGTGCAAATAGTCTCAGAATAATGAAAATAAAAGGTAAAAACCCTTCTTAAAGTAAGCTCATATTACTATAACTTAAAACTTAATTATACTAGCACTTGTTTTTGCAAAAGATTTTTGTTTACATATGACCAGCCTAAATTCCTTTATTTTTCAAGTTTTGCTATTTTAAAAGGTACTGATATCTTTGCTATTATAAGACCAACAGCACAGTATTTAAAAAAAAAAAAACAAAACCAGAATGTTTTATCATAAAAAGGCAGCACAGGCAAGCAGAGATTTTACAGGGATTCCATGCAATGAAGCTGCCATTTAGGAGAAAATTTAGGATTTCTGACAGCTTTGTTCAAGTCTATCATCAGCATTTATTAAGCACCTACTGTGTGCAAAGTCCTATTCTAGGAGTTGGGGATACAGAAACGAAAGTGAAACAATGCTTGCTCTCTAGGAATTTACATTCTCTAGAGGAAAACATAAATAAGTGTACACAAAACTTAAAAAATAAATACTAAAATTTTTTTTGAAGGGCATTAGCAGCTGGGGGTAGGGGGAGAGGGATCAGGAAAAGACTTCATGAGGAAGGTGTCACTTGAGCAGTCTTATTTTTTTCTGCATAATAACTTTATTGTAACTTGATACGCTGAAATGCAAAAATATTTTCAGCAACAAGATACAAAAAGTATCCGAACATTAACATCAGCTGTTTTAAAAAAGAGGCTGACTGGTTTGATGCAAGTGTTTATACATACATTATGAATTTTCTAAATCATACCTACCATAATACTGGGCTTTAAACCATTATAACAATGTGTTTATTTCCAAAGCGGGACTCATTTTAAGTTAAGCCTTCATTCTAAACACTCAAAACAGAATTAACTGGACTGCCCCACTTGATGATGAAGTCAAACATCCAAAGAATTCCCAGCGCAGCTAAGTGGTGCAGTGAATAGAGCACCGGCCCTGGAGTCCAGAGGACCTGAGTTCAGATCTGGCCTCAGACACTTGCCGCACTACCTGTGTGACCTTGGGCAAGTCACTTAACCCCAATTTCCCTGCCCTCTCCCCTCTCAAATATAAAGTCCATTTACTGCAAACAGAAAATAAGCACAGTCTAATTCAATTCAGCAAACATTTATTAAGCACCTATTATGTGCAGAGCACTAGTTAAACTAGTTTAATCTTGATAGTTTATAAGGAAGCTTGTTGTTTGAGTGTACTTGAGCAGTTTTAAAACAAGAACTCTCAGAGGTGGAGGTGAGGTGGGATGGGGGACAGTAAGTGCCCCCAGTGCACCAACATTTAGAAGTTTACTGCCTCACAGTACACTGCTGTGGACCTCCCCCCATCAGAAAGCACCTTAGGGGTCACTATAATCCATGGACTTCCTTTTCCTCTGAGTAGATGAAAGTCAGAGGAGGTCCCTCTCCCTATGTTACTGAACCCCAAATTTGGTTCATTTGTATCACCACTGTCTCCCATCTTCCTTCTCCCCTTTCTTTTAATGACAAACAAACAAAAAACCAAAAACTGGTTTTGTTCCCAGTGAAAGCATTCCTCATTATGGCTCAGAGAAAGATGGAGAGTAGAGTATAGTCATTTAAAAAATGCAACATATTCTCCCCCAGTAATCCAAGGACGATATCATAGGTAACCATGACCTTTCTTCACCATCTAGGAGATCAACTTAGAAGCATGTCGTCCCTCCTTGTAAATATATTGTAACAGCCTTATTAGCAGTAATTAATCTAGCCAAAGGCGTGATGTTTCTAGGAGGAAAGAACAGCAACTTCTTAATACTGGCTATTTCTAGTTGGGATGTTCTCCCCACCCCAATTCTACACTGAGGCAGTTTCAAGTGGTAGTAGCCTTGGATTCTTCAAGGTTATACTAGCTGGATGTGAGCTCTAAAGTAGAGTCTTGATGAGGATCTATGTGTCTGACATTTCAGGACTAGTCCAAATTAAAAAAAAAAAAACAGATTACTAGATTGTCCAGAGAGTAATATATTTTTCAGCCATGACATTCTGGAAGAGCATATCCTAGTCTTAGGATCTTAACTTTTTGCAAATTATGGAAAAAGAAAGGGTTCTTTGGCAGTCTGAGAAAGCCTATTTTCCCCTTTTCAGAAAAATGTTTTTAAATGTATAAAATATATTGGAAGGAAGGGGAGAAAGTAGGGGGTGGGGATGAGCTGTGATCAGTTTTGGTGGTAAGAATACCCATGAAATCACAGGCCTTTGGATTTAAATATTCGTGAAAATTTAAGATGCCCTTTTTCTCTTGTCTATTGCCTTCCATGATGTTGTCCAGATTCTGATTTGGGTTTTTTGGGGGGGAATGGGGAGTGAGGAAATATTTGCATGTCAGGCCAACTGAGGTCCTTAGAGAAACCTACAGTAACTCCTAGATTCTTTAGTTTTCTAAGGTCATCCAGAGCCCATCATCTTGCAAATGGGGTTTATGTTATTTTTCCCCAAAATGCATTATCTCATACTCATAGGATCACAAGATTTTGACAGACAAAGGGTCCTCTTGGTGATATCAGCTGGTGGGCACTTGTGCCCCTGTGCCTAGGAAACCATTGTAATGGCTTCTCCTTGAGAAGGACTGTGGGGGATACCACTCCTCAGGTTCAGAAGACATTAAACTGTGATGCTGTCCCTGGAACAAAAAAAACAAACACAAAGGGTCCTCTTCAGAGATCACCTACTCCAACTCCCTGATTAAAGAAATGAAAAAGCTGAGACTGGGAGACTTGGTGACCTGCCTATGGTCATGAGAAGTGATGGGTTTCCTCTCCTTAGAGGTCTTCTGGCAGAGGCTTGGGTATGCTACAGTGGAGATTTCTTCTGGATACAGTTTGGACTAAGTGACTCTCAGATCTCTTTCATCTCTCAAATTCTGTGTGTGAGATAGGGTCAGAAGCAGGATTCAGTCTCAGGTCTACCTCCAAATCCTCCATACCATACTACATTTATCCATACTGAAATTCATCTACTCTTTGCCTACTCACATTACCTGGTGAAATCATCCTGCAGTACATACTCATCAACTTCACATTTCCCTACCCAAGGGACCTTAGACATTCATCTGGAAAAGTAGATATTGGACTGTTCAATCTCACTTTCATATTATTTATAAAAATGTTAAATAGCATAGAGTTCTATGAGCAACAAATTCAGAAATAACAAACTAGGTTGGCATGAAACAGCGTGCCAAAGCTATCATTAGTATTAGTTCAATATTTATAATATTCATAGTTATAACTATAGTTTTTAGTGTGGGAACTATAGAGACCATTTGGTCCAGGGGTTCTTAACCACTTTTGTGTTATGGGCCCCACTGGCAGTCTGGTGAAGTCTGGAGACCCCTTCTCTAGAATACTGTTCTTAAATGCATAAAATAAAATGCATACGATTACAAAGGAAAGCAATTATATTGAAATACATATTTCAAAATATTTTTTAAAAAATAAATTCATGGACTTCACATAAGCTAGTCCTACCCATCCATCTTACAGATGGTGAAGAAGAGACCCTGAGAGATCAACTGGCTACCCATCCATTTTAAAGATGGTGAAGAAGAGCTCCAGAGAGTTCAACTGGCTTGCTTCGGGTGGTGGCAAAGCTGGTACTAGAAACTGGGTCACCTTCCTGCTGGTATGGCATTACTAGAATAAAAATGTCATTCTTGTCTACTGAGAATTCATCTACATTTTCTAAGGGACAAATTCTTTCTTAACCACTTCTGGGACCAATGTTCCTGCAATCACAAGGAGCAATGGGAAGAAAGCATTTTAGTCATCTGTGCCTTCTTCCTGTGGTTGGGTGTTGATGCTTAAAGTTATAAAGCTAGCACAGATGCAAAACACTCTTTTGGATTAAAGATGTGGAAATATTTGATTATTTGGGCTCATTTTGTCTGTGTTCACAAACATGTCTTTTACCTATCATTTTTTCCCTCTTGCAGTACAGAACATACCGGGTTAAGAAGAAAGGTTTAAATATTCAAACATGGGAAAGTCGCCTGTAGTCTTTGCTCTGCTTCCAGAGGATGCAGGCTGGTTTGAGACAGTTCATATAAACCTTCACAATTCAAGCATCTTAAGTGTGAACTGTAACCTGATTTGGGGCATCTCCTTTCAAAGAAATTAAGGCATTTTTGCAAGTGTGAAGTTGAAGGCAGCCCATTTCCTTGTTATTCCACAGCATTACTGCTATGGCTTCCATTACGTACACTTGTAGCCATCTGTCTCACACCACCCCCAAATGTGGAAATGTCTAGGTGTGGGAAGAAGTCGACAGTTGGCAGTGCCAAAACCAAAAGCTGTACTGGAAAGAAAAAAAAGTGGTATTTCTTCTCCCACATTTTTGGGTTGCTAGCTAACAACTAGATGGCATGGGGAACAGATAGGTAACCAAGAGAGACAGTGAAGCTTCCTGAATTGTAGCAGCTTAGGCATAAAAATCAAAATAGGCGTTTAATGCATCCTAAGAAGACTAAATGCTTTTTCCTTCCTTAGGCTTTTCTCTTGATCATATCTTCCCCTCTTAAAAACAAGAAGGTACAAGCTTACTTCATCTCTCTGTGAAGATAAATTAAATCATCACTGCATCAGTCTCTCACATCTTCCTGAATCCATTTGCAGTTTACCTCTCCCTGTCATAGCCTTTTACATTTAGTTTGTCTTTAGAGTTTGCAGTCTTTTATTTACAGTTAACTTATGATGTGCCCAAAAACCCTGTTAGATAATCTAGGCAGGGTGGGTACATACTAATTCATAGAACAAAGAAGTAGAAGGGACCACAGAGATGTTAGATCTCTCAAACAGCAGTCCACTAGGGCCAGTAGCTTGCCCATGATCAAAGAAGCAGGAAGGAAAAGGGCCAAGATTCAAATTTAGGTTTTATAATTCCAGGTTGAATGTTCTCTCTACTACATTACTCCAGTCTCTTAACACTTCAATTTATCTGACACATAGGTTGAAATAATCAGCCAGTCAGGAGTTTTTAACCATTTTTGGTTGTTGTTTCATCGACCCCCTTGGCAATCTGATGAAACTAATGTACTCCTTTCTCAGAATAATTTTTTTAATGAATAAACTATATTGGATTTCAAAGGAAACAATCACTGAAATAGTTGTCAAAATGTCAAACAAAAATATCATGGATTGTATGAAATTTATTCAAGGATTCCACATTAAGAACCTCTGACCAAAAATGTTGTTTTGATGACGGTTGCTTCTTGCATCATAAGCATGGACCTCTAGACATCCATGAACTGGGTCCCTTCCTCAGCTCCACTAACTCCAAAACCCTTCTCCCGCTTTAAAACAATGCCTGAATTCTCTATTTTCATGAGACCAATCTTTTGTACTTTTCCCTACTTCTTATTTACTCCAAACTTTAGGTCACTGAGTTTGCCTCCCTGTGATAAGCCACATCCCTGTCTATCATTCAAATCCATGCCTAAGATATTCCTGCCCTTGTGAAGCTTTCCCTGGTAAAATACATCTGTGCCCAATTATTTGATTCACTCCAGCACTTCTGCCCACAAGCCCATTCAATATGCAGTTTAGGATGCCTCACTTGGAAGCCTTCCTTCCATTTCCTGCCCCCTGCCCCCATGAAATATAAAGAAAATGTTACAATAACTGGATTAAGTAGGTAAAGGGTGATTTTTTTTTTAAATAAAAAAGACCCACAGGCATTTCCAAAACCACTTTAATCTGCAAAGGAAAATCATTAAAAGCATTTACATAAATGATGAATAGGCATTGTTTTCTCTAATATGTATTAAGCTGTGTCAGCCTCAGTAAACTAGAGTAGGCTACAACCTGAGGACTGTATTCTGTATAAAAGCATCTTAGTACTGCTGAGGATACCAAACTTTGACTTTTGACTACACGGAATGAGCAATATTTATTAGGCTATTAACAGATAAGTTACATTGTGATGAATGAAAGACTTGATGACCTCAGTAACTTGGTGACACTGGCTTTTTAGCTTTATATTTTGTTTTCAAGAGTCACTGCATCTAACAGACAACGAAAACTAGCCAAGACTTTCTGCAATGGATACAATTTTTTTTAAAAATCCAACAACAGGATCCATATATATCTAACCAGTGACCTTGAAGAGAGAAAATAAAAAAAGATAATTGCACTTCCAAGTGGCCAAAAAGGTAAAATATTTATACAAATACAAAACTCATTAAAAGAGAACACACATACAAAAGTCATTTAGTCGGTCAAATATATGAGGGCTTTCACAGAATGCCACACTAAGAGAACACTTGGGTGAAATCATTTCAGTCACAAACTGAGGTCCACGGCTGGAGTGACAAACTTATATGGCAAAGGCACTAGCACAGAGACATAATTAATGGGGAACAATCCAGATTGCCCCTGGAATGTTCCTTCATACCAGTTTTCGTCTATTTGACTGGTTAATGTAATGATGTCCCCTTCTTTAAATCCAAGTTCTCCTTGAATTTCAGGAACAAAGTCATAGAGAGCACGACAGCATGGATGATCCAGGAGAACTGGAGGACCTGCCCAAGGTGTATGGAAATAAAAAGTGTTCATTAAAAAGGAAAATGCTTTATTGAGTCGGAGGGAATTAACAAATTGCAGGCAGGTGTGAGCCAATACTACCCGCCATCTTTGTTTTTACCTCAGTCTCTGGCAAGATTTCTCTACAAATCTGTATACAAACAGGAGACATAGCAAAGGTCATCGGTCCTCTGCTCACTCGGGCCACTCTTGTAACTCTGACCTCGCTGCCTACAGTTACATCCCTACTCTTTCTTGGACCAAACTAATCTCCCACATCTTGAACCCTTACCCAACAGAGACTTGTCTATCATAATTCTCCTCCCACTGTGCTGGCTCCAGGTCCCAGGCTCTTCTATACTATACATACTGTCTTGTGGACACATCAGTCTAAGAAGAGAGCAGATGTGAAGATTCTAAAGCAAGCTTACTCTTGGATCAGCTATTACCATGTAAATCCTTCTAAAAGGAGCCAGATTGGGGAGAAAGAATGATGCCCTAACTTGAGGGAAGAGAAGCTCCTGATGATGCTGTTCTTTCTGTACTTGAGGAAAAGCAGTTTGAAGCCTTGGGGACCCTACACCATGGTTACTGTGAACAAGCTAATGATGAGACTATGATATGGAGCATGTTCGATGTGTTGTTAGTGTGTCTGTGGGGAGTTATGTGTCAGTGTGTTCTCACTGTGGAATGATAGGAAATTATCAAGTTTGAAGCCCTGAAGTGGCACATGCCAGTGTGTCTGGAGATCGTGACAAGACTGACAAGATGTCCCTTGAGTGTTACTCAGGTGGGACCAGATTGATGATTTGCTGTGAGCATAAAAGTACATGGTGTAGAACCTGGCAGGTTTGGCAGACTCTGAGTTGGGCCTGTGAGCCAGGCTCTGTATGAACACAGGAAAAGGGTGGATCCGTTCCCAGTCCTCAAGGGGATATATATATCAGTACTGGAGAGCACCATGAAGAGCCAGACAGATAAGTATCTGATTGGCATAGTCTTGAGTACTCAGTCTTCACATGGGTGAGATTGTCTAGGGGCAGGGAGGAAAGGAACAGACCCTGAGTGTGAAAGTGATGGGATGTGAGGGAATATGTACTGGTCCCTAACTAGTGAATACAACAAACGTATGCCAATTATAAAATGATAGCTCTACAGCTAGAAGAGATCTCTGAGGCCATCACATCATGGGATCATAGATGACCTCAGAGGCCACTGAGGCCAACTCCCTCATTTTACAGAGGAGGAAACTAAAGCCCAGAAAAATACAAGGACTTGCCCAAAGTAATGCAGGTAGTAAATGGCACTGGTAGGATTTAAACCCAGGCCTTCTGTCCCTCAATTGTGAGCTTGTTCCACAGCAGTGCTGCTGCATGACTGGGGCTTGCCTAGACAAATCTGTAACTCATCCTAAATATCACTAAACAATTATTTATTGAGTTGTGCATGTGCCCAGCATTGTGTTAGCTACTAGGAACAATAAAGTTCAAGAAATTATCTTTTCCCATATAAAACACACCTAACAAAAAAAGAAAGTGTATATTTTGTGAATGCATATTCAGATATGTATAGTTTGTGTATAAATGTATATGTTATTAAGTGTATAGTTTAGAAATCTGCTCATTTAGATAGCTTAATGAACAATTAATTCTATTGTTTAAAAATGAAAGAAGAGGAAGGTGGGGAAGTTAAGGACCAAAAAAATGTAACATTGGGAAGCATCTGATTGTAACAGACACAGAATCATCTGAAAATTACCTCAGAGATCATCCAGGTCAAGTCCCTGACTCCAGAGAAGGAGGCACTGAGGCAGAGAGGCCACACAACTAATTAGGAGCTGGGAGAGGACTAAGAAGGCAGAGTTCCCCACCTCCTAGTGCGGTGCTCTCTCCATCATACCATGCTGCTTTCAGATGACCTACAAGACTGCCACAGGAAAGACTTTTTCCAGTTTTAATATTCTTTAATTAAACAGTTTATAGCAACTTAATCTTTTAAAGTCTCTTTCATCCTATAATTATTTTGCAACCTAATTATGATTTGTTTGTAATGCCTCTAAACCTTCACTGTATTGGGTTTTTTCTACCATATAAATCTTCTGAGAATCACAACTTGAAGAGAGCTTAGAGGACATCTAATCCAATCCACTTATCTTACTAATGAGGAAACTGAGGCTCAGAAATGCATTATGTTGCACAACCAAGATCTGAACTCATGCCTTGTGATTGCAGGTTCTGTGTTCCTTTCACATAACCACACACACTTGAGAGCCCAATGTCTATCTTCTCATATGGTATTGTCTGATTTACTAGTCATGCTAGTTAGTCAATTTTTTTTCTAATCTGTTAAGATATAGTCAAGATGATATATACTGGGAACCACTGAAAACTTTGAGAATGAATGGGTTGACCAAAAAACATGATTAATCCTATAACCAATAGGACTTTACATCTGTAAATGTGTGAAAGTTTTCAAAGCACTTCCCTATATATCATCCCAAAACAACCCTATAAGGTACAGACAGGTAAAAAGATGAGGAAACTGATGCTCAGATAAATAGAGTGATTTCCTAGAGATCCCACCACTAGTGGCTCAGCACTTGAAGGTTTTCTGACTTGATTCCGTATTCTTTCCACTGTGTCACAAAGACTAATTTCTAAATTTACAATATGGGAAGTGAATAACGAAATGCCTGGAAAGACCAGCGTATTTGTGGAATAAGGAAAATGTAGCCCATAAACTCCCAACTTATTTTCTTTTCTAAAGTCCTATGCAGAAGAAGTAAACACAGGGTTTCTGGGCTTTCAGGAGAGGGCAAAAAGAACCATTACACCTTAATGGCTTTCCCTCCCCCTTTTCTCTTCAAGTTTGGCACAGAAATATTCCTGAATGCTGATGAGGCAAACATGACTGTACGCTCTCAGAGTTTGGACAGTAGGTCATTTTTCCTAGCCAAGTCCTAACCTGGTCTTTTGCCTGCAATCCATCATTACAAGATGTGATTTCTCCATTTTTTTGTCATGCTCTGTTCATTTTCATAATCTAACCAACACAGAGGCTTCCTTTCAGTCCTGCTTACTCATATTATCAATGGTCCCATCTCACTATAATGATGGATTCATACTGCCTAATTGACCACATTCTTTTTTTTTCCTTAGAAAGAAGAAATGATGAGGAAAATGTTCTTGGAGTCCATTTCTGGCAGGGTCCCATCAGCTTCACTTTGAATTGTTAGTGAAATGCTTGACATTTTTTCTTTACTTTATAAACATTCTGTGGAAATCATTCAGAATCCTAATGGAAAGTAATTTCCCATTAAAGCCAACTATAAAATGTCATTTTCATCTGAAACTGTTCCTGAGAAACAAACAGCACAGGCCCCCTTCAACCTCACACATTCCAGCCATGACCAATGGAGATGGATGTGAAATATGCTGGTTGCTAAATGGCTGCCATTGCCAAGGGCAATTCAGGAGGCAGTCTATTAAAGTCAGGACAAACTGAGGTACATAGGAGAAGGGCAGAAGATAGGAGAAGATGATTCTGGTGGTTGGCCCCAGGCCCTCCTGAAAAATAATCCTTTGCACAGTGAATCTAGGTAATAAAAACAATGTCAACTGTGGTCTCTGTGAAGAAGCACTTGACAGCCCACTTCCAGTGCAATCTCTATCTGCCTGGGGCCATAAAGGAGAACAAGGCCTCCCCTCAACTTAGCAGTCTAATGTTCTCTGAAGAAAAGCTTTCCAGTCACCTGAGGAAGGCCTCCTGGTATACATAAATTCTAACACATTAGACTAAACTTTCTTTAACAATTTCCTGGAAAAACAGCTTTGCTTTTTAATGAGATATATATATGAAAAATCAGTGAATGATGGCGCACCAAGTTCCACTTTGTTTTGTGTGCATGTGTGCTTGCACGTGTGTTGTACTTACAATGAAGCTCAAAGGACTTTATGTCCTGGACAAGCTCATAGGTCAGATAGCATATCTTCCTAAGATGTCCCCTAATTTGACACTAGACCCAGGCTTATAAAGCATTGTTTCCTAACCATTAATATATAGAAAGTTTTTACTGGTCCAGAGTCTTTACAATTAGATGTCTTCTTCTTCTCCCCCCCCTCCCTTTTTTTGGGGGGGAAGGGGGAAGGAGTAGGGGCAGGGAGGAAGACTGGGTTTCCTGATCTTGCCAAGACTGGATGAACATGTGAACTTTTGACTTGCTGCATTTCTGACCTGGGCTGGGTTGCCTCCTGTTCTTGAAGGCTCACCAAAATGGTGCTGAATTTTTTGCAGAAATCCAACTGGCTTGGCCTGCTGCAGCTCAGAACTCCTGAACTCAATAAATCCACCAGCCTGTCTCTCTGGTAGCAGAGATTACCTACTTCTTACTTACTTAACTTCTTACTTCTTAACTTCTTACTATAAAATTTTAAAAATCTTTCTCCTCCTATTTCTTTTTTTCCTGCATCTCCATTCTTTCTCCACATTCTCTGTCCTCTGAGCTGCTGGGAGCCCTGACCCTGAGAATTAAAAGGCTAGAGTTCAATTCAAAGAATTCAATAAAGAACTAAATTCACTGGTCTGCAGCATAATCTATTTTGAGATACACACTGCTGTAGAGTTAGTAACCCTTCCCTTCTACCTTGGAATCACATGAACAACTTTTCATAGGTTCTGTTTCTGAAATCCCCTACTTGAGAATGCAGAAATTAAACACTACTATGGTAGTCTGGGTCAAATATAAACAATACCATTGTTTGTATGCCTGACTTTAAAAGCTGATGTCTATTCTAATCAAAAGGCCCCGGAGCACTGTAAGCAAAGAAATACCTCCTGTTGGTAATTTGTTAAAGTATATAAGTGTGTGTGTGTGTGTGTGTGTGTGTGTGTGTGTGCGCGCGCGGGCGCACATGTGTGTGCGTGCATGTGTGTGTATATAGTATACATATAGTAGAGATAAGGTATATAATAACCTCCAAACTAGCAACATTAATGTGAAGAAATATGTAAATACTTTCCTTTGACATGATAAAGATTCAGGCACCACAATAAGACTAAAAGAACAGAGCAAGTTTTGCTGAACAGTTACACAATTTATTCTCTGGACTTAACCAAATAGTAAGTGTAATTGCATCCTTACCTGAATCTGCTGGAGAAGGGAATGAAATCTGATTGTACTCCTTGTCAACTTTCAAAGGCTTGAATGCAGTCTTTGGCTTGTAATTATAATTAGAGAAAGCAGTTGATATACGTATTCTGTAATACATATTTTAAGATATATAAAACATATGATCATTGAAAATATAGTACCTTATGAATATATTAATCCTATTCAGACATTAATTATAGATTTAGGTTGGGAGTAGGAAAAGATTGGGTAAATTTATTCTGAAAAACCCTCAAAATGCTATCCTCTAGTGATCTATGATAGCTGGGCTGACTGTGTTCACATAAATTAAATTCCAAAGCTTGATCTTTCTACTGTTTACCAGAATTCATTTAATTCATACTGGTCTTTAAGAATGAGTGTCTCCTGAATAGGCAGGGCTACTAAAAGTTAACAGGAATTATGTCTCTCTCAAAGAAGGTACTTTCTAAATTAGTCAATAATTAACATATCAATGTTTTACTGTGTGACACAGGACTAAGTGGAAATTCTCTCAAATGTGTTCTTAATAATTCTTTGAAGAATTCCTTCCCTCAAAATTATGTTGTGTTTGTACTGTGTATATGTATGTATATAAACATACACACACAACATTCTGTGTCCCGGATTTCACCACATAATCATCACCACTGCATAACCATCACAGCCTGTCTTTTTAAAATCCAGAAATGGGCATAATCATTGTATGGTATAATTCTGTCTGTCATGCTACTTAGAAGGTAAGTAGAGCAGCAATGTATTCACCAGTGGCATATGGATACACATTTAGCTCTTGCGCGCTGCAAGTCTGGAATTCTTAGCGCATGTGCATTGTCAGTATATTTCTGAAAGCTGACTTGTGAGGTTTGTTTAGAGCACTGCAGTACTAATGGTATTGTCACTCAAACCAAAAGAGAGCTGTAGGTGTAACGGGAGCAGACAGGTGAAGCTTCCATGAGCAAGTCATAGGATATAGTAAGACTTGCATCCTCCCCTACTAGCTAAATTGTACAGTTCGTCTGCCAGTGACAGATTAACGTGTGAAGCATTTCTTTCTGATTATGGGTAAATATAAAAACTATTTGGCAGGCTTCAAGCAGAAAGTGATTGTGTTCACTGAATAGCATGGAAACAGAGCTGTGGAAAGAGTTTTCAGTGAGTAAAAAGTTGGTGCAGAAACTAAAAGACAAGTAATACCGGCACAATTTTTTTTTTAAAGCTTCACATAATGGTCGCACCCCACTTTTTTTGTGGAAAATTTGACATAAAATCTGTGACAATTATGCGGTGAAATACAGTATGTGTATGCATATATATATATATATATACATATATATATACACACACATAATATATGTGTCTGAACATATACATATACAAATATATACACTGTGTCTATGAATGAGAGATTTTAGTAAATAGTAGTATTTAATAAATTCCCATTAACAGACTCATCAGTAGCTTTCTGTTATCCAACATGGTCCAATAATGAGGGGCTGTAAATAATCAAGACTTTATTTCATTGAGCATCATCACGTATATTACACATGGATCACTAATTTTCAAAGAATCAAAACCTATTTAATGTTATGCCAAACTAATAATTTAATCACTGGGGAGTAATTCTGATGGAACTTCAGAATCTGGAAGGAGCCTACAGATACCTAAATAAACACATAATATACTCTCTTGGCAAAAGTCAGGGATATCTTTCTAGTTTCTCTGGAGTTCAAACTACTTGCCAAATGTCATCTCAGTCTTCTTATCATTCTCCAGAGAAGGACAGAGAAGGTATTCCCCATTCTTCAGACTTAATTACTAAATCCCCAAGAGGCTGACTTGCTTGTGATCATTCTGCAAGTCAGCAGTCGTGTTAGGAAAAGAACCAAGGTATCTCAAACCCAGAGCAGACAGAGCACACCATTTGTATTTGTCAGACGCTTAGGTGATGAAACAGCTTTGATCGCAAAAGGAAAAAAAAAATGGGGGAGGGGGTCTGCTTCAGATCCCTTTCCCCAGACCTTCTGGCCACAAGTACGTTTCTCAGGATACTCAACCAAGAGAGTTAATCAAATAAAATTCAGCACCAATATGAGAATGTTAAATGAGATAAAGTATGGGAAAGCATATATCCAACTCTAAAGTACCATAGCCATGTCAAAATTTATTTGAACATAAGCCCTCTGTTGGTAAGGGTTGTTTCATTTTTATATGTTTATCTCTACTGCCTAACTCCTTGCCTGGCACACAGTAAATGCTTAATAAATACTTGCTGATTGATTACTACCATCAGCTTCATCACAATTATTAGATCCTGGAAATGATCGTATGTCTGGAACTTAGGGAGCACAGTGGAATATTTAAAAAGAATAAAAATTACAAAGAAATAAAAGGCAATGAAAAGATGAGTGGTGGGTTTCAAAAGAAGACTAGCCTGCTAGAAAAGAGGACGTATGCAAGAAGAAAGACATCAGTGAGACTCTGTTTAACTAGAGAGGGCATGGTCAGGTCATGAGGAAGAGAGACAACAAATGGACAACCTTATACTCCCAAGGCAGAGAAGGAACAAGTGGAAAGGTTCTGATACATGGGGTAGTTCCTCCCAAAAAGGTTCCCCTCTCCATCACATATGAAAATACCTATCTCTCAAAATAACAAAATACTGAAAAAGAAAAAAAAAGTGGCACATCTTAGATTTCAGATTTTTACATAATTGGTCAGCTCTTACCGGTGATGTAACTTCCTGTGCAGCTCCTGCAAAATGTCGGCAGACTGTTTGTGGTAGTCTAGCATGGCTTCTATAAATGCTGCCAACTGACTAACTTGCTCTATCTGTGGCAGAAGAGAAGAATTATTTCCTGGAGTGTTATGGTAAATCGGCTTCAGAGCCAAGAATAGAAAATGATAAGACTAGCAACGAGGACAATGATTTGTAAAGGAAACCCGTCAGGTAATCAGCATGATTCAGGCAAATCTTACTTCATCCTGCAGCCCTAAATACTGGTCTAGGTTGGACTATCTTACAATTACTGGTTATTTTGTAAGGAGATATTCAAGTTCAGTCATGATTTGTGAATTTAATAGTAAACCCAACAAAATGCCTGTTTTTCAAATTAGAGAATATTTTCCGGAGGTTTCTAATCTATAAACCTCATGGACATAACTGCATGAAAAGGCATTCCGGCTTACAAATGCTATTTAAGTTTGCTAAAGGAGATGTGTGCTGAAAGCCTCCTACAGGTATTTAATGTCTAAGCAGAGGCAGGAACAAAATATATTAACCTATCCTCAGATAGAGAAGGGGAAATATGAAATATTACGTGACTAAAGAGATTCGTGGGTGTCTCATTCATATGCCCCAAGAACATGGAAATGACATACTTTTTCTGGTACAATTAAATGAAAGGAACAGAATTTAAACTTCTCCCCTTTTTCAAGAGTCAGTACATTCACTGCATTGGCTAGAATACTACAGATCACTCACACTGTCAATACTAAGATGAATGGCAAGTAAAATCTTGTCACATACCGAACAAATGAAAAACACTGTAAATGATTAGACTGTAAAAGATATCACTTAGGAAGGGCATTAAAGTTGTCTTCAAATATTCAAATGGTTGTCACATGTAAGAAGAAATGGACTTGTTTCAATTTTTTTTAGAAGGCAGAACTCGGACCAATAGGTGGTGCTAGTACATTGAGGGAGGTTGGTTTCTACCTAAGAAATTTTTAACTGTAACCATCCCAAAAGGGGACAATTAAGCAATAAGGCACTTAACAGGCCTGATTAAGTGATGAACTTCTCATCAAGAGGAATTTTAAAGCTATTTATTAGGGATTCTGTAAAAGATATTCATTTCCAACACTGAATGAGAAAAATGGACTAAAAGACTAACCTTTCTTCCACTTCAAAGATTTTATGCTAATAATGTGCAACACGCGAAAGTTATGGCATCTGCTATCCCTAGGTGTCTTAACTCTTCTAGTCTCCCTTTGTCCCTTAGCCACAAGCAAGCATATTGGGGGAAAATGTTGCTAATGATTTGTAAATCAGGTGCCCTGTAAAGGCTATTTAGTGTTTATACTGTAGATTTAGAGGCTGTAGATTTAGAGGTAAGGGAAGAAAATGAATAAACAATGGATTCAAATTAGGCAGTGGTAGCCAGTCTAGATTTAGTCAGGATAAGCTTTTTCTTAGTTGCATCTCTAATACTAGGTGCTTTTCTCTATTCACCTCAGATATTTTGATCTTTCCTCTAAGACCACATGCTGCTACAATTCTTTATCTCCTGAAAGTCAGGAGGCCAAAGATTCTATTTCTGGTTCTGCTAGTAATTAGCAGTGTGACTGTGGAAATAAAAGCACTTCATTTTCTCTGGGGTCAGTTTCCTCATCTGTAAAATGAAGGAGTGGGATATGTTGCCCCTTCTAGCTCAGACATTCCAAGATTCACCCTAATTTCTCCTATCATTAGACAGCAGTCTCTACCTTTGAACCCTACACAATCTAAGTCCTGTTTCAATCTTGTCTTTAGGCTTTTTTAAATTAACAAGTACATTTACACACACACACACACACACACGTATGCATGTGTGTGTGTGTGTATTCTTTTATACATTCTCAGCACTTCTGTTGTCCTGCCATTCCTGTATTTCTTTGCTTCATTAATCCTCCATTCTGTTTGCATTTTCTGTTAAAGTTTTTCTTTGGTCACCTATACCTTAATTTCCCCTTCCTCTTTCTACCATTAATTAATCATTAACTCCACAACTACATTACCAATAGTTCCTAAGTTTGGGGATTCAATATGTATGGAAGACAGTAACTGTATTCCACGAATGCCAGAACTTATTCAGAAGATGCAAAATTTTTAAAATGTCATATGACAGTTACTTTAAAAAAAAAAAAACAACTAAAAATTGTCCAACTAGCTGAGGTTCAAGTTTACAGAAAACTTAAAAAGAACACACAATGTGGCCTCTCAACCCACAAAGTGTGCAGAATTTTTGATCTTCAGGAGTTGGGTCTCTATGTGTTTTGCCAATCTCACATATTTGAATTATGATAATAAAATAAGAGACAGACTCATCTTTATAAATATATTTTGAGAAGTTTTTGCTCTATCGCCCTGAGATACAGACAGAAAAATTTACTATATGGTTCTCTTCAGGCTATTGTTATCATCACAAAACTACATTTATGTCAAAGCATATGAACAAGGAAGTTTTCAGAAGAAGAAATCAAAGCTATCTAGTTATATAAAAAAATGTTCTAAATCATTATTGATTAGAGAAATGCAAAATAAAGTAACTTTGAAATACCACCTCACATCTATCAGATTGGCTGATATGACAGAAAATGAAAATAACAAATGCTGGAGGGGATGTGGAAAAATTAGGACACTAATTCACTCTTAGTAGAGTTGTGAACTGATCCAATCATTCTGGAGGACAATTTGGAACTAGGCCCAAAAGGTTATAAAACTGGACCCTTTGACCCAGCAATACCACTAACAGATCTGTATCCCAAAGAGATTTTTTTAAAAAGGAAAAGGAAAAGGACCTATCTGTACAAAAATATTTATACCCCCTTTTTTGTGGTGACAACGAATTGGAAATTGAAAAGATGCCCATCAAACAGGGAATGGCTAAACAAGTTGTTGTATATGATTGTGATAGAATACTATTGTGCTATAAGAAATGACAAGCAGAATGCTCTCAGAAAAACCTGGGAAGACTTACATTAACTGATAGCAACTGAAATGACCAGAATTAGAACCTTGTACACAGTAACAACAATATTATACAATGATCAGCTGTGAATGACTTAACTATTCTCAGAAATACAATGATCTAAGACAATTCTGAAAGACTTATGATGAAAAATGATATCTACCTCTAGGGAAAGATCTAATGGAATCTGAATGCTGACTGAAGCATACTTTTTTTTTTAAACTTTATTTTTCTGGGCGGTTTTTTTGTCTGCTTTCTTTCACAACATGACTAATATAGAAAAATGTGTTCTGCATGACTGCACATGTATAATCTATAGCAAGTTGTTTGACTTCTCAATGAGGGGGAAAAGCAGACAAAGGGAGGGCAAGAATTTGGCATTCAAAATTTTAAAAATTAATGCCAAAAACTTCTTTTACATGTAATTGGAAAAAATAAAATATAAAATATTTAAAAACTAAAATGAGGCCACATTTATGCCCTTAGCTAACTTCTAATTCACTATCTATGTTATGACTATCCATTAAATCTCTTTCAATATCCATTTCATTATTGTTAGCCATTAACAATTCATTTAATATCAATGTAAAAATGTGACATCACTAAGCATTTGCAGATCCTATACATGATTGCACACCACCATGGGGGGGGGGGGAAGGGAGGGGAGAAAATCTGAAACTCAAGTGATTGTGGAACTGAATCTTGTAAATTAAAAGTAAATGAGTAAATAAAAAAAAATTTATTAAAAAAAATGTGACATCACTTTCTAGGAAAAGGAGAAATATCAGTTGGCCTGTGGCCAAATTACATTCTCTCAAAAACGTGCAAGAAGACATGTCAGTTATCTCCAACAACATGGGAGTCTGCTCATAGGATATCAAACAGTCGTTTTTAGTCAAGTATGAAATTAAAATTCTGTCCTTGTGAAAAAGAGGCAGCACGGCAGTTAATAATGAAGAACTAGCTTCAGGTGTGTGAGGCCCATTTCAGGTCCTTCCTCCTTCCACACACCTAGCTGTATGACCCCGGATAAGCGATAACCTCTCAGCTGCCTAGGCAACTTTCTAAGATTCTAGGTAGCAGGTGTTAATAGGCATCAGCAGAAAAAGATTCCTAACCAGAGTTTCCTACATCAGTAAACTCACAGGTGGAAAGCATAGGTGACTCAAGAAAATTACTCTGGAAAGGAAATCAATCCCACTCAACCTCCTAAACCAATTCACTTTGTACTTTGTGCTGTTGCACCTCCGTTCTTTTCTGTGATCTTTACAGCACCCTATGAAGCAGAGACCATTTTACAGGTGATGAAACCAAGATAGAAGCCACTTGCCCAGAGGACTACACAAAGAGTTCTTGGCAAAAACGGAACTAAAACTCAGGTCCAGTATTCCTTCCAAAAGACTTAAATAACCCAGGCATCAGAAGTAAGGTATAAGCTACTGAAAGAAAAAAATCTAAGAGCGCTCCTTGGAAGCCTAGAAGTTCTAGGTGGTTTCTTGACATTGTACAATAAAATGGGATCTCATCGTACCTCAATTTTTCTGGCTCTTTCCAATGTCATGATCCTAGGTTTGCTGGTGAAGGTCTTGGGCTGGATTCTTTCAGGAAGAAAGATATGTGATGGAGTAACAAGGCTGAAAAATACTATCTCCCTCTAGGATACAAGTAGTTGTGGAAGTAGAGTTAAATTTCTGCTAAAAACCCTGCAGAGTCTCTACTTCTCAATTATAAATGTAATGAGGGAATGCTCACCTTCGTCCAATAGCTCGCTTTTCAGTGACAAGGCTAAGACCCTGGGCTGCATGGTTTTAAGGAGATTAGCCAGTCTCAACAGTGTATGTCAAATGGCATCAACAGCCAGGCCTCAAGCACTGTGTTGTCACTAAGGTCTCTTATGTGTTAAAATGTTAGTGTCCCTTTTCTGCCTTCTATCACTGTCTGTCTCAGAATATCTTCCTTTTGTGTCCCAAAGTCCCCAATACTTGTTTTTAATCAAAGTTCTAGTATCCTTATCGTAGAAACTGAAATGTCTTTCTTCCTACAATTTGTGTTTAGAGGGTAAGTATTGAGAGTAGATCTTTTTTTGTTTCTGTTTTTAATGGAGTCATGTTTGCTGGTTGATAAATTGGATTTGAAAAGTATAAAGTGTATCATCTCATAGAAGAAATGTGTGTAGGTAACAGAGAGATTACAGGCATTTTTCATAAGGTCTACCAACACCAACTGACAAGGACCAGTTCATATTTTGGAGAGTTAAAAGGGACAAAACAAATTGATAAAAAAAGGCAATGCCCTACATCCCCGAATCGAACACCATCCATAACCCAGTAAAGGTTTTCCTCCAAGACTTCCCCTGTCCAAGGTTTTCTAAAACAGACAGTGGGAGAAATGGAAGATTGGGCCAAAGAGAACAAAGTAGAGTAGGATGAGGTAGGTACGCTCATGGGAATGGGGAAGCCTGGAGATCATGTCCCTAGTCTGGTCTTCCAATAAGAAGAGGCTTGCCTAGAAAGCTCTCTATTTAGAATACACTGGTATCAAGAAAGGAAGAAAGGGACAGGAGATTCATACACCCCTGACCTTTATTAAGAACTCATCTTTCTCCTTCTAATGGATGAAGTGGGTGGTTTAAGAGACGCAATACTGGATCAGGAGCCCTGGGTTCTAGTTCCAGATCTGCCATTATTTGACTATTTAGTGATTATTCTGTTTATTTTGATTTTCTTCTTTTCAAAGAAAACAAAACAAGGATGGAGAGAGATCCAATTTCTATAAGTTCTAACGAAGCTTATCCATAAGCCTACTAAGAGAGTCAACATTAGTAGGTGTGAGAGTGCCAAAGTCCCTGGATTACAGTAAAAAGAAAGTAAATCAAGAATTAAATGAGGGAAAACCTAGATTACCTAACCTAAGTACTGGCAATTGAGAGCCTATCACCCACTCTCTATTAGAAGTCAAAAAGGAGGGGCGGCTAGGTGGCACAGTGAATAGAGTACTGGCCCTGGAGTCAGGAGGACCTGAGTTCAAAACCAGCTTCAGACACTTAACACAAAAATAACTAGCCATGTGATCCTGGGCAAATCACTTAACCCCAATTGCCCTCCAAAAAGCAAAAAAAAGAAGAAAAAAAAAGCCAAAAAAAGAAAAATTAAGGCTGCCTTATAAGTATCCAAGGAGGGTTTAACCAGAAAGCAAGCTGGAGAATTACAATTCCACAATTGAGAAAGGAATTCTCCCACTCAGACAGTTAATGTACTTCATTTTGGAAAAACTGCAAACGAATCACTAAATTCGTTAATGAAACAACCACTTCTAGCTTTTTACTGTTAATTAGGGAAAAAATTCTACAGGTTGGGCTAACTGCCAAGTCAAATTTAATAGTAACCAAGAATGTGTATCTTAAATGTAGGCCTTTGCAAAAACTCACTAATGATGTTCTGTGAAGAAGATAATTCATAAACTGTTCTGTTTAAATGGGCCTGCCCACACACAAGAAAGATGGCAGCATTTATAAAGCAATGTGTCTTCCTAAGTTAATAACTTCAGCGAATAATTCTGTGATATGAAAAATTTCCCAGACAGCTAGGTGGCACAGTGCCAGGCATGGAGAGTTAGGATGACCTAAATTCAAATTCAGCCTCAGATAGTTACTACTTGTGTGACTGTGGGAAAGTCACTTAAACCTCTTTGCCTCAGTTTCCTCATTTGTAAAATAAGCTGGAGAAGGCAATGGCAAACCATTCCAATATCTTTGTCAAGAAAACCCCAAATGGGGTTATGAAGAGTCAGACACAACTGAACAACAAAAATGACACATTCTGCATGCCAGGTCCAACCCAACACAAGTAACTTTTTCCTCTAGGACAGGTGATATGACTAAAAAGACTGATGGATTTGAAAACATAGGATCATAGATTTAGAACTCAAAGGGACCTTAGAGACCATAAGTCCAATTCCATCATTTTACAGATGAGGAAAGTGAGGCATAGAAAGGTTGTGACTTCCCCAGGGTCAAGGACTTAGTAAGTGGTTGAGATTAGGATTTGAACTCAGGTCTTCCTAAATCCAATACTGTATCTACTACACCATCTGTCTCCGTCTGACATTTAATATGTGACTTGGGCAAAGTACTTGCCTGTTTCTTCATCTATAAAATGAGAATAGTATATTTGCACTACATTTCACACAGGATATGGAAAGGAAAAGTATTCTGTAACACCTTAATATGCCATAGTGATATTAGCTATTACTATTGTTACCAAAAACAAAAAATGAAACCCTGATGAACAAGGAGATGGGGAGGAAATTGTCTTTTTGTCCCTTTTAAAAAAAAAAGTAAGTAAACAAAGGGAAAGATAAAGGGGAGGCTCTCCTTTCTGGCACCTGATGGATTTATTAGAATTTGGCTTACCCATTATAAGATTCCTTACTTGACAGTAGTCCAAACAGTAAGCAAAACCATTCTACAAAACTCCGGTACTTAGCACCTTGTCTAATAGAGTAGAAATTTAATAAATGCTTGTTGGCTTGATTTAACAAAATAAATCATTTTTGTTTGAATGCTCCATTTCTGATGGTATAGCGATGATGTCGAAAAATGGCATTCCTATACATCCTAAAGGGGAAAAAAAATTGCTTGTTCCACAAATCTAAAGGAAAACAGGACACACAGTACTGGAACCAGAGATGCTAAATTCTCAGTTTTGGAGAACTGGTACAACACCTTGGACCTTCGACTTCTAGGACTAGTTGAAAGGGCAATGCAATGACTCCAGGTGGCCATGAGTAGACCAGGGAGGGAGCCTGATACTCTTGCCTACACCAATGCAAACACTGTGGAACTGTCTGTTTTCTCAAGCAGCAAATGTGCTTTCAGTAACTTCTTTTCCCTTTTAAGCCACCCTTAGAGCTCATTTAAATTTCTTTTTATCCACAAATAACTAGAGGCAAAAGAATGAAAAAGGAATACACTGTGATTTTCACCTGGCTCTCACCTCCTAAAGATGTCCTTGAATAGATATAGTCTTGCTTCTGAGCAAGGGTTTCCGAAGATACTGATTCCTTGAATTTCTGAAGTCACAAGAATTGACCACAGGAGAGAAACAATTCCAAACCACCAACATGTACTATATGCTTTGTGTTCATGAGGACATTAAAGTTCCTTTCTTTCCCTGACACTGAGAACAAATCTCTAAAATGATAAATTGCTTAATTAAAATTCTATTGTTTTAAGAGTCTCTTAGTTTATTTTAAACAGTTGAAATGTCATACTTACATCATTTTCTAACAAATTAAGCATGTCTTTTCTAGCCAACTCCTTTGACTCTTCAAATTTTTTTGCTGCTTTTCCTAATTCTTCACCTGGTATCCTAGAAACTTGTCTCCTTTTATAATCATAGTCCAAACGACGGCCTTCCAGCTTTTTCAAGTGATACTGAGAGAAAAATTAGAGAATTGTAAGACTTCTTTTACAATTCTGTGAAAATGGTCATTATTTTTCCCAAGTCTAAACCACATGATCCATCCCTTTCATATATCCCTAGCACAGAGGAATACAAAAGGGGACAATGTTGTTTATGGAATAACTGAATATGTAGGTGTAAGTTACAAGTAGCTAGATCCTTTTGGCATCCAACAAAACTGGGGCATCTGGGGAAATCTTGTCCAGAGATCCTATTTTGAGGGTTTCTCATTTCTTTCCAGCATTGCTGGTTTGCAGAAACTTTACTCAGATAATTACTAACCAAATAAACATAGTGAAATATTATATTGGATCAATCATTAAGCAGGATTAGAGTTAGAGACAGAAGGGACTTTCAAAGTCATCTAATCCAACCTTCCCTGTTTACAGATGAAGAAACTGAGGCTCAAAGAGATTGAGTGACTTTCCCAAGGTCCCACCAACAGTATTACGGCTGGAATTCATGCCCAGGTCCTCTGACTCCAAACTTAGGGCTCTTTCCAGTGCTCCTGACAAATCCAGATTATTAGTTTCCCCCACTGGTATGTAAACATCTTTTTCATCTTTTTCAGTTCTTTCCATCTTTGTCTCCCTTCAAGACTCTGAATGCCACCTCCTCCATGAAGCCCTCCTTGATCCTTCAGGTTTTTAATCATTTCTCTCTCCTCAAATTATCTTGTACTTACTAATCTGTGTACATGTTATATCCTCCATTAAAATGTAAGAGCTTTTAAGTGCATGAATAGTCTTGCTTTAGTCTATGTACCACTTGTGACTGGCACAGTGATTTGGAAATAGCAGGCACTTAATAAACATTTGTTCAATTGATTTGAAATGAAACTTAGAGATTCATTTGTCCAATTCTTATCAAGCTGAAATGACATCAGAGAGCAAGTAAATCATAATCACAATGATAGTCAAGAGAGCAAGGCTAGTTTTGGATCAAAAATTAAATTGCCTAGCTTTTTGGACCCAGTTTCTTCATCTACAAAATGACGCTGGATTAGATGATTCCTAAAGCCTAAGCAGCTAGGTGGCTCATCTTCCTGATTTCAAATCTGACCTCAAACACAATACTAGCTGTGTGACCCTGGGCAAGTCCCTTAACCCTGTTTGCTTCAGTCTCCTCAGCTGTAAAGTGAACTGAAGAAAGAAATGGCAAACCACTCCAGGATCTCTAACAAAGAAAATCCCAAAAAGGAACTATTTAAAGCTACACTTAAAGGAAAAACGATGTAAACACTCCTCAAAATGGAAAGAACTATTATACCAGAGGATAGTGAAAAGGCACAAGTGTTTAATTCTGATTTGGATTCCATTTTCTCTGCCAAGGAGAAAAATTTGACTTCACTTACTTTATTTAACAAATTTATGAGATTGACAGATCAGGAAAATACTGTAGCTATGTTACCTATATTTTAGCAAAGCGTGCTAAATATTGCATATATTGTTTAGCTATTTTTGCAATGCAATGCTCTTCTTATGAAAAGGATAGAGAAATGTGCGCCAGAAAAGAGTCACGAGGTGCATTTTGAATTGTTTAAACAACTAGACCTAAAGAATTAAAAGCAATGACACCCATTTCCTTCTAATATATTTCTAATCCTATGCCACACAAACAACGAATGAGAAATAACACTTGAAAAGTGACCAACATTATATAAAGACAGGGAAAGTTCAACAGGGTTAATATTAAATATGGTAAATGAGCCCAAAGTAGGGCACTAAGACTAGGATCTGGGGTTTTTCTTTGTTAGATCTTAAATCTACGCCTACAAAAAAAATTTTTTTCCAAGTTTACCTTCCTCTCAAAACAGTTCAATTTGACTGAATTGCCACTAGGTACCTGGGAGGATGATATTTTGACCAATTTCCTACTGAATAAAGGTTGACTTTAAATAAAAGCATCATTTTAAAATAAATCCATGTGTCCTGTCCAGGTACTCACCCCAATCTCTTTTAGATCTTTCTCTTGTAATAACTGTAGTGGATCAGTAAAGTTTTGTTTCACATTGATGTCAAGAGAATCTTTCACTTCAGCCATCAACTTCATTGATTCACCAATATCCACCAATGCTTGGCCTAGAGAAAAGAAGAGAAAGGGTCAGTTCAGCAATGAATGTTCTCTGGGTTCCCAAGAAGAATGGCTTGTTTCATTTTGTCCTTCAAAAAGAGTTTCAGGCTGACTGTGTGGCATGGATACTGCTCAGTCTTAAACTTTGAGCTTTACAGCCCCAAGTAAAAAAGATTTTTATTTGTTGTTATATTTTGCTTAATATTTTCTCAATGTTCACAGAATATATGAAATGCTGCAGCAGATTTAAGTACTCATTTTGTTTATGACATTATACTGGTACTTATTAATTTTGTTTTATTTTCCTAAATTAACTCTTCAAAAATAGGCAGCTTAATAAACATTGAAATTGTGAAGACAATATTATTCATTTTTTACAGATGACTTAACCAAGAAAACTCATTAACTCTACACTTCAATAAAAAAAGTAGACCAAATAAATCTACCAAATCATCAGCATTCCTATTTAGCAACAACAAAAGTCAAGAACAAATGCTAGAATATCCATTCAAAATAACTATAAAATGCACCGAATATCTGAAACAATACATGAGGACACAATTAGGAATTATATCAGTAATTACAAACACTGTATAGAAATAAAGAAAAATATAAATAAGGGATATTTGTAGTTTAGCATTGGGCCGTACCCACAAAAATGACAACATGAGCTAAACTGTAGATTCCATACTATGAAAAATTACTAAGAACCATTTAATAGAATCTGACAATTTTTTTAATGATTTGGAGGAATAAAAGGTCTAGAATCCTAAAGGAAAAAATGAAAGAAAAGTTATAACAAAGGGGTCATGATACTTTCAACATTTCAAATTATATAAGAAAGCCCTAATCACCAAAACCACTTGGCCCTGGGTCAAAAAACAAAAAAGTAGATTGATGGAACAGACTAGATGAGTAAGAAGCAAAAACAACTGACCTCTGTTGTCCCATGTTTGACAAAACTAAGGACACATTAGTGGATAAAGGTCTTCCTGTTCAACAAGAACGAATAGAACATTAGAAAAGTTTGGCAGAAAATTGGCTCTCACTAGCACACTGCCTAAGTCCCAGGGAAACGTACAAACTAAATATAAAAAAAAAATTAAGAAGAGCGGCAGCTAGGTGGCACAGTGAATAGAGCCCCAGCCCTGGAGTCAGAAGGACCTGAGTTCAAATCCGACCTCAGACACTTAACATTTTAAAAAAAAACTAGCCATGTGACCTCAGGCAAGTCACTTAATCCCAACTGCCCTCCAAAAAGGAAAAAAAAAAATTAAGAGGAGAAAGGAAGAAGGTATCTTTCATGACTATACCTGGGAGCAAATTCTTAAGTCAAACAAAGGATAGAGAATATAAAAATAAAATACACAAATTTAAACTGCAAAAGACTAAAAGTACATGAACAAATCTGGTGCAGAAGGAATAAAGGAAAATGTAAATAGGAGGGAAATCCTTATTATCAAATAACTCAAATAAAAATCTAATATTCAAGAAATCTTGTTGAACTTTCTTTAAATTGATTTTATCCTTCAGTGCTTCTCGTTGTTTTTTGGCAAGATATAGGATGACAATTGAGAAGGGGAAGAGGGAAAACAGGGCAGGGGAAGAGAGGGGGTGGTACAACAGAAAGAAAAATGAAAAAGATTTGGTTAAAAAAATAAAGAAAACATTACAATGGACTATTTAATACATTTAAAACAGTGGGACCACAACACATGTACCCTAACAGATCTGAGTTTGATGAGCTGTAAAGAGGCAGATAAACAAAATAAAACAAAATTAAAAATTAAATATAAATTTAAAAAAAATTTTTAAAAGATGGGTAAAGAAGTCAGACTGAAACAAAAAGAGTGGAGATCTATACTGAAGATAATGCAACTGGGAAAACATTTAGGGACCAATTTATAAATTATGTGAAGGACAGGAAGATACTAACATGATAGAAAAGAATAGTGGATCTTTTTAACATCCCCCTTCCCAAAAACCAGTAACCAAGAGAACATCAAAAAAAAAAAATTCCATGTTTAAATACCTCCTCTCTAATCTATACAAAATCTTGAAGAGAGACATATATACATGAATTGAATGCATTCTTAACAAAAGCAAAAGGAGAGAATAAGTAGACTTTTCCAAGCAGTAGTCAACAGAGGACCAGACTCTTATCATCTCACAGTTAATAAAAAGATATAGAGAATATAAGATAGAGAGCCTGGCATACAGTAGGTGCTTATTAAATGCTTATTGGATTGAACTATTTGCTGATTATGAAAATGCATTTGATCTGGTAGAGCAAAATACCACTTTATAGACTTTTATAACAAGATATCTCCCATCCATGCATTAAGATCAGTCAAGATTCCTTGGAAAATACAGCAACAACCCTGCTCAGTGACCTTCAGATAATAAACATCAAAAGATGCAAAATACCACCTGCATTTAAGTTTGAACAGGACTTTACATATGTCATCTCACTAATTCTCACGGGGCTGTAAAGAAGTGCTATTATTATCCCCATTTTCCAGGTAAGCAAATTGCCCCTTACAGAGGGTAAGTGACTTTTCCTGGGACATACAGCTATTAAGTATCTGAGGCAGAATTCAAACTCTGGCATTGCTGACTTCAGGCTCAGCATTCTATCCACAGTGCTGCCTAGTTGCCATATGCTCCCCAAAGATATTTGCCTCTAATGGAAGAGAGTCAACAAAGAGTACAAGCTGAGGATGGTAAGGTCTTCTATTTCCTCCTGTTTGAAGACAGTAATGCTGGCTGCATCAAGCACCAAGACCTTGACTGCAAAGTCTCCTAGAAGAGATCTATAATCGCTCGAAGGAGTCTGGAGCATTGTCCATCCACTCAGAAAAGACCAAGTGGATGAAAAATGCCTATTGCTATCTCTAATAGTATGTGATATGATGCTAGAAGTGTTAGGTCATAAGACTAAGACAAGAAAAACAAGGAGGGAAAATGAACAGACAAAGTACAAACAACTGTCACTTTTTTTCTTGCAAGGAAATGGAGGTTATGTGCCCAGAGTCACAAAGTCACATTGTTAATAAGTGTCAAGTGTCTGAGGGAAAATTTGAATACGCGTCCTCCTGATTCCAGGGATGGTGCTCTATCCATTGCACTACTTAATTGCCCCTATTATCTATCACTTTTTTGCAGATAAGATAGCATACTTAGAAAGACCAAGGCAATTTAACAATTAATTGAAATAGTTAATAACTTCAGCAGTTACAAAATGTAAATTAAACACGCACTAATCATAGCATTTCTGCATATTACACACAGACACAGACACAGACACACATACACACACATACATACACACACACAAACACACACACACCATCCAGAAGGAAGAAACAGAGAAATTCCATAACACAAAGTGTATAAAATTACCTGAGTTTACCTACCAAGATATACAAAATAAACTACAGGAATACAATTACAAAACCATCTTTAACATATTAAATAGTCTTACCTAAATATCATTAACTGATTCAATACCATACCAACAAACAAAGGCTAACATCACAGAAGTAAAATAACAATAATAACAACAAAAGTCTTCTGGAGGAACAAAAACGTCAAGAACCTCAAGGGTGGAAGGGTTAGTGAAAGGAAAAGCCTAGCAGTATCAGATCATAAGCTCTACTACAAAGCAGTAATCATCAAAACAATTTGGCACTGGTTAAAAAATTGGCCAAATGTTCAACAAACCCAAAGACTACAGGTTAATGGGGTAAGGACTCATTATTAAAAAAGAAAAAAAATAAAAGCAATGATAGAATTGCAAAGCAACCTGGCAAAAATAAGATTTAAACCAAAAATCTCAAACCATATATACCAAGATAAGCTCCAAATGGATAAATGAAGAATTTTTGTACAAATAAATGCAATGCAACCAAGATTATAAGGGAAACTGATAAACTGGGGATGGGGGATGGGGCATGGATAAGTAAGCTTCTGCATTAAGTTTCTTTAATAAAATTCTCTTGTAAATTCAAATTTATATGAATAAGAGCCATCCCCCCCAACTGAAAAATGGTCAAAGAACATAAAAATAATCCTCAAGGGAAAAAAATCTAAGGTATCAATAGATACAGAAAACAAACTAATAATTGGATAAATGCAAATTGAAGCAAGTTATAAAGTTACAGCTCACAGTCAATTGCAAAGTTGGAAGAAAGGAAAATGATAAATGTTACAGGGACTACAGAAAAACAGACACATTGATACACTATTGACGGTACTATAAAAAGTATAACCATCATGGAAAGTAATTTGTGACTGTGTTCCCAAAGTTACTGATATGTGCATACCCTTTGATTCAACAATTATATATATATATATACACAAAAATATTTGTAGCAGCTAAGGGAATGTCCATCAATTTAGAAAAGGTTTAACAGATTATGTTTTAAGAATGCAATGAAACGATGATATGCTGATCTGATACAGAATAAAATGAGAAGAACCAGGAGAAAAAAATTATACTAAATCATCCACAATGTGAAAACAATTTTGAAAGACTTGAGAATTCTAAGCAATGCAATGATTGGTTATAATTCCATCAGACTGATGAAGGTAACTACCTGACAGAGAGGTAATAGACCATCATGTAGAATAAAACATACATTTTTAGACATGGCCAACTTGGGAATTTGTTTTACTTCAAAATGCTTATTTGTTACAAACGCTATGTTTTTCCTTTTTGTTTCAGTAGGAGGAAGAAAAGGTTGGCGAGGGGGAAAAGTACTTTTTATCTTGAAAAAGTAAAATTAATTTTAAAAACTGACTACTGTTCAGACTTCAATATGAATTTGGATATATACTCAATAAATCATATCTAATGCTAAGTATATCTGGGCCAAAAAGTATAAATGATTCCAGAATTTAAAAGGAAGGAGAATAGGCTCAATTGCTTGATAAGTTGGAAAGCTCTTTAACCCCCAAGCTTTCCTTGTAAGGCTAATCTAAGGCCCTTCCTTTCAATACTAACATTTTACCAGTGTTGCTCTGTGGCTTCAAGATCTAGATCATTGAAAAAAAACCCAACTTATGATAATTACCACACAGAAAAATGAATGAGAGTTATGTAGTAGGTGTGAGCAGGCTACAGCAAGGAACTCTGGAAAAAAGAAGAATATCATCAAAGAATTACATGATACAAAGAGAAGAGCAGCAAGAACAAAGGATGAAAGAATGGACAGCTAGAGTGCTCCACCTATGCCTTTATGATGTCAGGAAGAGGGGAGGGAGGACTCCAGCACACTGGCTAGACGACCTGGTGGTGAATTTTCAGAAGAACATTAACAGGAGTTGCACAGGACAGGCTGTGATTTTCATCTGTGGAGGGGACTTCCATATTGGTGAGATTACTTATCTATTTGACTATGTTGTTACAAGGAAGGCCTCACATTTGGTGGTGATGTTGTAGGGACAGAAGGATAATAGATCCAAAAATGACTATGAATGAAACAGGGCAACAGGCGTATTTACAAAACACAAAGCTCAAACAAGTGCTTTTAATTCATTAATATTCTTTTCCCCCATTATGTAGAAAGTTTCAAAAGGTTAAAATGCACGAAGCATCTTGAAACAGCCTGCATGTTGCCTGAAGTTCATCCAAATATCTATAAACTTAGAGTCTCAGCTTCTGTGCGGCTGATGTTTCTGAGCTCTGTGCTCTCTCTCCCTCTAGGGACCAATTCTCCTTCTTCCCAGGTTTGCCCTGAAGGAGTCAAAATGGAAATTGTTCACTGGATATCAGGGCTGGTTCTTGAAATTAGGTTTTCCTCAACTAATTGGAAAGGGAGCACACTTCTCATCTGACTCCCAAGTCCCTAAGGCCTGCTCCACCTAAAACTAGACTAATTTGCAAATGGGCGTGTCCATACACTTCTTGGAAGTATAAAAGCCTCATTGTTCCATTCTTCTTCACCACCAGCTTTAACCTGGCTTCTTCACTTCACTTCTTTACTTCAATTAGGTAAATGATTCCTCTTTTCTTCCCTTAGTTTTCTTCTCTTGGTGCCCTCCCCTCTCTACAGTTGAATGCAAATAGGGCTGCTTTTCTGCCTGTGTTCCCCAATTAAATGAGGTCCTGACCTTAAGTGGAGATCTCAGTTTATACTTAAAACTAAAACTTGCCTGTTTTTCCATTATAACCAACCCACAGCCGTACTTTTTACTGGGAAACTAAATTTCCTTCTCTTAAATAGGGATTATGGTGTTACAGAAAGAAGAGGGTATATAGTCAGAGGACATGAGTTTGAATAATGGTTCCAACAGTTACTTTCTGGTGTGGGACATAAAGCCAGTCAGCTAATCTCTGAGTCTCATATTCTAGTTCTACAAAATGATAATGTTGAATGAGATAGCTCATATTTCACCTTCTGCAAGGAGCCTTTCCCAGTCCTTCCTCAGTGCCATCCCCCTGGTGATTAGCTCCAATCTATTCTGCACAAGCTTGTCTAATGCAGTTGTCTGTGTGTATCGCCAGGAGACTGAAAGTGCCTTGAGCACACAGATTGTCTTTTACCTTTCTTTACATCCTAGTACTTAGCAAAGTGTTTGACACACACTAGGTGGTTCTTATTGACTGACTGGTTTTTAAGATTCTTCTAGTTCTAAATCCTATGAACTTTCTGAAATCTTTCTCTCTCTCCCAAATGAAAGCAAGATAGCCTCTCCTATCTCAAGATTTATGTCCAATTAGTGAGAGAGGAGCATGGAAATAGGGAGTAGCTTATGTTTATCTAGTATTCCCCCTCTTGAACATGATGCTTCTTTCCTATGCTTCAAATGCAATTAATTTTCTTAGGATTTTAGTACTCAGAAGCTGTAGGGCAGTGGTCCTCAAACTTTTCTTAATCACACAGTTATTAGCAAAACATTATTTTGAGGAAATATACTCAAAACACATAAATTAATTTGTAAATCATATATATGCTAATTACCAATATGTCACACATTTGAAACAAAAATGAAAAATAAAAATTTTGAGATGAAGATGAAATTTAAAAAATAACTCCAATTTTATTTATTAACAGCATCAAAACTTCTCATACTAAAAACATAATAATTTTGTAAAATCAATACGAATATGTTGAGGTATAGCAATTACAAATTCTGGTTCAAAGTTTTAATGGCTATCATAGCTGAAATGGGAAGGATTTACAGATTATAGTTCCCTACAAAAGACTTATTTTGAAAAGTAATATAGTGGTTGGTATGGAGAAAACTATTGTTTTTATTCTCCATTTCATACCCCCTAAATTAAAAAAAAAAAGTAACTTAATGCTTTAGAAGTACCACTTTCCTACTGCTTTTCTAGATTGCTCCTGGTGTTAGTACTCCTTCTCTAATCTCCTCTCCACCCACAAAATTAGAATGTAAAACTGAAGTATCTACCTTTTTATATCCCCTTCTTTACTATGCACAGGCCTTACCTGTGTTCATATATCCAGAAATAAGGAGGGAGGGGGAATAACATGACACATGATCATATGACATATGGAAATTAAGGCATCAGGAGGATCAATTTATATATTCAATGCTAACAAATCTTAATTTCTTCTTTAATATTAAAAACTACTCCGAAATAGAAATTCTATTTTCTTCCCACACCTACATGGCTCATATCTCACACCCTTTAGTGTCCTGGAGACCACCATTTTGTGATTTAGCACAAAACACGTCGCCTCAGCTAATGCTGAGAAGCTCTTCAAACCTTTAGTCTTTTACAGTCATTTTTAGCTAAAATGGATCTCTGTCCTCCTCCCCAAATAAACTCCAGGGAATTGTTTTGCTTTTGTCTTTGAAGCTAAGGTACCTGACACATAATAAAAAGCATGTTGAATTGAAGCCTGGGCAGAGTCAGGGAGGAAGAAAGAGAGTGCTGAGTGATCCAAGACAGTATGTACCCAAGGAGGCCATGGTTTTCAGGATGTAGTTTACATCCAGAAACTTCACAAGCCCTTCCTTCTACCCTCAAATCAGAAACGACTCCTTGGAACTTTGCTGCAACAAATCACGCTGCATGTATGCTTTCTAGCCATTGGGTTGGGTAGACCAAACAACTTCAAGCCAGAGTGAAATATATGTGGAGTCAATCCCATCTAGCTCTGACCAGGAAACCACTACTCTAGAGCCAGTCTCTTCCTTCAACCCCTGAGGCAGGCAGAGATGGATACAAACAATCCTGCTTAAGAAGCAGCCAGGCTAGGTTTATGAAATTACCTGAACCATCTGAACAAAGTGAATATAGAATCTAGGCAGTATAAAAAGCTTGCCACTTATAGCCCAAACCAGCCCATCTTCTAAGCATGCTCAGCCCCTCTGTGAATTACTAAGGATTTCCCACACATTACATTCCTCCTCCCAGTTTTCAAAGCCACTGAGAGGGGAAAAGAGGGTTAATAAGTCACATGACCATCAGACACTGGGAGACTGAGCCAGGGCACCAGTGTCAATTCATATATTCAATATTAATAAAGCTTAATTTTTTTTCAAGACTTAAAAAGAACAGAATTTCTAGTACTGACTTCCCATACTCCTATGGCTTGTCTAGCATATCTTGTGAATACACCATGAGGTTTGTACACCCTGCTTGGGAAACCACAAGGTTAAGAAATGTGTATGAACCATGCTATCCCAGACCATGGTGGGAAATTTTGCCACCCTTAAGTTTTGTACCATTAGTTTTGTTAGCATGTTAAAAAATGTGGAAAAATCATTAGAAATCAACAAATACAAATTGTGAACCACAAAGTTGATTCCTTACCTGTATCCCTCATAAAGAATAAAGACAACACACTATGTTGACATGCTTTCAAAATCTATTTTGCAGCTCTTCAGTCTTTCAAATTTGTGTGCATTAACTTAAGAGCAATATAATACTCTCTTTCAGGATAAGATAAACTTAGATACTGAAAGGTACCTGGTATACACTCACCAAACATAGAGTCTTCTCCAAGCTCTGTCCCATATCGCAGCATAGATTCTCCTAACAACCCTTCAGGCTGTGGGTATCCTGTGGTTCCCGTCTGCCCTGTGATCCTGGACATAGTATTCTGCATTCCTAGCTTCATTCTGTATGCTTAAAAATATGGTCATTTGTAATTCTTTAAATGTACAAAGGCAGAATACATGACAAAAGCAAATACAGTTACAGTGTCACATTGGAAGGCAACTTTATGACTTGGGTACATCAATAGATGAAAAAATGGGCTCACCTAAATCAAAGTCTTTCTATCAATTCAAGTTATAAAACTTTGGACTCTTGACTAAGCTAAGGGCTAGACAACTTTGTTTATACAAGGGCAGAAAATAGCTTTATAAAGAACACCAAACATATTCAAGGTTCAAACCAGTAACAACTGGTAAGCTGCAATATATATTCCCCTCCTAACTCCCATCCTCTAAAACAGCAGTTCTCAACCTGTGGGTTATGTTCAATTTGTAACAATGAAAATACATCCTGTTTATCAGGTAGATTCATAACAGTAGCAAAATTACAGTTATGAAGTAGCAATGAAAATAATTTTATGGCTGGGGGTCACCACAACATGAGGAACTGTATTAAAGGGTCACGGCATTAGGAAGGTTGAGAACCACTCATCTAAAACAAAATGAAACAAAAAATCTTGAAAATATAGTGCTAATGCTATGTATCAATCAAAGCTAACAGCTAAGACCCATGGACAGAAAGGGGTTTTTTTCCTGATGACATTAAAATGAGATGAATTTAACTCAGTAATACCACATGATTTCACTAAGTATTCACCAGCATATAATTTCCTTTTAAAGAAAAATTTTAAACTAAAATTGCAAAATCACTTGAAAACGAATAATGTTCCATTAAACACCACACCCAAGCAGCAGACATAGTTATTCTATCACCCTTCTCTCCTTTTACCTCCACACCTCTGTGGATCTGAACACTAATGTAGATAAACCTTGTGTAAATAAAAAATAAAGCAATGTTCTTTTGTCCCTAGCGCAAGTAAGAGCATTAATGCAGTTGACCATGTTGAAATATATATAGTATTATGTCAAATTTCTTGCCTTCACAGAGATGGGGGAAAGAGGAAGGGAGAGAATTTGGAACTCAGAATGTTTTATAAACTAATGTCAAAAGTTGTTTTTACATGTAATTGGAAAAAATATTTTTCTAAAAAAAAAGAGTAAGTGTTCTTAAATTCTTAATTCTAATTCTAAAAAATCTTAATTCTAAAAAAAGAATCAAAACCAAAAATAAGAAGTGACTCTGTACAACAGTATGTCCTGGTCATAGATTTTTAAGACTCGGGTAAGCTCTGCAACTTCCTATAACCTTTCTGCTGGCTGATATCAAAACACTGTGCTTTTGGTCTTTTTTCAGATGTCAGAGGCCAGATACTGGAGCTCAAGGCCCTGCACAAGTCCTAGTCTGATTTGTCATCATCATGAAAACAAAGAACATTTATTGAGCACCTAATCCACAGTGGCCGTGGTGTCTGGCATTAGCAATAAAATTATAGTTCCTACGCTCAAGGTGGAGCTGGAAATTACAATGGTAGCATGCTTAGAACACATGCGTGCACACGTGTGAATGTGTATGTAATGGAAACCAGTCTTGTAAATTTAAGAGTGCCTCTTAAGTTTTGTACCATTAGTTTTGTTAGCATGTTAAAAAACATGGAAAAATCATTGGAAATCAACAAATACAAATTGTGAACCACAAAGTTGATTCCTTACTTGTATCCCTCATAAAGTATAAAGACAACACACTATGTTGACGTGCTTTCAAAATCTATTTTGCAGCTCTTCAGTCTTTCAAATTTGTGTGCATTAACTTAAGAGCAATATAATACTCTCTTTCAGGATAAGATAAAGAGTGCCTCTTCCCCCCTCCCCCAATATACACACACAATTAAGAATATAATAATAAATCATTAAAATTAGGAAATCAGAAGAAAAGGTCATTGTAGGCTGGGGTGGTGAGAGAGGCTTCAATGGACTAAGCTGGAATATAACTAAGTCACAAATGAAGAATGGAGTTTAAAAACATGAAAAGGATATGGAAGAGCATTGTAGAAAGGAAGAACAGCATAAGTAAAAGTATGGAGAATGGAATGCATAGAAGTGGGGGGGTCTTAAGGGCTGACTAATATGGTTAGAATAAAGGATTTAACAAATAAAAGTAGTCAGAGATAAATCCGGAAATCTAGACAGAAAGTCTGAATTCTAGGTTTGTATTTTAACCTGTCAGAGGCCTGATGAAAGTTTTTGAGCAAAAGAACATGTTAGGAAGGTTATTCAAGGTCTAGTAAAGGAGATGAACTATAGGTAGAAAAACGACCTACAAAACTATGGCAGATGTCCAGGTGAGAGGTGAAAAGGACATGGATATATCAACCTTCAGAGCAGCAACCTTGGGACACAAATTACTGGCAGAAGAAACTTATTGCAAGTGATGTTATTTAATGGTACCTCACTTGACCAAAAAACATTTATATCTAAAAAAAATCTCACCTATCCAGAACACAGGTGAGACAGCCAGGAAACACATTTTAAAAAGGGTTTTAACAAACATAGGAAGATCATATCACTAAATTATATGTATTAAACTCATGAACTTAAGTAAAGGAGTTCATTTAAGGCAAGAAAATCTCCTCAGACTTTTATTCAATTGGTTTACTCTTATTTTAGAATATTCTAAATAAGATCAGTTATTTGTCTTGCCAAGTAGCAATTCCTTGAAGCCTCAATCGTGGGTATAAACCTCTTGGCCTGTGAGTCTTAATCACTTCAGACTCTCACCTTTGGCACAGGACTTTAGCGAATGCAGCTCATCAACAAGAAACAAGACTGAATAATAAAGAGTTTTTATCCTCTTTAAAATCTTTCAATAAAAACACCTTTGCTTCATTGTGCTGTAACACTCTACTTGGCAGAGAAGGCAAAGAATTCCTATTGAAATAAGGATGCAAAATTTACCTTGGCATTTGCCAAGCTTCTCATCTGACTAACATATTCTCTGAAATTACTCTGCAGGAAGAGAGGATTCATTTTCTGAACTTTTTATCAAATACTTGGAACACAAAATGCCATGCTTAGGAAACCTCAGCAAAGAAAGGCAGTACAATAAGTACATTGGAAAGAGCATTCAGTGTAGAATTCAAAGACCTAGGTTCAAACCCTGGCCCTCCCATGAGCTATCTGTTTGACCTTAGGCAAGACTTCAGTCTCCTAATCCATAAAATGATAGGAGTGAACTAAGTGACCTCTAAAATGCCTTCCAGCTCTCAATCTGTAATGCACTAATGATGCACTGATTTAAAAAAAAAAAGTCTGTAACATTCTTTGATGTTAGATGAAATGTTAGATTTCAAGATATTTCCTAACTTTACCTGGATTTGGCTGAAGATACTCGGTGCATTTTGTAAGAAGATCTACAACTGCTTTATTGGTTACTTCTGTTTTCTGAAAGAGAAGTTTTACAAGATGTAAAAATGCCATAAAATCAAAACAATCCACATAACATCAAACTTTAGAAACAATGTTCAATGACGAAATGCTAATAGAAAAAGCATGATGTTTTAATTTAAACAAAGATTCTTCCTGTGATTGGGAAGTGCCAATATTTTATCATTTGCAGTCTTCCAGTATGTCAGAACCTCTGGATAGGTTTTAAATTAAAATGAATGTTAATTGACTTTTTTTTTTGGAATCTTTGCAGAACAAAGCCCTTGTTTCTCAGAAACATGGGTGCCTCACTTAAAACGGAGCCTGAGAGCTGTGGGCCTGACCTTTTGGGATTCCCAAGTGGCAGTACAGTATGGCTCAGCATATTGGGACCTGTAGTTCTCATTCTTTCACTCATCAATCATTCAACCATCAATACACAAGTTTACCATGAGTATGGCACCACACCAGAGACAGGATTACAGAGGCAAGAACAAAAAACAAAACACTGTTACCATTGGGCCTTCATGCCTATAAGAAAGTGTTTATAATGACCCACGTGATGGGAGCACCATATTTCATTATTTAGGATGGAGTTTAATTATAATTTATATGTATATAATATGTAAAATATAAATATAATATAAAATATAAAAAATAAGAGCTTAATCTAGGCTGAGGCCAGAAAAAAAAATTATCAAAGGGCACAAATTACCAGGTGAAAGCTCTAATCTTTCCTTAGTGCTGGCATTTCTGAGGTCCCTTTCTCTAACCTCTCACCTAAGGAGCACTGAGGTGTAAAGAGAATTTTCAGCCAAGGTATTTCCTGTTGCATATGTAAATCTGATGAATGGAGGTAGCAGAAAACAAGTTCCCCGGCCTCACATCTCCCCCTCCTTTCTAATCCATCCTCCAAAGCAATATTTTAAAGCACAGATCTGACCATGTCATTCTCTTTAAAAGCTCTAAATAAATTATCCTATTTATCTAGTTTAAAACACACACATACATACACACACTCATATGCTGTAAATGTTACACATTACATGCAGTGGGGTCAATCAAACTAACCTTGTTACGCTGTCTCATAAATAACATCTCCTAAAATCTCCTATTTCTAAATCTCTTATTTATGAGCTTTTGTACACAATGTATCTCCCAACCCTGAAATGCTCTTCCTCCTCACCACTACCTTTTAGAATACCTTTAGCTCCCCTCAGTACTCAGTTCACAAGCTACTTATAAACAAAGCTTTTCCTGACTTTTCCAACTGCTTGTCCTCTTCCCACAAAAGCTGAAATTGTATATATTTTGTATTAGACCAGACTTTCATGCTCCCCCTCTTCTATGAGGCAGAAATGCAGAAAGAGTATAATCTTGTCAGGTGGATGCTTTCATTGGATCTTTGAAGGACTAAAGAAAGATTCAGGGTAGTTAATCTGCAAGTCTTGTTTGTGACTCCCTGTTTGTTTGTGCCTCTGGACACGGACTTAGGATTTAAGTCTTAATGTGTAATAGTCTTGGGCTAGGGTAGGGAGTGGTCAGGACCTAAGAAGGGTCCGTGCATTCCTTCATGTAGGAACTCTTGCTATGAGGTATATAAACCCTGTGATTTTCTTGTACCTTGGCTCTGTATGAAATGGCTCTGTAATAAACAGACTATCAAATACATCCCCATCTCTCCCTCTCCTTTTTTTTTCTCTCTCTCTCTTTTCATTCAGCTGGTTGCTGAGCCACAAACTGTGCTGGTCGTAGCAATATTTTAGTATGTGTATACCTACACACACACACACACATGCACACACGCACATACATACACAGGTTTTTATCTTTGTTATTTTGTCCCCTAATAAAGTGTAAACTACTTAGGGAAAAGAATTTCTCACTTGTTTTTATATCTACAGCACTAACTATAGCACATGAAATACAGTAAATTACTAATAAATGCTTATTGATTATGTTCATATAATATGCCAACATTTTGCCTCAAGTGGCCCAGGGAGGTTCCTTTGCAGAAGGCAGTCTCCTAGACAGCAGGAACTACTTAACGTGTATTTGTGTCAGGGGCCTAAGGCAGGGATTGGCACAGAGTAGGCACTTAGCAAATACTTGCTGATTAACAATTAGGAATGGCCTTATACTACATGATATACATTAAGAAGTGCCAAAAAGCTAGGCTTACAAACATCCAGCAGGGTCACTAATTTGAATTAATCATCTGAGTTGGCCAAGTGTTTTAAATTAAAACAGGGAAAAAACCCTTTATTAATAAAGGTATGCAAATTCTAACAATGTTAGTAAATACAACTATGCAATATAAAATAAGGAAAATCTCCATGTATTCCTGCCATTAAAAAAATCCCAAACTGTTTGTATCTGAGGGATATGATTATATTCAATTCATTGCAGGTACAAAAGTCCAATTCCAATATAAATATAAATAAATGAGTTAAAAACTCAAGAAAGTTTGCTAGCAGTCAGCAGCAAGACGAAGTGAAAAGAACACGGGACTGTGAGAAATAGGACACAGGTCCTAAAAATCATCTCTACCACTGTCTAACAGAATGACACTGGACAAGTTATTCTGAACTTCTCTGAGCCAAAATTTCCTCATCCATAAAATGAGGCTGAATAAAAATATGTGACCTTCCTTCTAAGTTATTTTGTCTAGAACCAGGCCTCCAAATCACTTTCAAACCAGGCTGATGCCCTGCTGTCTCTTCCAGGTCACCACCAGCCTTTTATGGCTCCTGTATGTGTTATCTTCTTCCTTTAAAATGCAGAGTCTAGGTACTATCTTGTTTCCTTGTCTTTGTGTTCCTGGTGCTTAGAACATCTGCTATGGGCACAGTGTCTGACACATAGCAAATGCTTACTAAATTATTTTTCTTCAATTCACTCTTTCATACACAGTGTTATGTAGAGGATGGAATAAAATACAGAACATGAAAACAATTTGTTTAAAAAGAGGAAGTACTAAATAAATTTAAGGGGGGGCGGGTTACTGGGATAAAATGGCAGAGCAAAGAGGGACTCACCTAAGCTTCTCAAATTCTCCTCCAAACATCTTTAAAATAATGCCTTAAATTCTGGAGTGGCAGAACCAACAAAAAGTCAGGGCGCAAGAAAGTTTTTGCCCAAGACAACTTAGAAGGTCAGTAGGAAAGGTCTTTCTCAGCAGGGTGGTGGTCAGGCCTGGAGTGCACAGTGCAGGCCATGCCCTGACAAGCCAGCAGCCTGCCTCAGTGATGGTGCATCAGAGGACTGCAGGAGCTCTCAACCCTCAACCCACAAATGGTAAAGAGGTCAGACAACTGATCAGAGGCGATTACAGGGCACTTTTTGTGGCTCCCGGGGGCAGGACTCTATGGCATTGCTATAAGTAAGGTGGATTTTAGTGTGTAACGTGGATGTTTTATTCTTTCTTAGAATTTAGTTTCCTCGATTCATGGCTATAACAATCTCTATTTCTCACACTCATGACTTGTAAACATTTCTACCACATTTGTGCAACATTATAAAATGATAAATAATATAAACATTTGTGCTTAAATTGTAAATATCCAGTGCAACTGCACAGTGAGATATAACAGTGCGATAATATAAACTTGCAAGGCCACTGCTGGCAACTGCCTTCTTTGTCTGTTGCCCTATAAAGCAGGGGGGCACTGGTCAGTGAGTGGATAACGCTTAGGGTATAATATACAAGCTAGAAGGTGGTACATGCCTTGATTGGTCCCCAACAAGACTTGGGGGTCTGCCTCAACCTACCCCTATTAAGGCTTGAGGGGGATGCAGGAGAGTGCACAAGCTGGAATGCTGTATCTGTCGCAACTTACCCCATTAAGACATAGGGGTGGCTGTCCCACCTCTCCTGCCCCTGCAAGAAGGGTGATTGGGGGGAAGCTAGGTGGCATAGTGGATACAGCACTGGCCCTGGAGTCCGGAGGACCTGAGTTCAAATCCAGCCTCAGATACTTAACACTTACTAGCCATGTGACCTTGGACAAGTCACCTGATCCCAATTGCCCTGCCCTCCTCCCTCCAAAATCCCCCCCCCAAAAAAAGGGTGATTAGGCAATGCTGTAGGAGTTGATGCTCCCATTATCAAGCAAATTCTCTTGTGAGAAGACTAGACTAGGATAAGATAACCCATCTGAAGCTGTCTTCCTCTCTGACCGAATCAAGAGTGGACCTTTGCTAGCAGCCCTCCTGGGTGCTAGTTTTTATCTGTCTTACAATTGCCCATGTATGGTTCTGTGTCATAGTCTGAGGGTGAGGAGAGCAGTTAGAAGTGTATACAGAGGTAAAGGTGTGAGCTGGATTAAGACAGGATAATTTTAAAAATAAAATTAAATTAAGGGATGAGAGAGATGCACTGGGAAAAGGGGGAAGGGAGAGACAGAATGGAGTAAATTATCTCACATAAATGAGGCACTAAAGGAAGAGCTTTTACAATGCAGGGGAAGATGGGGGGGGGGGGGGGGGCCGGCAGTGGTAGTAATACCTGACCCTTACTCTCATTGAAATTGGCTCAAAGAAGGAATAGCATACACACTCAGTTGGGTATAGAAATCTATCTTGCTCTGTAGGAAATATGAGGGGAGGGAAATTACAGGAAGGGGGCAGGGGAGATTTTGATAGAAGAGAGGGCAGACTGGGGGAGGTAGTAGTCAAAAGCAGGAGGGAGAGGGTGAAAGAAGAAGAGAGAAAGATTTAATGGGGAAAATAGGATGGAGGGAAATACAAAGTTACATATCATAACTGTGAATGGGAATGATATGAGCTCGCCCATAAAATGAAGGCAGATAATAGAGTGGATTAAAACCAGAATCTAATAATATGTTGTTTAAAAGAAACACACGTGAAACACACACACACACAGAGTAAAGGTAAGGGGCTGGAACAATTAAAATTCAGAAAATCACTGAACTAATAAGTAAAACTAGGAGCTGGTTTTATGAAAAACCAATAAAATAGAAAAACATAGGTTAATTTCATTATTTTAATAGAAAACCAAATTACCAGCATCAAAAATGAAAAAGGTGAATTCACTAACAAAGAGCAAATTTAAGCAAGTAGTAGGAGCTATTTTGCCCAATTATATGCCAAAAAAATCTGAAATTCTAAGTGAAACAGATACAATTTACAAAAATATGAACTGGCCAGATTAACAGAAGAGGAGACAGAATACTTGAATAACTGTATTTTAGAAGAAATAGAACAAGCCAAAAATGATATCCCTAAAAAAAAAAAAAAATTTCCCAGGACTAATTGGATTCACAAGTGAATTCTACCAAACAACTGAAGTACAATTAATTCCAATACTGCAAAAACTATTTGGAAAAAAAGAGATAAATGAAGGAGTCTGACCAAATTACTTTTATGATACAAATATAGGCTGATATCTAAAGTAGAAAGAGCAAAAACAGAGAAAGACAGATCAATTACCCTAATGAATATTGATGGAAAATTTTTCAATAAAATACTAGCAAAGAGATTACAGCAATACATCAACAAAGATCATACACTACGACCAGGTGAGATTTATACCAGAAATGCAGGGATGGTTCACTATTAGGAAAACTATCAGCATAACTGACCATATAAATAACAAAACCAACAAAAACTCTACGATTATTTCAATAGATGTAGAAAAAGCTTTTGACAAATACAGCACTCGTTCCTATTAAAAACGTTAGAAAACACAGGAATGGAGTTTTCAAAAAAAAAAAAATTAAGTCTTTAAAATTACAAGCAGTGTCTGTCTAAAACTATCAGCAAGCAAAATCTGTAATGGAGATAACCTAGGACCCTTCCCAGTAAAATCAGGGGTGAAGCAACAATGCCCATTATCATTACTACTATTCAATACTGTACTAGAAATGCTAGCTATGGCAATTAAGAGAAGAAAAACAAATTTAAGGAATTCGAATAGGCAATGAAGAAACAAAATTGTCACTCTTTTCAGAAAATATGATGGCATACTTTGAAAATCCTAGAGAATCAACTAAAATACTACATGAAATAATTAACCACTTCAGCAAAGTAGCATATAAAATAAACTCACATAAGTCATCAGCATTTCTATATAGTATATTACTAACAAAGTCTAGCAGGAAGAGATAGAAAGGGAAATTCCATTTAAAATAATGATAGACAATATAAAATACACAGGAGTCTACCTGCCAAGAAAGACCCAGGAACTACATGAACACAATTACAAAACACTTTTCAAACAAATAAAGGCAGATCTAAATAATTTGAAAAATATTAATTGCTTATGGATAGACCAGGCCAATATAATAAAAATTACAATTCTATCTAAATTAATTTACTTATTCAGTGCCATGCCAATTAAGTCATCAAAAAAGGATTTTATTGCATTAGGGAAAAAATAACAATAAAATTTATCTGGAAGCTCCAAAGGTCAAGAATATCAAAGGAATCAATGAAAAAATTTGAAGGAAGGTGGTCTAGTAGTACCAGATTTCAAATTGTATTACAAAGCAGTAATCATCAAAACAATCTGGTACTGGCTAAAAGAGCAACAAGGTGGCACCGTGGGGTGAGTGCCAGGCCCAAAGTCAGGTAGACTCATCTTCCTGAATTCAAATCTGTCCTCAGACACTATGTGACCCTGGGCAAGTCACTTAACTTCTGCCTCAGTTTCACCATCTGTAAAATGAGCTAGAGAAGACAAACTTCTCCAGTACATTTGCCAAGAAAATCCCAAATGGGATCACAAAGAGTCGGACATGACTGAAAATGACTGAACAACAAAAACAAGACATGGCAGTGAAGGAAAATAACAAATGTTGGAGAGGATGTGGAAAAACCGGAACACCCCTACACTGTTGTTGTTGTAAATTGATCCAGCCATGTGAAGAGTAAAACTGTGCACATCCTTGGACCAAATACCACTGCAAGATTTGTGTCCTAAAAGACCAAAGGAAAAGGACCTATATGTGTAAAAATATTTATAGCAACATTTTTTATGGTAGCAAAGAACGGGAAATTGAAGGGATGCCCATCAGTGGGGGAATGGCTAAAAGCTGATATTAATGGTGACTGAATATTACTATGCTATAAGAAACGTTGAGCAGGATGCTTTCAGAAAAACCTGGAAAGATTTATAGGAACTGAAACAAAATGAAATGAGCAGAACCAGAACAACATACGTAGTACCAACAATACTGTACAATGATCGACTGAGAATGACTTAGCTATTCTCAGCAATAAAACAAATCAAGACAATTCGGAACGTCTTAACTATCCACCTACAGAGGAAGAACTGATAGCACGTGAATGCAGATGAAAGCATTTTTTTTACCTTATTTTTCTTGATGTTTTTGTCTGCTTTCTTTTGCAAACTGGCTAATATGGAAACGTGTTTTGATTGCACGTGGATAACCTATAAAAAATTTCTTGCCTTATCAAGAACAGGGGAAAGGAGGGAGAGGAGAAAATTTGGAATTCAATTTCTAAAATGAATGTTTAAAAATTGTTTTTACATGTATTTGAGAAAAAAATTTTAAAAATTAGGATACAACTAAAATAGTCCTTTAAGGATAACTTATAACTTTAAATACTTTCACCAACAAAAGAGAAAAAGAATAGAACAATGATTTTGACATATAACTTAAAAAAACTAGAAAAGCAACTGATTTTAAAACCACAAATATAAAGATAGAAATTTTGAAAATCAAAAAATAAATTAATAAAGTTCCAAGTAGAAAAGA
>CM053589.1:118273371-118295975 GCA_028646515.1 Pseudochirops corinnae
GACTCTTCAGAGGAAAACTCCGGATACGGACAGAATAGTCTGACACACCTCAGTGGAGTGGCCAAGCATCTTTATTGTCTTACATATCTCCTCTTGCTGCTGTCCCCTCAGCCTTATTTACCTGCCCCTTTTATTCCCTTTCCATCTGCCCTTTTGTCAGGTGTCCCGGCAACAGGATCCTGATAGGCGGGGAGTGTTCCTCCATTGATGGTGCGTGCTCAATTCCCCCATGTTTGACATGCAGTCATTGTGGCAGAGTACACACCTGGATGCCTCTTACCCGCCTCAGGTTTTCCTTGTTAGCAAGGACACACTGACCGAGGTCAGACATGTAGATAGCTCTAAGGGGCCCTTACAATTCTAAAAATTAAAAATTAGCATTTTATTTGTAATTTTCTAGTTAGAAGCCTTTTTATATGAATTTTTTTATTAATATCCTTAAAAACTTTATGAAAAGAAGCCAAGGCAAAAACTTCAGGGCATTAAAGCTCATTTTTTCAGATTTTAAAGAAATTCCTCAAGTGACATATCTTGGTTTTGTAGGGGTGATGTAGCTGTATTGTTTTCTCTCCCCTGAGCTGCAGAATACAGTGTAAAGATACTTATCATAAAGGTACACTCTATAATTGTGCGTTCAATTTTTTACATACTGCCACTGCTGTAAGTTTAGGGGAAAGAAAAATCAGTGTGGGTGGGGGACTAGTTGAGAGTTATAAGGGACTGCAATCTTAAGGAATCACCAGTGTGTTATTATTTAAAGCTAACTTGATATTTGGATGCATTTAGATGGAATAGTGTCCAAGACAAGAGAAGTGAAAATCTTTCTGTGCTTTATGTCTCTGAAGTCTTAGTGCTCAATTTTGGACTATAGGCATCTCATTTTAGGGATGGAATTGACAAACTGGAGTGAATCTAGAAGAGAGTGACCAGGATGATAAGGGGATTGGAAATTATTCTATATGAAGCCAAATTGAACGAAATGGGAATGTTTACTTTGGAGAAGATGTAGGGGAATACATTGGTAATTGATAGAAGAAGGATTGGACTTCTTCTCTTTGGCAGCAGAGAAAAGAGCTAGGAGTTAAGTGAAGTAGCAAAGAAGTACATTTCGGCTCAGTGTAAGAAAGAATTTCCTTTAAATAAGAGCTGCTCAAAAGTAAAATAGGCTTTGTTGGATGATAATGAGTTCCCCATCACTGGAAGTCTTCAAATGAAATTTAGATGATCACTTGTTGGATATGTTTGAGAAGGAATTCCTGTGCAGGTATAATTTGGATTGGATGTGTGTGATTCTTTGGGAAGACTGAGCTTTGAAGGATGGGTAGAATGCAGATAGGAGAATTGGGGATGTGGCTAGGGTAGTCTAGGAGAAGGGGAGCAACGTGCATAAAAGATAGGGGTGGGAAATGAGCAAACCAGAGCAGGAAGAGAATAGATGTGATTAGGAGCAGTGGAGCAGAGAGTATATGAAAAGGAATAATAGGAAAGAAAAAGATGAGTAGGGTTGGGGTAGATTATGATTGACCTTAAAAGCTAGAAACAGGAAGTTATATTGGATGATGAACAAGGAAATGGGAAATAGTATGAAACCGGAAGCTGGTCGGTTCTATAGTAGGTAATCCAGACTTGATTTATAGGTAAAAAGGAATTTTAAATTCCTGTGGAAAAGAGAAAAAGCTATTTTTGTTTTAGCTAACAGTGAGGTTATCAAAGATGCAGCTCTTGTCCCGTTACCTCAGTAGTGTTTCAGAAACTTCCACAGAGTTCCAAGTACCCTATTGTGGACATAACCAGATACATCAGGAAAGCCCACAGAACAGTTACTCTCTGTGCTGACAGTTGTGAAAACATATCACCATTGTTTCATCAAAGTCTTGTCAAGCAGGGCTATGATGTTTTTTCTTTTCCAAAAGTTACAGAACAGCAAATTACCGTCAGAATAACTCAAATGGTTAAGCATTGCCAGATTGATTATGTAAAGGCCTAGAAAGTACATTTTGAGTTTGTAACTCAGTAGTTAATCTTACTATTCTTCCTGTGTTTGCTGTTGTTGACAACCTTGAATTATATAGAGGGAAGAAATCTTGGATTTCCAAGGGTAGTTGTGAGGAAGGCAGTTGGTAAATATCCAAGTGCTCCTGAAATGTGAGCTGCTCTGATTATTATTCTGACTACTACTAATAATTTTCATGTAGAATGAATGGATGACTAAGGAAATGCACTATGACTTGATTATATGAGGTTGATTGGGCTTTATCTTTTATGAAGCAACTACCAAAATCAGGCCCCTGACTGCCTTCTTATAATGAATTTGTATGGTTCCTATTTAGAATGCCTTTCTTATTAGCCTCACATTTATGTAGTACTTGAAGGCTTACAAATCACTTGACTTATAGCAACAACTCCCTGCAAGTTAAATAATGGAGTATGATTATCTTTTTTTTTCCTTGGTGCTCGTAGGGAACTGAGGGGCAGAGAAATTAAATGTGCTCAGATTCACAGAGTTAGTGTCAGAACCCAGCTCCTGCCTCTTTAGGACCAGCCTCCTTCTCATTACATCACTCCGCCTTCTATATGGCTTCTGAGGATCCATCTGCTCAGTGGACAGATTTATGTACAAATTATTTACGACTATTTACAAATAGTTATATTGCGAGAATTCCATTTAGAAACCATGGCTCATTAGGTCTGTAATGGTCATGGGAAAACGAGTTGTTACTTTTTTCTATTTGCTTCAGATTCTGGTGAAATTAAATCAGTTATTGTGGAGTTGGACATTCAAACATGGCACTTAATTTAAAAAAGCAAAAACTAAAAAGAAGTTCCATAGCAATACCATCCTGCTTACCTGTTCTGTGAGGTGTGGTTATTTTTTAAACTGATAACCAGGAAAATCATTCCCAGAGGTTAATTTCCACTGAAATGTTTTCACTTTGGTTTGGTGAAAAAAAATCACGTGGACAGCATTAAAATATCCTACCTTCTGGCTCACTTCTGACTTACTGTCAGTCCTATACCTAAATACAAGTGAGCAATAAGAAAGATATATCCCTTTACAGTATTCTGGAGAGAGGGAGCCCAGTGAAGATAGTTATGGGAGGCTATACTTCAGCTACGTATTTAGTTTTCACCAGCCAGGTGAGAAGGATTAGGACATAGGAATGAAGCAGTCAAAAATGTTGGATTCAAATAGCCATAATATATACCTCCTACTTTCCAGAACTCCATACTTATTTGGGAGCACTCTTGGTTATACTGTTCTAAAAAGCCTTGTGAATTTTTTTTTTTAGTATAAGTGAGGAAGAATGTGATATTTCACTTTGCTTTTGTTATATCATTTAGTAAAGTTTCATATGCATGAGAGTGCTTAGTAATTCATTATTTAAAAGGCTTCAAAACTGAAATTATGAAGTTGGAACATCATGTCCAATTGCAGGGACCATTTTTTAAGAACACTGACATTCTAAAGGTCATCTTCCTGTGATAGATGACCAGGATGGGAAATTAAAGTTATTGTCACACTCAAAGATGTTTAACTTGAAGAAAAGACTTAAGTGCTATATGATTTCTAGCTTTAGATAGTTCAAAAACTATCATGTAGAAGACAGTAGATTTATTGATTCCTAAAAGCAGAACTAGAAGCAATAAATGGAAGTTATAAGTGAGTAACTTTCATAATCCCACAAGGAAACACTTTCTAACAATGAAAGTTGTCCACAAATGGGATGATCTGTCTCAAAAAGAAGTGAACACCCCATCACTGTAAGTGTTCAAGTATAGTCTGAATGATCAATCACCTGTCAGGGAAGTTTGTGGGGAGGGGATTCTTATGCATTGGGAAGATTGGTAAAGTAAATGTTCCCTAAAATTCTCAATTTTTGATTTTTGAATTTAATGGTGAGCTGCACTGAATTGAGTAGGAGAAGGATGTCCAACATCTAATCCCAGAAAAATGAGGACGCTGCACAAGAATCTTTGAACAATAGAGATTGTCTCCTAGGCAGACACTGAAGCATGTACCCAGTTCTCTCTCACCTTTCTTGTTCCTGCTTTCATTTGGTTTTTGACATTTCATAGCTGTTTAATGCTTTTGAACACCTCTGTTTTGTTCTTTTGAGATTGTTAGGCTAATGACTAGCCTTGCATTACTTATGTGTGACTTGTCCCTAGCACCATCTCATCTCCCTTAGCTTGGGCCCACATACGACACAAATTTAAGAAATTAAACTCATGGAACATGAAAGATATTCTCTGTCTCTCCAATCTCCATGGGGGAGGGCATTAACTACATACTGTGAATGATGAGGTAGATCTGCTTAGACCTAGGGTTTTTGTCATTTCATAGCTGACTTCTGAATGTATTTCCTTGATTCTACTGAGAACTGTTTGGCAAGTGACTAGCTCCCTTCTGGCTTGCTCTCATAGCACCATCTCTGTTAGTATGAATCTAGTAGAACATGCATTTAAGAAGGAGAAGTAAGTCTTTTTTTGCCCTCAAATGAAAAAAAAAGAAACATTAAGTTTATATTGTGAGTGAGGAACTATACCTTGGCACTTAAAATAATACGTTTCCCTTTTCTTTTTATTAATATTTTTCACCTTAATTTTCAAATATATCCTTCTTTCCACCTCATCCAGAGAGAGCCATCCCTTGTAACAATGAATATTTTTAAAGAAGAAAAGGGAAGCAGTTCCAAGAAACTAATCTGTATATCAGTTTAACAATATATGCGTTGCTCCTCATCCACTGTCTCCTGTCTCTCTAATGAAGGGAGTTCTATTTTTAAAATTTCTTTTGTGCTAAGCTTAGTCACTATAATTAGAGTATTCTGAGTTTCATTTTTGTTGTTGTTATTTTTCTTTCTATTTGTGTTGTTGTAGTCATTGTGAATATTGTTTTCCTGTTTCTGGTTACTTCACCTAGCATTCATTCGTATGTCTTCCCATTTTTCTCTGCATTCTTCAAACTTGTCATTTCTTACGATATAGTTATGATTCATTGCATTCACGTCCTATAATTTGTTTATTCATTTCCCTCAGTATCTACTTTGTTTGCAATTCTTTGCTTCTGAAAAAGCAACACATTGCTTTAAAAAAAAAAGATTGAAAACATTGTTTTTACACATCAGATGCTTCTTAACAAACTGTCTTACAAGGCATGGTCCCTTTAGACCAGCGGTTCTCAACCTGTGGGTCGTGACCCCTTTGGGCGTCAAACGACCCTTTCACAGGGGTCACAACCAAGACACCACTCCTCTATCCGTCTCCAGGTGGCTCCACCCACATGCAGATATACCCACATATGGGTATTAAAGGGTTGGGGCATTAGGAAGGTTGAGAACCACTGCATGACCAGTTTGTCACATTGCTAATTAAAAGAAGGGATGTATTCTTTAAATGTAATAATAAGCTGCTATAGATATTTTACCAAAATTTTGTATCCTACGCATTAAGCTCATTTATTTTATTGTAGTCTTTGTGGATGTTGTTCTTTTGGCTCTGCTTTCTTCATTCTGTGTTACTTGATGTAGGTTTTCCTTTTCTTGTTTCCTTGAATTTTTCATATTCATCTTTTTTTTATAGCACACTAGTATCCCATTATATTGATACACCACAATTTGTTTAGCTACTCCATTTTTGAGGCACTTACTTTGTTTACAACCTTTTTTTATTATAAGCAATGCTACTTTGAATATTTTTGTATGTAGGGCTCTTTTCTTGCTGAAACACCTAGGTTGTGAGCTCCTGGGTTGTAAACTTGGTTAACAAGGCAGGTGGTGGTGCCTGTACCTGTGTCATCCTGGATTCCTCACTTTCTGTCACCCTCCTTATCCAATCTATTACCAGGTTTTGTCTATCTTACCCCTTGTAATATTTCTTCTGTGCTCCTTTCTCTTCTCTGACACTGCCACCACCTTGGTGTGCATCTTCATCACCTTAAACCTGAACCATTACAAGTCTTGTGGTTGGTCTCTCTGAATCATCTCTCCTCATTCTAGTCCATCCTCTAGTCATGTCAACTTGATCTTCCTAAAATGCAGACTAGACCATGTTGTTGTTTAGTCATTTCAGTCATATTTGAGTCTTCGTGAAGTTTTCTTGGCAAAGACTTTGGAGTGGTTTGCCATTTCCTTCTCTCCGACTCATTTTATAAATGAGGAAACTGAGGCAGACAAGGTTGAATTGTTTGCCCAGAGTAACACAACTGGTAAGTGTCTAAGACAGACGAGTCTTCCTGACTCCAAATCTGGCACTACATGCACTGTACCACCTAAGTTATCTGTCATGCCCTAAGTTTCCCTACTGTTCATTTTTTACTCCTACCCCTTTGATGTTGGATTCCCTCAAGGACTAGACTTTAGATCTGTCTCTGCCTTCTCCCTCATTGGGAAATTTACTTTTCACCCCACCTCAGTTCTTGCTTCACCTGACTTCTGGGGTGATAGAACTGGTCCCAAATGGAGGTTAGTCCCCTTTCCTTCGGGGGTGGTGGCATTCCACACATGTGCTGGTGCTCTGATTCAGTTTCTTCTCTTTTTTAGTTCTCTGGCTGAACGCTGCTATAGATAGGGTGTACTGTTATTACACTCAGAGGAAACTTCTGCTTCCCTTTACCTCTACCTCCTTTCTGTGTGGAGAAAGGAGGGCAGAGTTGAGGATGCTGCTTTTTTGCCACAAAGATAATATGGGTTGAGGTCAGAGGAAGAGGTTGTAGCAGCACCAGTATGGAAATTGCTGAGTGGATCCCAGAACACAGTCCTAAGAGTTAGGCTGTGAGAGAGGATATACTAAGTGAGAATGTTATAGATTAGATAAGAGCTTTCTCTGCACATATTTCATCAAGTTATTTAGCTTCTAGTGTTGTCCTGTGCATTTACTTTACCTTGTGTACGTGATTCTCATTTTTGGAGAATTTTGAGATTTTGTGAGGAATTGAGAAAATTTCAGTTCTTCCATTCTTTGGTCATATAACTCAGTAATAAGTTTTTAGGAAAAAAAATCCAAAATCAATAGCTTTGCCAGCTAAGCCTAATTTTTATTCTTTATTATTTTTGTCTTATTGAATACTGTTAACAAAAAGTATGCAAATTTTCTTCTAAAATAGGGGTGCTTGTATCTCCATTTTTACTGATTTGCTTCTAGAGTATGTATTTTACATGAATAAGGGCCACTTTAGATGAGGGGAACTCAGGACAGAGTTAGATCATGGGACTGATATCTCAGTGTGATTTCTGGAGCAAGTTTTTAAAATCCTCTGTTCCAATCAGTTTTGACCAATTGACTCTTTGGTCACTGCATTTTAAGGTGTATTTTCAGATTCATCTTTGTTTTCCGTTAAATTGCATTTTCAGGAGGTATCCTCCATCTCTGTAATTGGAAACTGTCATTAAAATAAGCAGTCACCAGTATTAGTGGTGTCTTGATCATCGTCATGTATTTCTAACAGTCAACATTTACTCTTGGTATAATTTACCTGAGATAGAGATAGTCATGCTTTTCTTTTTTTGCAGAATAAACACATTATATAACTTTAACTTGATGCTTTTACTGTACAAATTGGATTCATTCCCATGTTACCCCAGGCCCCTAACTTTCAACTGTGACATTTATCTGTGCCCTGACTTATTCAAAGTAATTTTGCCATATGTTTTGGGTGTCATCATACAGCAAGAAAATGAATTTTGGAGTATGGTAAATGTCTGTTTATTTCAGGGAAAAAAATGTGTGTGTACGTGCATGTGCACGTGTGTGTGTTTGTGTGACTACACTTTAAGTGTAGTCTCGGTGATGAACCCTGGGTCTGAGAACAATCACACTAGGATGCCACGTTTGGAGAGTCTCATCATGACAAATTTGGCAACCAGGTGACTTTTTTTTTTTTCAGTTATAGTAATTCATGAAGATTATCTATTAAGATATATAGCAGGGCTGGGTCTTTAACAGCAGCAAAGGGCAAATATTGATAAAACATGGATACTTGAAATGCTGAATTGTTTTTATTTAAATTATTCCATAATTTATAAGATTCTTCATGTAATCATAGAATATGAGTTTGAAGAATCATGCAGCTAACCTGTATGTAAATGAATCTCCTTTATAGTATACCTAAACAGTGGCCATCCATACTTTGCCTTCTGACTGTTCCATGAAGAAGACACTCCATCTCTCAGCTCTGGACAGTCTCCATGGTGTCTCCCATGTCTGTAATGTTCTGCCTCTTCCACTCCAACTACTGACCTCCCTGGTTTCTTTTAAGTTCCAGTTAAAATCTCACCTTCTACAGGAAGCCTCTCCAACTCCTCTTAATTCTAGTGCCCTCTTTCCCTTTTATCCTGTAAATAGCTTGCTTTGTATGTAGTAGTTTGCACATTTTCCCCATTAGATGGTAAACTCTTTGAGGGTGGCACCTGTCCTTTTTCTCTTTTTGTATCCCCAGCATTGTTATCACCGTTCCTGGCATGTAATCACATAATAAATGTTTATTGATTGATAACTTGAAAAGGTAAACCATTTCCATTTTTGCATAGCTCTAATTGATAGAATATTTTTTCTTTACCTGGAGCCAAAATCTATTTCTCCTCAACTTCTCCTCACGCCTGCTTCTGTCTTCTAGAGCCTTGCAGAACAAGTCTTATAAATATTTGACATAAATACTATGTCTCTTCCAAGCGTGTGTCTTGTGTCGCTCCTTCAGTCTCCAGGCTAAATATCTGTAGTTCTTTCAGTTATTCCTCATATTGGATGATCTATTCTTTTGTTTATACCTTTTTAAAAAATAGTGTGATAAAATTATGTACAAATTTCTGTTAGATTTAATTTCAAGATTGCTAATTCAGCAACATTGTAGCATTCTTTAAAATAAGATTATCTTTTATATGGAAAGTCTTATAATATATGGTGCTTGTAACAGTTTTTACCTGTCATCTACATAGTTGTATTATTTAGTAGAAGCAATTTATTTGATCTTATTGTTACCATTTCAAACTTGATAACTTTTTGTATTTTACTTTCAAGTATTGCTTTCAAGTGAAAACTAATGGGTGAGAGAGTTGGACTAAATCAGTGGTTCTCAACCTATAGGTTATGTTCAGTTTGTAACAATGAAAATACATCCTGCGTATCAGATATTTACATTATGATTCATAACAGTAGCAAAATTACAGCTATAAAGTAGCAACGAAAATATTTTTATGGTTGGGGGTCACCACAACATGAGGAACTGTATTAAAGGGTTGCAGCATTAGGAAGGTTGAGAACCAGTGGACTAAATGGTTCTGTTTAGCTCTAAATCTGTGACCTTATGAACCTAGGAACCATAAGTACTAATGGAGAATATTAATAATTTCTTCTGATGGTAGATAATTGATCAAATTAATTGTATAGTAAAAGTTAAACATTTCACAAGAAAACAAATAATTGTAAAAAAACAAATAATTTGCAAATTCATGACAAATACTTATATCTGTTATGGGTACAGACACCTCAGTATAATTGGATTATTTTTTCACTTCTCAATTATATCTTCACTTAACATTGATGTTAATTAATCCCCAGACTTGATTATGCCACTTTAGTCCAGCCCATCCATGAGTGTGCTCTTTCTGAACTCCCTTGGGACATCAGCTTGGAGCAGAGGTTTTTGTCTTTTGGGGGGGGGTCACACCCTTTTGGCAGTCTGATGAAACCTAGGGACCTCTTTTCAGAATAAATAAATAATGTTCTATTTTTAAAAATTCACAATGGAAGAAAATGCTAATTCTCCATTAGGGATTAGTGAAAATACAGAAGTAGTTTTTCCTCATCCAAGTTCATGGACCATTTTAAGAACCCCTGGATTAAAGTTTGTAAGGACAACTTGAGTTATGAATTTGTGGAAGTTAGTTTTTCCCACTGCTAGCTATGATTTTCTTAATGAATCTTTTGGAATTTGCAGGCTGTCTTCCTCATCCAGTGGTTTCTTCAGCATTGTTATCTCTTTGATCTCTTGAGTACCAAGATAGAAAGACACTCTGGCACTCACATTCACATAAAAGAAGCGAGACAAGAAGTGAATAAACCTTTCAGCTTTCTTTTCCAGTAAAAAGGGCATAGTTTTCTTACCATGAAACTGTTTTTGAAAAAGGAATAAAACCACCCATTTCTTGACTAGCTTTTTGCCTCCTGTTGTCGGTAGGTCTGTAAATTGAAATTGAAAGTCAGCAATAAGATATTTCCATTACAGACCCAGTTAGACACCTTATCTTGAAAGAGAGGTGGCTCTGGATTCTTGAGTTGTGCCAGCATAGCTCAGGGCCCGGCAGCTCAGCCAGGCTTGGTTCAGAGAGAGTCATCGCTAGATAGGCTGCAGGGTGTGATGACTATTTGAGCCATAGTAGTTCAGGATGACCGTCTCCTAAGTGGTAAAGGAGAGGTTATTTGTGGTGGTGGGTGGTGTACTCCATACCAACTGAAATCACAAATTCTAGAAGTTTTCAAGTAAACATTAAGTTTTAAACATAAAACGTTTTTTATTTGATTCCCTTACAACTTTAACTCACAGTCAGTTTTCATATAAACTATTTCCTGTTTTAGGTACCGTATGTACTTTGACAGAATTTTTTAGAAAATAAGTTGCATTTAAATAGAACTTTGAAAAGAAGCTCATTCATTCACTTAGCAAAACTTTGGTTAACATTTGAGGCAGCATGGAGTGAGCTTTGACTTTAGAGTCAGAGGACTTGGGTTTGAATCCTTGCTCTTTGGGATTATACTGTGTGACCTTAGGCAAGTCATTTAATCCCTCTAGGCCTCAGTTTCCTCATCTGTAAAACAAGGGGATCAGAATAGATGGCCTTTTTATATTCCTTACATCTCTTATCTCAGTGTTCCTACTATATATAAGGCACTATTCTAGAAAATCTGAGGGATTTACACATGAATTGGACATAGTCCCTGCATTCATGGAACTAATAATTTTATAAATTTAGTCTAATCAATATATTGTTGTCCCATGGCAGGGACAGAAGTATAACAGAGAGGATGGAATGAAAGAAACAGTTCCTAAAAAATAAGGACAAGGTTAGCTTCTTGGATAGGAGAAAGCTGAGAAGATCCTGTTCTGCTTCCCCTGATAAAGATCATTTGCAAACATACCCATTGGGAAAACCTTTATAGCTTAATAATGTGCTATGTCTACATAACACTACATAAATGTCTTCTCATTTTACCAAACAATTCGAGTTACCTTATAAGGCCCCCTTTCAGTACAACCTCCTTGCATAGGAACTTGAATGTGGGTAAGGTGTGTTATTCTAGCACAAGTATTAAAACCATGAAGGGAGGAGAGGAGAGGGCTTCCCTGTTGACTTTTGAGTAAAGTTAATAGCCTGCAATTCTATGTCCTGCACAGATGTGTTATCCATACTCCCTCCTACCCCATCTCATGACTACCCTCCATGTACTCTACTGTAGCTAAATTGGATTACTTACCATCTCCTGTATTTAGCCCACTTCCTCCACCTCCCCACCTTTGCACACACTGTTCCATTATACTCGAAATATACTCTGCCTGTACTCTTTCTTCCATCCATCCCTAGTCTGGCTACATTTCTATATACCCTAAAATTCATCTCAAGGAAGAACTCTCTTAACTCTCCAATTGTTTATGACGGTTCTCTCAATCATAATTCACATAATAACCTGGCTGTACTTCTTTGGTGCTCCTATCATGTATTAATGTACTATGTCTCTGTACTACAAACTTCATAAGGCCAAAGCATATATCTAATGTAAATTTTGTATTATCTCCAACTTTTAGCATAATACTATACATGTTGTTGGTGCTTATTAATGTATGAAATAAATTTTTAATATTATCCTATCCAGAATATAATTAGAAAAATACAATTTACTAGGAAAAAATAATGAATTCAAAAGCCAAATGATTACAAATGATTTGAGCTCACTTTTTTAGTTTTTATTATTGCCTTATCATCTTTGTGACTTTGGGTAAGTCTTTTATCTTATATATCCCTGCTTCCTCATATGAACGGTGTTTGTGAAAGCACTTTGAAAATTGCAAAATAGTGCTTTTACTAGTCTGTAAGCTCCCTTATGACTTTTTATTTTATTTTATGCCTCCCTCAGTGCCAGACTCCACTCTTTCTTCTCAAGGCACCAGTATTCTTCTAGTCTCCCAGTTCATAATTACAGTATTATTCTGGATGTCTCACTTTGCCGCACTCCACATATTCAATTAATTGCCAGATCTCATAATTTCTATCTTCACAACACCTACCTCGTCTAACCCCTACTTTTAATACAACTGCCACCTCTAGTAGGTTCCTGTTGCCTCTAGAATAAAAGGCAAACTCTTCTGTTTAACTCTTAAAGTTAGCCTGTCTTTCTAGTCTTATTGGACATTATTCCCCCTCCCTCACTCAATCAGATCCAGTCAAACTGGCCTTCTCTTTGTTCCTCATGCATCATATTTTCTACCTCTGCATTGCTCGGTCTCCTCATGCTTAGAGTTCACTGTCTACTTACCTCTGCCTCCTTCTTTTAAGACACAGCTCAAATAGCATCTTCTGCATGAAGCCTTTCCTGATTGCAACTACTGGTGCATTCCTTCCTACTTTGTATGTATTTTGTGTATATGTGTATTTATTAATTTTATATTTATACTGTACATATATATGTATATACATATATATATTTATATTTATGTACTTGATGTCTCCTTCATTAGAATGCAAATTTCTTATGAGTAGGAACGGTTTCCTTCTTTGTGCTCATATCCTCAGCACCTAGCACAGTGCTTGGCACAGAATAGGTAGGCATAGTAGTTAGTACATAGTACTTACTCAGTAAATATTGATTGATTTTATATATAGACCCTCTTAAAGCTGAGAGCATAACACTTAATTGTAACAGCACCTTTTTGTGGGAACTGAGGTATGAAAGGGGGTCAGGGATCAGCAGTTGTGACTGAGATAATATGGTCCAGATATGAAGTTTTGTGATGATCTCATTTAATACATGGATAGGGCTTAGATAATTTCAGAAACGGATAATTAGCTTATGCAATAGTCCATCTCTTTCAGATCTTATGTATCTTCATTGAGCCTTTGGTGTATATTAAGTGACAGTCAATTTATAATCAAATTTTCTGGTGAATGTTCGAAGTATCTGTGTTGTGGTTTAAAGCAAGATCCACACTGAGAGATAAGACATGTGGGAGGCAGAGCTGATTCCATCCTGAAAATTCAGGAACCTAATTTATTTGTATTCTGGCCCATGAAGAGGGCAGCTAGTTAATGTAGCTGTCCATGAAGGTAGGCCTCAGAAGTGCTTGGGAAAAGAGCCAATATTTCCATCAAAGAGATTTAAGCCTCTTCAAGGATAAATGCTGGGCTGAGGCTCCAGAGCTCTATCCCTTGTAGTAGGAAAGAAGCAATTAGGAGCCAAACAAGAAAAAGGGCAGGTGTTACTGATCAACTACCTCGCCATAAAAGAATCACAGCATGACTTCAGAGGAATTCCTGATTTTTTTTTTTTTAAAGTAGAACTGTTGCCATTGTGATGGCTTTACCAAGATGGGTTATCAACCAGACAGTCTTCTGAGGAGATGAATACATTGACAAGCTGGGTGAAATTCCTGTAGTTTTGTTGGTTTAAATCCTGGAGAATTTCTGCTGAATACAGTTTTAGTTTTAACTTAGCTGATGCTAACTAAGCTCTAAAATAATTAGCCAGCAGGCATAGTCATTTCTTTAAGGATGCTCTTAGCTTAATATAATAAAACCACACCATCAGCCTGGACTATGATGTTTATTTCCTGTAGCTGTCTAGCACTCATGTAATTCAGCTAGTCGTTTTGCCATGTTATTTTAACTCTAAGTTAAAAGAAGTAGGCATGGTCATAGCCCTGTTATGTATGTATCATTTAGGTTTGGCATTTTGTATTTCAGAAATCCATTACTGCTCACTCTGATTTTAGCATTAATATTATGATAGAGACTTATTTACTAAGAGAAATAATTTTTGTAAGATCCTGTCTTGTTACCAAGGACAAAAAGCTAAACAGTTCTGGACGCAAAATATTTTTTTTCCTGAGGTCTTTTCTAAACTATTTTGATCAGGTATTTTAGGCTGGAAAGAGTTACCAGATCCTAGCTAGGGAAGAACCCAGAACTTGCAGGAAATGAAGAAATTATTAAGAAACTGTGTGCTATCTCAAAATTACTTGTCTATTTATTAAGTGGAAATTTGTGTTTCTATGATGTCTTTGGCAGATGGCAGAATTTGAACCTGACGAGTTTGAAGATAGTTTTATCTTAATTTTGTCTGAGGTTTCGTCTTAATAGCTTTATTAGTGTTTAAAATTTCATTTAATCAAGAATATAATGACCAATATTCTAAGTGAGTCACCTAGGCAGTGCAGTTGATAGAATGCTTAACCTGGCATCAAGAATACGTGAGCTCAGAAATGGCCTCAAGGATTTAATAGCTGTGTAACCCTGGACAAATTGCTTAATCTATTTGCCTCAGTTTCCTGATCTGTAAAATAGCACCTACCTCTTATGGTTGTTGTGAAGATAAAATGAGATCATATCTGTAAAACACTTTGTAAACCATATAGTGCTATGCATGTTGCTGTTTTTCTTTCTTCTTCTTTCTCTTTTTCATCCTTCTACCTAATTCTCTTTCAGATTTCAGCTAGTCTGTAATATATATTTGGATGCTTAGCATTGCTCAAAAGATACGTTGTGAATAAAGTTTCATCAGTTCTTTAGACCCTCAGAAAGTTAATTAATGGAACCAAACAACACCTTACTTATAATTTTCTTATTCCATTTCATTTATTTCAATTCAGTAAATGTATATTAAATACCTATTAAGTACAGAGTCCTGTGTAATATATTAAGCTTAGCTAAAACAATTCTATTATGGAGCTTATGGTCATATAGAGAGATATTAAAGGCAAAAAATTAACAGAATTCATGACAAGTGCACAATTGCAGAATTGGAGAGCTCAAAGAGACTTCAAAGGACATTTGTTCTTACCCACCTGATCAAGAATACCTTCTTCAGCAATCCCAAACAAGTGGTCATCCATTTTCTGATTGAAGACCTCTGAAGGGGAATCCATTGCCTCTAAAAGTGCCCCACTCCCCCCGCTTTGTTGTAAAGCAGCGGTTCTCAATCTGTGGGTCATGACCCCTTTGGGGGTCGAACGGGATTGCCTAAGACCATTGGAAAACACATTTTTCCAATGGTCTTAGGAACCAAGACACTGCTCCTCTATCCAGCTCCAGGCGGGTCTGCCCACATGCAGATACGCCCACATATGAATATTAAAGGGTCTAGGCATTAGGAAGGTTGAGAACCACTGTTGTAAAGTCTTGTAAAGTTGTAGTTTTTCCTTTCATTTGCATCTTTAAAGCTTCCGCCCATTTCTCTTATTTCTACTTTCATGAGAACAAGTCTAGTTTCCTATCCCACGTGAAAGTCTTTCAGATGATTGAAGTTTACTCCTATATCCACTATAAGTTCCTTCAATTCAATCAGTTAATCAGTAAACATTTCTCAAGTGCCTGCTGTATGCCAGGCACTGTGCTAAGTGGTATGGATACCAAAAAAAAAAAGCAAAAGACAGTTCCCTGTCCTCCAAAAGCTTCAGTCTAACGGGAGATATAACATGCAAAGAAATATATACAAAGCGAGCAATATACAGGATGAATAGAAAATAATTAAAAGAGGGAAGCACTGGAATTACAAGAGTGTGGGGAAGGCTTCCTGGAGAAGGTAGGATTTCGGCTGGGATTTAGAGTAAGTTAATGAAATCACTAGTTGGAATGAAAGAGGAAGAGCATTCCTAGAATGGGGGACAGCCAGAGAGAAAGCCCAGAGCCCAACTCCACTAACATTGTATTAAAGTCTTATTTTTCCCACACCCACTTCAAATTGGTCATTTTCCTTTTCTGTCCTATTAGCCAATTAATAGGTATGAGGTAGTGCCTCAGAATTATTTTAAGTTGCATTTCTCTGATCAATAGTAAGTTAGAACATTTTTTGATATGGCTATAGATAGCTTTGATTACTTCATCTAAAAACTGTTCATGTCTTTGATCATTTATCAGTTGGGGAATCACTCTTATAAATTTGACTCAATTCTCTATGTGTTTGAGAAATGAGACCTTTATCAGAGAAACTTGATTCAATTTTTTTTTCACAGTTACAATTGCTAACTGTTATTTCCCCCTATCTTATTCCCTCCTCCCCCCTCCCCTTGAATGATTCTACTTTTTCTCTCCTTTCACCTTGTCCCTCCTCCAAAGTGTTTTGCTTTTGACTACTGCCCCCAATCTGCTCTCCCTTCTATGATACTCCCTCTTTCTCTTATTCCCTTCCCCCCCACTTTACTGTAGGGTAAGATGGATTTCTGTACCCAGTTGATGTATATGTTATTCTTTCTCTTCCTCTCCACTATAAAAACTTTTTCTTATCTCTTTTATGTGAGATAATTTACCCTGTTTTATCTCTCCCTTTTCCTTTGTCACGGTACATTGCTCTTATCCCTTAATTTTATTTTTTTTAGATATCACCCCTTCATATTCAACTCATACTTTTTCCTCTGTCTATATATAATCCTTCTAACTGCCCTAATAATGAGAAAATTCTTATGAGTTACAAGTATCATCTTGTCATGTAGGAATGTAAGCAAATTAACTTTATTAAGTCCCTTATGACTTCCCTTTCCTGTTTACGTTTTTATGCTTCTCTTGAATCTTGTATTTGAAAGTCAAATTTTCTGTTCAACTCAGGTCTTTTAATCAAGAATGCTTTAAAACCCTCTATTTCACTGAATATCCGTTTTCCCCCCAAAGGATTATATTCGTTTTGCTGGATAGGTAATTCTTGGTTGTAATCCTAGCTCCTTTGACCTCCAGAATATCATTCCAAGCCCTTGATTCTTTAATGTGGAAGTGCTAAGTCTTGTGTTATCCTGACTGTGGCTCCACAATACTTAAATTGTTTCTTTCTGACTGCTTACAGTATTTTCCAAGGGGAAATGGGGGACTTGGAAGCTCTGGAATTGGCCTATAATATATTCCTGAGAGTTTTCTTTTTGCGTTCTCTTTCAGGAGGTGATTGGTGGATGCTTTCAGTTTCTATTTAACTCTCTGGTACTAGATTATTGGGACAGTTTTACTTGACAATTTCTTGAAAGATGATGTCTAAGCTCTATTTTTTTTGTCATGGCTTTCAAGTAGTTTAGTAATTTTCAAATGATCTCTCCTGGATCTATTTCCATATTTTCTAGGTCAGTTATTTTTCCAGTGAGATATTTCACATTGTCTTGTCTATTCTTTTGATTTTGTTTTATTGTTTCTTGATTTCTCATAAACTCATTAGCTTCCATTTGCTCCATTCTAATTTTTAAGGAATTATTTTCTTCAGTGAACTTTTGTATCTTCTTTTCCATTTGGCCTATACTGCTTTTTTAAAGTATTATTTTGTTCAAGATGTTTTTGTGTCTCTTTTACCAAGCTGTTGACTTGTTTTCTATGATTTTCTTTCATCACTCATTTCTCTTCCTAATTTTCCTCTATCTCACTTGATTTTCAGAATCCTTTTTGAGCTTGTCCATGGCCTGAGACCAGTTCATTTTTTTCTTAGATGCTTTGGATATAGGAGCTTTGCTATCTTTGACTTTGCTATCTTCTTCCGAATGTGTGTTGTGATCTTCCTTTTCACCATAGTAACTTTCTGTGGTCAGAATTTTTTCTTTGCTCATTTTCTCAGTGTATTACTTGACTTTTCACTCTTTGTTAAAGTACGGCTCTGCTTCCAGCGTGGAAGGTACACTGTTCCAAGCTTCAGGGTTTTTGTGCAGTTGTTTTGAGAGGTACTTCTGTTAGGTTTTCAGTTCTTCCAAGGTGGTATGATCTAAGGAGAGCTATTTACTCCTCTCCTGGCCTGCCCTGGAACTATGAGGAGGGTCCTGGCCCTACTGGCTACAAGGTTTGTTGTGCTACTGCTCCTCCTTGCCCTAGGACTTTGATCTGGATTAGAGCATGAGCAAAGCAGCAGTGTCCTGTCTCAGTGCTAGTAAAGAGACCCCTGTAATCTCTTTTTGACTAGTTGTTCAACCTTCTTACTGTCTGTGCTGAGAACTCTTGAGGAAGCTGCTGCTGATTCAGTAACTCTCAAGGCCTGCTCCTGGTTTCCTGGAGCTGGGGCTGTGCTGTTGGGACCTGCATTGGCCTGTGCTTCACTGTCACCTGGGTGCCTCAGACCTTTCCCGCTGACCTTCTGAGTTGTCTTTGGCATCTGTGGGCTGAGAGATCTGGAACCTACCATTGCTGTCACTGATTAAGTAGTCTTGAAGCCTGCTTCTGATTTGCTGATGCCAGGTCTACACTGGCATGGCCTTTACCGAGCTGCACTTCTTTCTCACCTTGGTGTAACAGATCTTTTCTGCTGACCTTCTAAGTTGTCTTGGGCTGGAAGATTGTTTCACTCCACCTTTTTGTTGGGTCTGCCACTCTAGAATTTGTTTAGTCATTATTTAAAGGTATTTGGAGAGGTTTGGGGGAGAGCATTATATTTCTTTATAGAACTATCTGAGGGCTGGATTTGAGGTTGGAGGATTACTTGAAGAGAATCCTTAGAAATGTATTTCAAAGTAGATACTTGCAATTATGTACCTAAGAGGAAAGAACCTAATTGCTGAAAGAAAAGGCCAGGGTCACTAGTTTCAGCAGTCAACTTTATGCAGGCTGTAGCGTTTTTATGAATAACCCCTCTAATCCCAGGAAATTACAGGGAAATCTTTAGAGGTAACTGGTGGTGCAGTTGATAGATTACTGTGCTTGGAGTCAGGAAGACCTGAGTTCAAATCCATTCTTAGATGCTTGCTAGCTGTTACGACTGTGAACAGGTCACTTTACCTCTGTTTGACTCAATTTCCTCAACTATAAAATGGAGATGTTATAAATACTTACCTTCCAGACATGTTGTAGAGATCAAATGAGATAATATCTGTAAAAAAGCACTTGACAGAGAGCCCTAGCACATAGTAGGCACCATATAAATGTTTATTTCTTTACCTTTTTCCTTCTTTCATTCATTTAAGATTGTGCTTCATTTTACTGCAAAAGAATTCTTCCTTCTGTCTACTGAACATTGTAGATTTTTATTGACAAACTGGACATACAAGTTTTTTTTTTTTTACCACCTATTAAAATGTTATGACATGCTATGTAATATAATTATTTTCTGTTTGTTTTTGCAGCTCTTTAGTGAAAAAATCAAACGAGTAGAAAGAACGAAACTAGATGAAGAATTCCTAGAAATGCAAAGGGTGAGAAAAAAATTTCATGTGCAAATTAGATAAGATTGACATTGACATTATGAGCTGAAAGATTTTATTTATCACTAAAACTGTCTCCTGTCACTAAAACAAATGAGAATCCCAGGGTATCTAAACCAGAACATGGGCCACAGAACTCAGCTAGAGTTTTTCTTTTTCATAACACTGAGCCTTGGATAGATTCCAGGTATGCAGTCCTAAACATTTGGGGGCTTCAAGATATGTAGGATTTTGGATAACTTAAAGGTGATTTGGGCTAGAACCATGAAAATGTTTAAAAGGAAGCCAGGTGGCATGATGGATAAAAAAAGACTGGACTTTGAGTAGGGAAGAAATGAGTCTTAATCCTGCCTCAGATAATACTACCTGTGTGGTTCAGAACAAGACCACTTAGCCTCTCTGTGCCTCAGTTTCCTTCTCTGTAAAATTAGGGAGTTGGACTCCAGCCTCTGAGTTCCCCATCTTTATTGTACAAAAGGAGTTGGCTTTAAATTCTGCGGTATGTGCTACATTGATAGAGAAGTCAAGACACTAGACTCAGTCTGCCGCTGCCTATGTAACTGGGCAGATCACTTAAGCTCCTTAAGTCTTAAATTCCTCATATGTAAATTGGGAATGATAATATATACTTTACCTACTTCAAAAGGTTGTCCTGGGAAATCAAATGAGATAATGCGTGAAAGTATCATGAAAAGCACAAAGCACTGTATAACTGCTAGGTATTACAGATGTAAATAAGATAAGACACTTCCTTCTCCCTGGCCCTTGGCTTCCCAGATGGTTATGAAACCCTCAGGGCAGATGGTAGAAATCTCTGTTTAGCTTAATGCAGGTGGAGAAGGAGCTAGATCTACTTAGTGTTTTAGCACGTTTCATTCTGAGCTCAACCTTAAGATATCCATGGGATCTGTGGATAGATTTCAGGGGATCTTTGAACTTAGAACTAACCTCTAAATGAAATAAAGTATTTCCTTCAGTTTTGAATGTGGTCAACAAACATTCTCAGTAGGTGTCCAAAGGCTTCACCAAATCTGCCTAAGCAGGCTGGGTTTGGGAGTGGTCGTTGGCAGAAAAAATGTTCAGGAACTCCGGCCCCAGATGCTTATATTTTTCTTGTTGTACCTGGAGTTGGAGGGGCAGGGTTTTCCCTGGAAACATAATTTGACTCAGGTTAGGGCTGCTTGCAATTGCAGAAGTGAAATGGAAATAGGCATTTGAAAGTTAAATACAGTAATGAGGAGAGAGAAAAATAAAGAAAAGCAAGAAAGAAGAATGAGGCTATGAGTAGAGCAAAGGTGATGTGTCTTTTGTTGTTGTTTTAGTATTGTTGAATTTTAAAGTCAAACCTTCTTTCTGGAGACTGGTTAATTCCTTATATATGCTATTTCTTTATATTGGGTTGCTGCTATCAGGTGAATGAAGATATCTGTTTAGAGAAGGCTCGGCTCCCAAATTAAACTTACCCTCGGCATAAAAAACAGAAAATAGATTGGGACTAAAATTTGTCTTCCCAATTATGTGAATAAAATACTTTTGATCTGTGAATAAAATACTTAACATTTTTAAAGTTAAATTCAATTTTTTAAAGTTAGCAGCATTTTTCAATTAACAAGCATTTATTTTTCTCCCTCCCACCTTCCCATCTCCCTTGGAGAAAAAAAAGAAAGAAAAACAAAACCCTTACACTTTAAGATGATCAAAAAAGAACAAATCCACATATTGGCCATATCCAGAAATTTGTCTTATTCTGCAGTCCATCAACTGTGGTAAAGTGGGTAACATTCTTCTCCATCATCAGATCTCTGGGATCATGGCGGATGATTGCATTGATCAGAATTGTTCACTGTTTCAGAGTTGTTCTTTTTTATAATGATGTTGTTTTGGTATGAATTGTTCTGGCTCTGCTCACTTCACTCTACCTCAGTTCATACAACTCGTCCCGAGTTTCTCTGAAACAATCACCTTTATCATTTCTTATGACAACAAGAGTATTCCATTATGTTCATATACTGTAGTTTGTTTACCCATTCCCCAGTTAGTGGGTACCCCTTTAGTTTACAGACCTTTACCACCATAGAAGAACTGTGATTATTATTTTTGTACATATCGGACCTTCTTTTCTGTTTTGATCTTAGTGTGGCATGGGCTGACAGTGGTAACACTGGGTCAAAGGATATACTCAGTTTGTTAATTTTTGAAGTATAGGTCCACATTGCTTTCCATGTCCAACAGTGTGTCAATATGTCCGTTTTTTCATAACCTCTCCAACATTTGTAGTTTTTCTTTTGTGGTCAACTTTGTCAATCTGATGGGTGTGAGGTAGTTCTTTGGAACTGCTTTAACTTGCATTGCTGTAATTGCGGTTTAGTCGTTGTATCCAACTCTTCAGGACACCATTTGAGGTTTTCTTGGCAAAGATACCACTAATCTTGGTACTTAATGTGAAGTATTGGTCTAAACATAATTTCTTCCTCACTGTGTTCCAGTTTTCCCATCACTTTTTTTCAATTACTGAGGCCTTCTTCCAGTCAGTAACTGGGGTCCTTGGGTTTAGGTTCCTTATTTGCATTTGTATATTTTGTACCTATTCTGTCAAGAGATTGATGTTTTTAGTTTTCAACTAGCATCAGATGGTTTTGATGATTACTGCTTTGTAATGTAGTTTAATTTTGGTGCTGCTAGACTGCCTTACTTGTCACATTTTTCCATTATTTTCTTTGAGATTCTTGATTTTTGGTTCAACTCTATGCTGTTTTTTATGCCTGGGGTAAGTTTAATTTGGGAGTCAAGCCTTCTCTAAACAGACACATTCACTTACCCGGTGGCAGCAACCCAATATATAGAAATAGCATATATAAGGAATTAACCAGCCTCTGGAAAGATTTGGCATTAAAATTTAAAAATATTTTAAAAAATAACAAAAGACACTATCTTGGTTCTACTTGTAGCCTCATTCTTCTTTCCTTGCTTTGTTTTTTTTTTCCTTTATTTTATTTTTCTCTCTTCTTACTGTATGTAAGCATTTACCTTGACCCTTCCCTTTGGGAGTTTATCTGTGGCATTCAGTTTGATTTTCCTTTTCCTTTTTAAGAATCAGATTATTGACCCAGCAATACCACTGTTGGGATTATATCCCAAAGAGATTACAGAAGTGGGAAAAGGTCCCATATGTGCAAAAATATTTATTGCAGCTCTCTTTGTGGTTGCAAAAAACTGGAAATATAGGGGATGCCCATCAATTGGGGAA
>CM053589.1:118296475-118316878 GCA_028646515.1 Pseudochirops corinnae
AGAGACAGAATGGGGTTAATCACCTCATATAGAAGAGGCAAGGGATAACTGTTACAATGGAGGGGAAGAATAGGAAGGCAAAAAGGGAATGGGTCAACCTTACTCTCATTGAATTTGGCTTAGGGAAGGAATGACATACACTGTAAATTGGGTATCTTGCCCTACAAGAGAGTAGGGGGGAAGGGGATGAGAGGGGGGATAATGGAGGGGAGGGCAGGTTGGGGTAGAGGGTTGTTAGAAGCACACACTTCTGTAAAGGGACAGGGACAAAGTAGAGAATAGAACAAGTGGAGGGTGGGATAGAAAGGAGAGAAATATAGTCAGTGTTTCACAATATGTCCATTGTGGAGATGTTCTGCGTAACTTCACATGTATGGCCTGTATTAAATTGCTTGTCTTTCCAGGGGGGTGGGTGACAAGGAAGGAAGGGAAAGAATCTAGAATTTAAAGTCCTAAAATCAAATGTTAAAATATATATATGTATATGTATATAATTATTATTATTTACATGCATCTGGGAAATAAGATATACAGGCACAGGGATAGGGAGATCCATCTTGCCCTACTGGAAAGTCAGAGGGGTGATGGGGGAGGATACAGGAGAGAGCAGATCGGAGGAGGGGGTATACAGTGGGATTGCTATTTTGGGGTGGTGGGTAGGGGAAAGATCAGGAGAAAATTTGTAACTCAAAATCTCGTGGAAATCAATGATGTAAACCAAAAATAAACAAAATTTAATTCAAAAAAAATTTTTTTAAAAGAAGACATTAGGGTTGCAAAGCAACATCAGAAACACAAGCAACATCAAAAGCAAGAGAGAAATCTGAGAAATAGGTTGGTTTGGAGGGGAAAATGATGAATTCTATTTTGGACATGCTGAGTCTGAGATGCCTGTGTGACACTTAGTTTGGAATGTCCTATCAGCAGGCTGTGATATGTGACAGAAACTGGAGCCTGGGTCTGGGTGTATAGATCTGAGGATCACCTACAAGCAAAAATACAAAGAATGTCTATGAAATGAAGACAAAGATTGGTTTGCAAAGGAGAGCACCCACTGCTATATAGATCAAAAAAGGTTAGGTGCAGACAGTGCTTGAGCTGTTTTGATGAAAACCTGGGATGCCAAGAGGAGGTGAGTAGAGCATTCCAGGCATGGAGAATGGGATAGCCAGAGTGAGCTAAAGAGGTCAACCAGTAAGGGAAAGAGTGTGAAGAGAAAAGAGTTTAGGAGGGAGTCCTGGGACATGTGGATGATAAACTAAGAAAGATCGAGGAATGGTCAGATAGGTAGGAGGAAAGTTAGGAAAGGGACTTAGGAAAGAAAGTATTTTGCCCAAAGTTACATGGTTGGTAAGTAAACTACAACTTTCTTCTGTCAATGTTATTTCTGTTTCTCTGGAAGCTTGTCTTCATTCAGATTAGAAGAGGAAAAAGGCACCACTGAGGAATGACATTCATCTATAATAGAAACACAAAATCCCCAGCTGCAAGGCAGTTCAGAGGCCTCTATCAAACCATATTCAACCAAGAATGTCTTCAACCATACACCCAAAAGCCTTCACTTAAAGACCTGGGGGGATGGCAGGGAAGGGGGCGAATTGGGAGGGAGAAAGGGAAGGAGGAGACCTATTGTTTCCTTAAGTAAACGGGACAAATCTAATGGTCAAAGTCTGAACTTAGGGACTGTGACTTGATAACCTAGTTACCAAAAGAGTCGCTAAAGAGAAGGTTTATTCTTTTGGAGATGTTTCTCATCAAGTCTCTAGTTAATCCCATTAAAATATACCCCTCCTTCAAGATATAATTAATGGGCATATATCCAATAATTGAATAAAATACAAACAGTCTATTTATTTATACAACTCTTTAGCACCCTTTCTTTTGAACTCTAAACCTACTTTTTTCTGGAGAGAAGATGCTACCCTCCACTCCCCCAAATTCATAGCACACAGGTTTCATCCATTTCCTCCACAAAAGTTTGTCACAACCGATTCCTCATCTTTCCTATACTCTCATCCAATGACAATTTTCCTTGCATGTGACACTCCCAATTCTGTGCCTTTTTTGTTGACTGTCCCCTATGCCTGGAATGCTCTGCCTCCTTACCTTTTTGCACCCTGGCTTCCTTCAAGACTCGACTCAAATCCCATTCTCTGCAATCTTTTTTGCCTCCCCCCCCTCCATTCAAAACTACTAGGTACTTCCCTCCGAGATTATCTCTATCTTCCATATGCACTCCATATATCTTGTTTATATATAGTTTTTTGTGTGCAGTCTCCCCCATTATAATGTAAGCTCAGAAGACTGAACTGATTCAGTATAATTTTTAGTTGTTCCAATATATAAATAATTGATTTTGTTTATAACTGCCCAAATTATAGTTGTCTCTGAACTTAGTTCAGAAATTCAACTGGCTAGTAATGACTTAAGTTCAGGAATCTAGTTTTCTTGCTAATCACTGTTCTATTCTTGTGTCAAGGAAATCTGCTATCCTTGAGGGATGCAACTGGACACCAGGGATTCTGATTTGGTATCTTTACAACAAGCTATCCTTTTAAAGATTTCTGGTGTGCTATCAAAAAAGTCTGGCCCACTATTTTTAACCTTGCAGGTAGACTCAATAAACTTTTCTTAGTCACTGAAGGGAAGAAGGGAGTTGTTGCTAGCCCCTCATTCCCAGTTTCTAAACCAATCATATTGTCCCCCATGCCACAACTCTGTAATGTTGTCTTCACTCCCATGATACTACCAATCCTATAACCAATCACAATTTGTTCTTTGCCTATGAAGTCCTATTCTTTGTTCTGTGCCCCCAAAAGCTGTAGAAGGTGAGCTGTTCTTCTGTTTGCAGTCTTTGTCTTAAAACTGAGACAACCACTCACCACTTTATTATCAAGTTTGTGCCCTGCTAATCAAGTGTTATCTTGCTTGGAGAATCCATGCTTCAGTCTACTTTTGTTGAATTTTACTCATGAAGATTTGGTGACAGCAGTAAGATCAGGGACAAAGAGCTTCCCCTAGGCCTAGACCCTTTATCAGAACTTTTTCCTTCTTTGGGGGAGCAGGTGGAAATTTTCCACAAAGGGAGAATTTTCTGTTGGGAAATCCGTGGCTGTTGACTGACTCTTCCCCTGAACATACACAAGAAATAAAATCTTCTCCAGGAAAAATGGTAAGTGCCCTGTTGGGAATAATTTTGTGTTTCCATTTTGTGTTTGTTTTCAATGTCTTGTTTGCATTAAAAGTTGCAACTTACAGATCTGGAAATAATTGGCTAGATAGATAAGACCATAAAACCTGGGTTTGTTCTCTGCAGATGGCCTTAAATTGCAATGCGTTTTCATTAAAGAAGATCTCCCAAAATAGGACAGGGGACCAACTGGAGTGTGTACCAAGTCTATGATATTCTACAGGCTTGAGAAAACTGAGGGAGTCCTATATCCCTACTGAAAAAGTCAACACTATTTTGCTTCCATTGCTGCTCTCCAGTATTTGGGGGGAACTAACAATAATATCTGCTAGAGAATTGCATAGTGGACTACTTTCAGTGTTTCTCTAGCTTGGGAGAACTGAAGGTCTAATGAACTAGGACCCTATTCAAGGATCCTTACAGGTAGATAAATTGATTTCCAAGAGAATCTTTCTCCCCATTATCCCATCAGTCTAGGGAATGATAGCATGGTCTCTGGAGACATCTAGTGCCCAAATTGACAATAGCAATACTCTTAAGTGTGGTCTGTCAGTGAATCAACATCCCCTTAATTGGATGTAGGAAGACAGAGTCAGAGGAGGTATTTAACTTAATAAGAAACAAAATTCAGATAGCTGGTAACTGAAGCTTCACACTATCATCGGTAAGAAAACATCATAGCCACTATCTCAGTGTTTTTCTGTCTGTTCCTCTCTGTATGTATTTGTTCTGTACCTATGCTTTTAAATATGTTCTTCTTTTTTATAATGGGAAACTGAAACCATTATTCTAAAAGATACCCCCTAGCAAAGAATTGGAAAACAAGGGGATGCCCATCAATTAGGAACGGCTGAACAAATTGTGGTGTATGATTGTAATGGAATACTACCGTGCTATAAGAAATTAGGAGCAGACGGATGTCATAATAACCTGGAGAGACTTATATAAACCGATGCTGAGCGAGAAGAGCAGAACCAGGAGAAATTTGTAAACAATCACAGACACAGTGTATGTGTGACAACTAACTTCAATAGACTGGGCTCCTCTCAGCCATGTAAGGTTATAAGACAACTCCAAAAGACTCAGGATTGAAAGAGATATCCACATCCAGAGAAAGAGATGCAGAGTCTGAGTGCAGATTGAAACAAACTACTTGCTGTGTTTCCTTTTCTTGTTTTGTTTCCTCTTTCCCACTGATCATTCCAGCAGTCATAATCCTTCTTTACAACCTGACTAATGATTAATGGGAAGATATTTGTAGATCCTTTATTCAAGTGCATGCCGCCATGATGGGGGGGGAGAGGGGAAGAAAATCTGAAACTCAAGGGCCTGTGGAACTGAATGTTGTAAACTAAAAGTAAATAAACCAATTTAATTTTAAAAAAGAAAATAAAAGATACCCCAGATTTGACCTAAAAATGGGACTTTAATTTGTGCACACAAAAATATTTTTTAAGAAGCTTTGTCACTAGCGCTTATTGTCTTTGTTTCTGTCTTATAATGGTAAATTTCGTTGTTGTTGTTGTTCTAAGTCTTCAGAAAGATTCTCCCTTCTCTTTAAGTTCCTTAACTCTGGCCAAGTTTGGGGAGTATAGAGAGAAAGACAGATAAGAACAGAAATCTTTTCCTCAGACTGTATAATTTTATGACATCATAATCTAAGTAGAAACTAAATTTATAACTGAACTGTAAGTTCTCTACTATTAAGTCTCCAAATTATAGTTTGCAAGTTATTATAAATGCTGAAATATTCTAGTGAGTTTTAGGTTAACATTCTCTGGAATCTGGTTTAAGGAAATTAAGAACATAACTGTGATTGTTATAGATTTATTGTTTGGCAGCTAAGACAGGAAGGTTATTTACTGATTAGAAAGAAGCTTCGTAGTCCTAGTGGGGTGCCTAGGTAGCTCAGTGAATAGAGCACCAGCCCTGGAGTCAGAAGGACCTGAGTTCAAATATGACCTCAGACACTTGACACACTTACTAGCCCTGTAACCTTGGGCAGGTCACTTAACCCCAATTGCCCTGCTTTCTCCCCACCAGAAAGCAAAAAAACCAAAACAAACAAACAAAAGTAATATTAATGGAGTTTCTAAGCAAAGAAAAGAAAATAGGTTGTGGCTTACATTGTAAATGGCTGTGGCATTTAGGAAAACACTCTTTCCTGGTTCCCCAAAAAAGAGAAAAGCTTGTATAAAATCAGTAAACAACCAAAAAGTAAGTGAGTTGTATTAGAATATCTAATTATATAACTTGGGAATTTTTACAAATCAAAGTTAGGTACAAATCACTTTAGAAAGAAAATTTTCAATTGCTGTGAGTTTTGTGATTCGACATTTTTGCTGCGAATTCTACTGAATTCCACAATTTGGCCATGAATATTAATTGGAGTAGATTTCAAACAACTTGTTTAAAATTCTCACTTTTTAGTTTTAACTTACATAGAAAAACCATTTCCAGAAATTGTCTGAGGAATGTGGTTACGTACCAGTCCCTCCTAAGGTCTGGTCTGGAACTCTGTTTATTCTATAAACAAAAGGCAAAGTGAGCTGGTTCTGGCTACCTAAAGTCATTCCTATGACCTTGGTCCCTTCATAGGAGTTTGAGGTGGCTTGGCTCCTAAAGGTCAAATAAAGATCCTGACCTCTGAGTTTGTTTGTTCAATTTGCTCAAGGCTACTGAATCTCAGGTGACCCCCCTCCTTGGGGATGAAGTAATGGGGAGGGAGCTAGGATTCTCAGCCCAACTCCTCATTAGATGATCACCAAAGAGGGTTGCCTTTTTCTGGTCAGGGCAGGGTCCAACAAATTGCTGTCAAAAAGACAGAGCTAGATTTATACTGGTGCTAGACTCTCCCCTTAGTGTCTTTGGTTACCAAAAGAAACCAGTGACCATCAACTTATTGATTATTGGCTAGCCTAGTTAATAAACTGATTATTAATACCCAGAAACTTTGTCTCTCAGAATGCTGTGACATCTGGAAATATATATTAATCTATAAAATGAGAGGGATAGGTAAACTCTAAAATTCCTAAATCTGCATAAAAGGATGAAATAATTAGTAAATGTATAATCTACATATATTCAACATGGGATAAACTATTTATTAGAAGATAATTACTGGAAGTAGAAAAAGCAGAGGTTCAAGTCTTTGCTAGTGGTAAAAATTACTTATTTTGAGAAAATCATGTAACTTCTCTGAGCCTCAACTGCCTCATCAAAATTTACCCCAATTTCATTTTTAAAAAAATTTTTAAAAACCAGTTATGCCAACCAAAGATTTCAGGTGTCAATGCAACAAACATTTATTTAACACCTACTTCAAGTAGGCACTAAATAAATCCACAAATGTATATAAAAATATAATCCTAATCCGAAGCCACTTTCCCAACCCCATCTTTATATTCCAAGGAAGAACAACTAATCTAACAGAGTCTAGAGAGCAAAAATAAATTTTCCTAAAAACCAAAAAGGGAGTAGAAAGGAAAGTCTGAGGATTTCAAGTTCTTTAGTCTTTCTCATTTCTTCTACGCCTTGTGTATTTCATTATTTCTCACTGCCACTCCAACCCAAATTCCTTGAGCCATTTACAGCTACTATGCACAGATCTTCAAGTTAGCACCCAGCCATCATTTAAACAGTTCAGGTTTCTCCCCTAAACATTTTCCTTCCCTCATCAGTTGTATACATTCTTTCCATGTTACTCTCAAGGATGAAACCATTCTTTCTTTCATATGTAACATGGTTTTCCCATTTCCTTTCCATGTTCTCAAAATCTATGTTTCACAGAACCATACCTTGTAGAAAACAAAACCTGCATAACTTCATTGAAAGCATGTTCTATTTTCTTTGAGGATTTAATTTTTTTTTTAAAGAAAATAAAGGATTTGGACCAGATTGTACAACGAAGGAATTAGTTACCCGTAGGGATGTGTTCCCTCAACCATACTTTGCATATTCCAGGATTCAATTTCAATGCTGACACTTACCTGCCTTGTGACTTTGGGCAAGTCAACTAATATCTGAGCCTCAGTTGCCTCATTTATAAGTGTGGATAATAAAATGGTCTGTCATCCTCAAAGGATTGCTTTGAGAAAAGTGCATCATAAACTAGAAAGGTCTATATAAACGCCAGTCATTATCAGCTGAAGGCAGCACTCTACAGCAGAGATACCATGACTTAGTCACCAGAAAACCTGGGTTCAGAACCTAATTCTTGCGCTTACTACCTGTGTAACTTGGAGCCAATAACTCATTCTCCCTGGGCCTCAGCTGCCTCATCTGCAAAATGAGGAGATTAGATGAGTGATAAGGTCTTTTGGGACTCTTTGCGCTCTACAGCTATGATCCTATGAGTTTTTATTATTACCCTTGCTTGGAACTCACTTCTCACTCCTCTTCAACACCCAACTCACCTTCCTCATGAGGCCTTCCCTGACCACTCTAAATGTGAATCAGGGGAAATGGGTTTAAAGCACAACTCTCCTTACGTGGCCTTGGACAAATCATGTAACCAGTCTGAGTAGTAAAATGAGAGTATCAGGATAGGTGACCTGCTAGAGCCCTTTCAGCTACATAGCTGGCATTCTGGGTAGTATAGATCTTAGTTTGTTATTGCCTGGTGGTGTTATCCTCTAGCAGAGGTTCCCAAAGTGGGCAATAATGCCCACTTTGGTAATGGTAGTAGCCTCAGATGCAACTGGGGGCTGTTGTGGAAGCATAAGGAAAAAAGAGAAGAAAATTCTGAAAAACCATTTCATAATTAAAGTTGTACTGGTTACATTATTTTCCAAATAAACATACAAATGTAAATTATAACCGATTTACTGGTCAAGTGCACTGGCAGGTCTTAACAAGCAGGAGTTAGCAGTCTAGCATGTTGCACATTGTTGTGAAATCTATCATGCAACGGCAGGAATACGTGCATGTAATGACTTGCTTACAATATAATACTATATATGGTTACAAGACATAATACTGCATCATCAAAGTTTCAATGCAGAAAAACCCCACAAATTTACAATGAGTTATTAAACTGAAGATGCATAATTTTTTTTAATTTATATTTTTTTTGAAATGATGCAAATTTTTTTTTAAATGTTGAAGGTTTAGAAAAAGTAGATTTTGGGGGAGGGGTTAATTTTTTTTTTTAGAGGGCAGTAGACCAAATTTGTTTGGGAACCTCTGATATAATGTATCTACGTCTTCTTAGATTTATAATCATGTTGGGAAGTTAGTATGTATATTACACAAAAGTGTTCATCCTCTTTAGCTCAGAGCTGCTGCTGCTAGGTATATACTCTAAGAATGTCAAAGACAGGCACCATAAATACCAAAATTTTCACAGCAGTCCTTTTTGTGTTAAAGATCTGGAAACAAGGAGGTTCTCATCAAGTTGGGAATGGTGAAAAAAACTGTGGTACAAGCAAAGTGCTTAGCATACAATAAATTTAATAAATTCTTTTGTTGTTGTTCAGTTGTTTTATTCATGTCTATGACCCCATTTGGGGTTTTCTTGGCAGAGATACTGGAGTGGTTTGCCATTTCCTTCTCCAGTTCATTTTACAAATGAAGAAATTGAGGCAAACAAGGTTAAATGCCTTGCACAGGGTCACATAGCTCTTGAGTGTCTGAGGCTGCATTCGAACTCAGGTCTTCCTGAATCCAGGCCTAGCACTCTGTCTACTGCACCACTGAGCTGCCTACTCATTCACAAATAGAATGGGATATTCTTACTGCACTGTAAGAAACAACAAATATGATCAATACAGAGAAATATGAGAATTTATAGGAACTGATACAGAGTGGAGTAAGTAGAATCACGAAAACAACACAGAAAGACTATAATTAAGTAAAAAAACAACAAAAAGAAGGTGAACACTGGGATTAAAATGACCAAGAGATGAAGAAGCACCTCCTGCACTTCCACACTTCCACAGAGAAAGGGGGCTATGAGTGCAGAATACTGCATATGGCGTCTTCATAGCTGGGTCATTTGGTTTTGCTCAACTGTTTTTCTTTGTTACAAGGAAAGGCTCAGGGGAAGTAGGAAGAAAGGCTGTATCTCAAAATGACTGTAATATAAGAGTCAAAAACATCAATAAAACTTAAAAATAAAGATATAAAGGTAGCTATTATTCATTATAGCATTCACAATGGCTCCCTGAGAGTTTATAACATTTGAACCTTTACATTTTCTATACATTGCTTTACATAAATGTTTCTGAATTTAAGCTTGCAATTACATTTTTCACCATTACACTACTGAGGCAAAATCTTCAATGTATATGCAGAGACCTTCCCAAATGATGATCTTAAACTAACCAATCAAGGAGGAAAAAGGAAATTAAGGTACTACTGTAAAACAGAGCATACCGTGAAAGTCAGAGCAACAAAAAATAAGAAATGTCTACAAATTTCAAGCTTTTCAAAGCAAGATGTACATAATAAACTGTTAATAAAACCATATAAAATATATAGTGTCTGAGGCACTGACATTAAATGCCCCATTAAGTATAAATCAAAGGCAGGGCTTCAATCTGGGCCTTCCTAACATCACGGTTGGCTTCCTACAAAAATCATTACTAACGAACAATAATTATTGCATGATTGAATATTATATTATTTAATAACATAAAATATTATATTTGATGTCCTATTATAGGTGGTATATTGTTATATATTATATATTATGTATTGCATATAGTAGAATATTAGTCATCATATCTAATATTCTATAATATCATAGGACTTGGATATTATAGATTGATAATAGAGCTCCATATTATAAAATAATTATTATCCTATAATAATTATTATAGAAGGTCAGTCTTGGAGTCAGGAAAGCAATGATGATAATGACTATAGCTACCATTTATATGGCACTCTAAGGTTTGCAAAGTGCTTTATCAATATCTCATTTTATCCTCCTAACAACCTGGAAGATAGGTGCTATCATTAACGTCACTTTACAGATGAAAAAACTGAGGCAGAAAGAGGTAAAGTGACTTGTCTAGGGTCATATGGCTAGTAAATATCTGAGGTCAGATTTTAATTCAGTTCTCCATGACAACTGATCGAGTACTGACTTTAAAAATTAGCATCTACTAAGTACAGAGCTCATAATTCAGGTAGAGGGTAGATTAGATCCACTAAAATTCTTTCCCTATCCAATATAATATAATTAGCCAATGAAGAGATAAAATAAAAATTGTTTCCTATGGGCTATGCAAGCCTATAGCTACCTGGAATCTACCGCTGCATATTTTCACCACTGGATGGCAATCATGCACCAAGAAGAATATATGTTTTGCAATTACAACTGATGTTTCTGAAGTCTAAAAAAATTGTATTAATAATAAAATTTAGGTAATGAGGCATGAAATTTAAGGATTTTTCAAGCAGCATTTGGTGAGTGGATCAGTGAAAGCTAAAGTGGTGTGCAAAATACACCCAAAACTACTGGAATGAAATAAACAACACATATGGCTTTGTACTTGTGGTGCAGAGTAAAGATCAGAGGTTATCAAATTTAAAATGTTCTTAATGTGGTATCCACAAACCATAGATTTCAGGGATGAGAAAAAAAATTCTACCTTTATTTCAATATAACTGCTTCTTTGGTAATCCTATGTATTTTTATTTTATGCACTTAAAAACTTTATTCTGGAAAGGTTTCTATAGGCTTCACAAAACTGACAAAGGGACTCATGACACAAAAAAGTGAAGAAGCCCTAAAAGACATTTTCCCTCTTTGAGTCTTCCTACTTTATCCTCATTATATCCATATATTATACTAATCTGTTTACATTTTACATCTTCCCTCTCTACTCCCAATTAGAATATAAATTCTTTGACGGCAAGAACTGTCTTGGGATTAAAATTATACCTCATCTGGAAATCTGAATACAAGCATGGTCTTAACAAATGGAAGTCAAGATTAAAAGGGAGGCACCAGTTCCAAAAGAAAAACCTTAGGAATTGTCCGAGAAGCCATTCTGGATATAAACTACAATTTCCTTTTGGAATGTTAATGTGGATGATGAGGACTCTTCCAAGAAAGATCAACCTGAGAACAAGGCCCCTCAACTCCACTTATCTTACCATGGGCAGATTCCAAAAGTGCTTTCCCATCCAAGATGACAAGTTTTTGAAGGATATTATGTTCCACATAACAGGTCTTTCCCAATGTGTCTGTGTTTATATTCCTGGTTATTGCGTATGTCCCCAAAAAGTCTATGCACTAACCTTTGAGGCTAAGTTATTGGAGGTCTTAGAATTCACCAAAAGGCTTTTTTCACTGTATTTCAAATTCAGCTATAGCTTTTGCCTTGACATGACCTTCTGAATCCCTCTCTACAGCATGCCAAAGATCACTGGGACTAGCAGTCAGAAGTCATGGGACCCTTAAAGCTTAATGATTTATTTTACACCCTAATAATCCAAGATGACTTATTTTCCCCAGTAGTAGTTATCAAAAATAAATACCTAGGAAGACATAAGCAACAACACTATTTGCCTTGCAAATATAGCCCTGAAAATATGGTAAACTTGTATTTTTCCCAAACCATCTCCTTTAGACATGAAGTTAAAAGGCATATAAGGCAACACCAGCAGAGTCAAAAAGCCAAGTTCTCCCCTCAGCTCCGGCTACAAAACAACAGGCAAATCATTTGTTTTCTCTGCGTCTCAATTTTCCCACATGTAAAAAAGGCGTGCTGGGCTGTACGAGATGATCTCTAAGGTCCTGCTGACTCTTAAATTCTATGACTTCCATTATCTAAAATAGTATTTTTAAAAAAATACATACTCTCACGAGTAGCCAAAATAGAGGCAATCAAGTAACAAGCATTTATTAAGCACCTTCTGTGTACACTAAACTAGGTTCTGAGGAAACAAGAGACAAAATGAACTCACTCCTACTCTGATTAAATTCATCTTCTTAACAGAACTTACAAGTATAAGTAAATATACAGTATATAAAAGTAAATGCAAAGTAAGGGGAGGGGAAGATAGCTGATAAGTGGAGGGATCATAAAAATCCACATGGAGGAGAAAATATCTCTAAGAAGCAGCAGTAAGGACATTCCAAACCCACGCAAAATAAATAAAATAAGTTAAGAAATTAAATATCTTATACCAGGAAAAATAATTAGGCCCATTTGTATGGAACCCAGAATGTGCAAAAGGTGTAATGTTTATATTTAGCCTGGAGAGACTGGATCCAGATAGTGAAGGGTTGAAAAGCCAAGTGGAAGAGGTTATATTCTATCCTAAAGAGCACAGGGAAGCAGGCACTTCTGATGGGAGGACTGTGTCACTCAACCCAGTCAGATCTGTACTTTGCTAACTGTGAGAGGGATGGATTAGAGGCAAAAGAGGCTTGAGGAAGAGAGACCAATGAAGAGACTACTGTAATAAGCCAGAGGTAAGAAGGCTTTAACTAGGGGGGGGGGGGGGGTGCATGACAGTAGGGATTCAAAACCAGGCTGTCCTGCCTTCAAGTCTAGTATTCTTTCCATTACACCACACTTCCTCTATATGTAAAACACTTTTGTGACACTACTATTGCCAAACATTAATTCTTTCCAGTTGTAATCAAATTTCAAAGAAGGAAAAATAAGTGGAGCTACATCCCACCAAAGTAATTTGGCTCAGAATTTATACAAACAATACTTATTATTTTACTGAAATGTAAGGGCTTCAATTAGAATTCAAGAAGCTTCATAAGAGTTAGGTTTATTATTTTTCTCCTATGAAGAAAGAGTTCTTTTTATTCACATATGAATAAAGTGAAAGACTCTGACTATATAGAGAAATTCTACATTTCTATTCAAAATGAGGCACTCTGCACCAGGCACAGAATTGTCTGGCAATTGCATTCTTTGGTGTTTGCACTAGATAAAAATATAATGACTCTATTGTAAAATAAAAAAAAAATTGTGTCATCAACAAAAACAACCTGAAATCTTTCTAGATAGACTCTTCTTCTTTTGCCTGAAGATGAGGAACTGACATATATATACATATGCATTTATAAATTCACAGATAAAGGCAATAATGAAAAGAATCAAAAACAATCTAGTTCAATATTTTTACTTTACAAATAATAGCCAATATTTATAAAGTGCCTTTATATGCTTATTTTACTTGTTCCTAACAACCCAGTGAGTTAGACACTAATTTATTACTCTCTACCCTAATCCCTTATTCTTATACTTGGGAATTTTGATAGACATGCTGTGGATCCTCCAAACACCCCGGCCTCCCAGTTTATCAACCTCCTCAACTCCTATGAATGACATCTTCATTCCACCCCAGCCACAAAGAAGAACAGGTATATACCCCTGATCTCATCAACAACACAGAAGTATTCAAGATCAAGAAATCCCTCTATCTGGCCCTAAATTATCTTTCCATCTTTCCTATCCCTCATCCCTTGCTAAAGCTAGTCTTTCTCACCATGACCTCCAAATCCTCCATCTCTCAGTGTTCTTCCAGGCCATCACCTGACTTCATTTTCCTAAATTCTCAATCTTGACTTCAGAGTTAAGTAGTTTGACCATGTTCTTTCCTTCTACATTTACCAGTCCTGGTTTGCTTCAACCAGGCAGCTTCTTGGCTTTTAGTCACATGCTACTCAACAGTGAAGAAAGTCATAAAGAGTCACACTGAGCCAACCACAAATTTATGTTACTGGTCTCAACTGGGCTCTCACCAATGTAAGACAGCTTTTTAAAATTTTCCCTAAGATTTTAAAAATTACTCTTTATGACATTCCCCACAGAAACTATTCCATTTTTTTCTCAGGTCTTTGAAACTACATACCTCTGTGCCCACTACCCTTCCCAGAACAAGATCTTGCCTTCATACTTTACTGAGAAAATATAGGCTAACAACAATTATAATAGCTAGCATTTATAGAGCACTTTAAGGTCTGCAAAATGCTTTACAAATATCTCTTTTTAGCATTATGTGTAAGGTTCTTCGTTTCCACTGTTCTACATTTTAAAATCCTTTAATATTATTCTTCCTTTGCTCCATTAAAAAGTGGTCCTTCTCACCAAGCCCAACACTCCTCTACTTGTGTCTTTGATCTCATCTTCTCATATCTTCTCCAACAGCTTGCCTGGGCAATTATCTGCCCTCTAATTTTCAATCTCTCCTTATTTGCTGCCTAAAAACATGTCCAAAGTCTCTCCATCCTTAAAGAATCTTCACTTGATCCTACCATCCCCTCAAACTATTTTCCTAGATCTCTCTTTCCTTTCACAAACTCTTAGGAGGTAAGGAATAGGAGATATCTATACTCCACATCCAATTCAAAAATCTCTTGCAATCTGGTTTCCAAACTCATTCACTTGACTGAAACTGCTTCCTCCAAATTCTCAACTATCAAATATGATGATCTCTTCTTAGTCCTCACCCTTCTTTTTTTTTTTGACATTCTTTTTTTTTTATTAATCGATTTGTTTTATTTACTTTTAGTTTACAAGATTCAGTTCCACAATCTCTTGAGTTTCAAATTTTCTCCCCTCGCTCCCCCCACCACAGCGGCTTGCAATCAAGTATAGGATCTGCAAATAACTTCGCACTCTTGTTCTTTTCCATGTTTGGTTTTGTTTCTTCTTTCCCATCGTTCACTCCATTGGTTACAACCCTTCTTTACAACCAGACTAATGTCTAATGTGAAAATAGTTTGCTTCAGTCTCTATTTAAACTCTGTTCTTTCGAGTCTTTGCCCTTCTTAATCTTTCTGCATCTTTCGACATGGATGAGCACTTCCTCTTCTCCTCATATTCTCTCTCCTCCTTTCATGCAACTGTTCTCTTCTGGTTCTTCTTCAATTTACCAGGTCTTTCATTCTCAAATTCCTTTGTTTTATAATCACCCATAATCTGTCCCCACTTTGTAGCTCCAGAAAGCCTTTTCCCTTCTCTATTTGTCTGTGTCTCTATGATCTCAAAAGTTCTGAGTTCCTCTCTATGCAGAGGATTCCCAGATTTCTCTATCTAGCTAGTTTTTCTCATGAGATCCAGTACCACATCATGTAGTGCTCACTAGATATTTCCCACTGGATTTCCCACAAGCATCTTAAGTCCAAAATATCTGAAACATAACTTGTCACCAAAATCCCTTCCATACCAAACCATCTTCTTGACTTCCCTCTCTATGGAGGGCATACAACTGTCCTTCCAGTCACCTAGTTTCCCAATTTCTGATTCATCACCTGTTCCTAATTCTCCCTCACTACCCATTCAATCAGTTGCCAAGTCTTGTCATTACCCACTGTGTTGGGCATCTATATGGCTTTCAGTAAAAATATCAGTTGATTTCCTATTTCACCTAAAGTATTAGACATATATACGGCTCTCAAGGTATGTAGGTATGTGTGTTTGTGTGAATAATTAGTTGAATTCCTATCACTACACTGTAAGTCATAATGTTTGGAGAGAGAGACAGACACAGGGATAGAGACAGAGACACAGAGACAGAGAGAGCTAAAGAGAGAGAGAGACAGAGAGATCATCTGATCCAAACACTCCATTTTTTAGGCTTAATGTCAGGAAACACTGAAATACTGTCAGGAAAGGAGAAGAAGGGAAATAAAAAACATGTTTTAGGGGGAATACTACTGTAGATAACTAAAAGTATATACTGGTAGAAAATCTTTCAATCACTTTATGTACAAGACATAATATACTGGATAGAACATTTGACAAGCAAGAGTACAATTAGCTTTCCCTGAGCAAGCCTCTTGCAGGGTCGTAACATAAGTGACTAATGGATTCAAGAATCAATGCAACACCACCCAGTGGCACTTAACAAACAGATGAGTAAGTATTTGACAGAAAGAATTATAAGTTTTGCCATTATAGTGCTTTTTGGGGGCAATGCCATCAAGGTTAAGTGACTTGCCCAGGGTCACAGAGCTTTCAAAAGCATTGAAACAGAAAAGACAAATACTGCACAGTACCCCTGTCATATGTCCTCCACATAAAGTTAGATACTCTCCTTAAAAAAAAAAAACTATAGAGGAGGAAAAGTTATGAAGCAGGTAAAATTATTCATAAAGTAGTTAATTTCTCCAAGAAGCATAATTATCAAGTTGTTTGTGAAGCCTTCCCAGTACTGGGGTCAAGATGTGTTTTTCCTTCTTTCACTTCCCTTCAATCTTCCATAGATTCTTGGAAAATAAACCCAAGCACTTCAAAAGGATCAGGAATAGAAACCGAATAGGAAGATTTTGTCTTTAAAGTTACATCAAGGAGGACAAAACATGTAATATTTATAGTTATTTTATTTACAAGTACACATTTAGGACAACGAAAAAACATCAATGTCCACATCTAATTAAGAGTAGTATAACAATGAAAATGTTATCCACCTTCAGAGAAAGAACTGATGGAGTCTAAATGAAAACTGAAGCACATTTTTAAAAAACATTATTTTTCTTGAATTGTTTTGGGGAGGAGGGAGTCTGTGTTTTCTTTCACATGACTAATGAAAATGTTTTGCCTGATTACACACGTATAACATATATCAAATTGCTTGCCTTCTCAATGATGTGGGAACAGAAGGAGGGAGAAAATTTGAATCTCAAAATTTTTAAAAATGTAAAAATTGTTCTACATTTAACTGGAAAAACAAAATATTTTTAAAAGGAAAAAAAAAGTAGTGTAACAGCTAGATGGCATAGTAGAAGCAGCAAGCCAGTTGAACTCTCCCAACATTCCCCAACAAATGACTAAAATAACACATCAAGTCAAATTCTGGAGCATCATGGATGACAAAAGATGAGGATATGATATTGTTCCAGCCCAACACAACTATATTTTGTTAAAAGGTACAATAGACAAGGAAGTAATAACAGTACTAAACAAATGTGCACCAAATGGCAAAGCATTCAAATTTTTGAAGGCACAAACTACAACGAAAATTAGAAGGAAAGCAGGAAATTTGGGGGAGGGGGAGAATTTCATAGCAAGTTTCTCTGACAAAAATCTCATTTCTCAAATATATACAAAATTTAACCAAATTTACAAAAAATAAGAGTCATTCTCCAATTGACAAATGGTAAAAGGATATAAACTGGCATTTTTCAGAAAAAAGAAACCAAAGTTATCTATAATAATTTGAAAAAATGCCTAAATTACTATTGATTAGAGGAATGCAAATTAAAACAACTCCAAGATACTACTTCGCACCTCACAAATTAGCTAACATGACAGAAAAGGAAAATGACAAAAATAGGGAAACTAAGGCACTGTTGGTGGAGTTGTGAACTGGTTCAAACATTCTGGAGAACAATTTAGAACTATGTCCAAAGGGTAATAAAATTACATGTGCCCTTTGACCCAGCAATATCACTACTAGGTCTATATCCTGAGAAGTTTATTTAAAAAAGGAGAAGGATCTTTATGTGCAAAAATATTTATAGTAGCTCTTTTTATGTGGTGGTAAAGAACTGGAAATTGAGGGGATGTTCATCAATTGTGGAATGGATGAAGAAGCTGTAGTATGTGATTGTGATGGATTACTATTGAGCTGCAAAAAATGACAAGCCAGATGGTTTCCAAAAAACTTAGGAAGACTTATATAATGATACAGAATAAAGTGAGCAGAACCAGAACAGTATACAGTAACAGCAATATTGTAATGATAATTAACTGTGAAAGATTTAGCTACTCAGATCAAGGCAATGGTCCAAAATAATTCTGAAGGATTCATGATGAAAAATGCTAGCTACATCCAGAGAGAGAACTGATAAAATGAAGTACAAATTTCAAGCATAATTTTTTCACTTTCATTGTTTTTTCCCATTTCTGTTTTGTTGTTTCTGTAACATGGCTAATATGGAAATGTTCTACGTGATTTCACATGTATAATTAATATCATATTGCTTGCCTTCTTAATGAGTGAGAGAGGAACTGGAAAGTAAATAAATTATGAGGAGGGAAAAGAATAGTATAATATGTATCATTTGATGACTACATTATTTTATCCAACAAACTACACTGAAAAATTAATGCTAGTAAAATTCTTGTTTATAATATTTAGAAACACAATAAATAAATTGAAAATTATTACTTAAAATTTTTAAATATGGGGGGGGGAGGAGCCAAGATGACTGCACAGAAACAGGAGAACTCTGCGAGCTCCCCCCAATATCACCTCAAATACCTATAAAATATGACTCTAAACAAATTTTAGAGCTCCAGACTCCATAAAAATGACAGAATAACAAAGCTCCCAGTGAAGGCAGCCCAGCAGGCAGTCATCACATCGTGCTGGAAGCAGATCCCAGCCCCACGGGGTTTCAGCCCCAGGGCATCCAGGAGAAGCCACAGCTGTAGCCTTTCAGGAGAGCGGATCAGCAGCAGCTGTGGCAATTTGAAGACTCACCAACCCACAAGAGCCAAGGACAAAGGCAAAAGGCATATGGAACTCAGCTAAATTTGGGGAAGAGGGTCCGGCCAAAATTGCCTCCAGAGCTAGCAGCAGTCTGAAGTGGTGGCCCTGCAGCCACCTCCACGTGGTTGCTTCAGAACTTCCCAGCCTGCAGATTGCAGGGGAGCCAAGCAATCATTCAGAAGCTAAGTGGTCTTTCCTAGAGCTGCCTGGATCAATCGAATTGCCATTTTGGGTGGTGGTTCTGAGGTGTGTTTTCAGTGAGCCAAAGCTGGTGGGGGTTGCAAAAAATGGCAGCCTCCTAATAGCTCCGGCAGTTGCGAAAACCCCAGTGATTTGGAACAGAGCTCTTCCCTCTGAAAGCAGAGTTTTACTACTGAGCCCAAAAGCCAAGTAATTGACTGGCAACATGAGCAGGCAAAGGAAGCAAAGCAAGCCCAGCAATGCAACTTTAGATTCGTTTTTGGGGAACAAAAAGGATCAAAGCATGGAATGGGAGGAAGATAACACAGTCAGAACTCCCACACCAAAAGCTTCCAAGAAAAATACAAATTGGATAGAGGCAATAGAGGAGTTCAAAAAGGATTTTAAAAACCAAATAAGAGAAGTGGAAGAAAAATTAGGGAGAAAAATGAGAATGATGTAGGGGGCGAGCCAACATGGTGGTATAGAAGCAACAAGGTTATGCAGCACCCACATAGCCACCTCAAATACCCATAATATATGACTCTAAACAAATTTTAGGGCTCCAAAACTCACAAAAATACACCTCTCACTAAAGGCACCTTGGCAGGAAGGGATCATCACAGCATACTGAGAGCCAAAACCAGCCCAGCCTGAAACTGCGGCTTGGCCCCAGGGCAGCCAGGATGAGCCGCAGCTGGAAGCTTCAGGAAAGTGGATCAGCAGCAGCTGTGGCAGTTTCCAGCATTATCAAGCCATAAGGAACAAAGACTAAGTGAAAGGTCAGTGGAACTCAGTTAAATTTGGGGGAGAAAAGCGGTCCGGCTGAACTGCCTCCAGGGCAAGGAAGCAGCAGAAGCGGCAGCCCTGCAGCCGCCTCCACATGGCTGCTTCAGAGCTCCTGGCCTGCAGACTGCAGGGGGGCCAAGTGATTGTTTAGATGTTAAGTGCTCTTGTGTTGAACAGCCTGGATCCGGATCATAGTCTTGAGTGGTGGTCCTTAGGAGCGTTTACAGTGAGCCACAGCTGGTGGGAGCTGCAGCGGCCTCCTAAGAGCTCCGGCAGCTGTGAAAACCCCGAGATTTGGGACAGAGCTTTCCCCTCTGGAAGCAGAGTTCCACAGAGCTAAAAAAAAAATCAAGTAATTCATCAGCAACATGAAGAGGCAAAGGAAGCAAAGTAAGAACAGCAACTGAACTTTAGTTTCCTTCTTTGGGGACAAAAAGGATCAAAGCATGAAACAGAAGGAAGACAACAGAGTCAGAACTCCCACACCAAGAGCTACCAAGAAACATGAAGACTGCCTACAAGCCATAGAACAGCTTAAGAAAGATTTTGAAAACCAAATAAGAGAAGTGGAGGAAAAATTGGGAAGAGAAATGAAAATGATGCAAGAAAATCATGAAAAGAGAGTCAACAACCTGACTGAAGAAAATAACACCTTAAAAAAATACTCCAAACTCAAATGGCAAACGTGGCCCAAAAAGCCAATGAGGAGAAGAATGCCTTAAAAAGTCGCCTTTGCCAGATGGAAAAAGAATTTCAAAAGCTTTCTAAAGAGAATAATTCCTTCAGAATTAGAGTGGAGCAAATGGAAGCAAATGACTTTATGAGAACTC
>CM053589.1:118317378-118336249 GCA_028646515.1 Pseudochirops corinnae
GAGTTTAAATAGAGACTGAAGCAATCTACATGCTATTGTTCTTTTCCATGTTTGGTTTTCTTCCTTTTTCCCATTGTTTACTCCATTGGCTACAACCCTTCTATACAACCATACTATTGTACAATGTGAAAGTATTTGCAGATCCTGTACTTGATTGTATGCTGCCATGGAGGGTGGAGGGAAAGGCAGGGGAGAAAATTTGAAACTCAAGGGATTCTGGAACTGAATCTTGTAAACTAAAAGTAAATAAACAAGTCAATTAAAAAAAGAATTAAAAGTTTTTATCATCCTCATCATCATCATCATTATTATTATTAGTTATTGCTCATTCACACTTACCTTTTTATGTTTCTCTTCATTTCAAAGTTTCTCTGCAACTTTCATTTTGAATATTTGGAAGTCTGTTTCTCTAGAAGTCCATTTTCATTTCTTTAGAATTATACTCAGTTTCGCCAGGTGAATTATTCTTGGTTTTAAGCATATATGTTTAGGTTTCTAAAATGCCATATTCCAAATGATCCACTTCTTCACAGTGATGGCCATTGAATCATGTGGTGATACCAATTGTTCTCTTCAGTACTTGAATTCTTTCTTTCTGAGTGCTTCTGGTATTTTTTCTTTGACCTGAAAGCTACAGATTTTGGCTATAATATTCCAGGGAGTTTTCATGTGGGGAGGTCTTTTAGAAGATAACTGGTGGATTCCTTCTATTTTCACTTTGCTCTCTTGCTCTTAGAAATCTGGACAGCTTTTCTTTTATGATAAGCTTTTTTTTTGGTCACGGCTTTCGAGTGGTCCACTGATTCTAAAAATTCTCTTTTCTGTTGTCCAGTCAGTTGTTTTTGCTATGAGATACCTTGAAATTTTCTTTTATTTTTCTACTCTTTTGACTTTGTTTTACTATTTCCTGTCCCCTGGTGTCAATAGCTTCTATTTTGTTCATTTTAATTTTCATGACTTGTTTTTTAGGTAAAGTTTTACAACTCCTATTCCAAGTTGTTAATTTTCTTTCTAATTTTTTCTTCCACAACTCTTATTTCTTTTCCCATTTTTTCATCTAGCACTCTCATTGATTTTTAAAAATATTTGTTTCAGTCAGCCAAAATCCTTCTCCTCATCCTCCCAGGCTAACCTGTCCTACCCACCCCCAAAAGAAAATCCATTACAATTATATGAAGTCAATCAAAACTACTTTCCACATTGGCCATATTATTGAAAAAAAGTCTCATTCTGCTTTCTGAATCCCTCACTCTTTTCTATGAGGAGGTGGATAGTCTTGGGAATCATGACTGTTTATTATGTTGTTAAAAATTCAACACAATAGTATTCAATCACATTTATCTGACCATTCTCCAATTCTCCAGTTTATGGGTACCCCGAGAGTCCCATTCCTTGCTACCTCAAAAAGAACTATAAATATTTTTGTACAACCTTAGAGTTTGTTTTGCTTAGTACTAATTCCTCCCTCTAATCCCTTAGTACTAATCTGTCCTCACTCAAAATTTCCATACCTTCTTCTCCTTTTTCACTCTTAATTCTCTGTTGAGTGAAGAGTTTTTGTATCCAATTTTGCCTGTATGCATATTTTATCCTTCTCTTGACCAGTTAGGATGAAAGTAAGATTCAAGAGTCATAATACTTCCAAATCCCTCCCTTATTTGTATAGATGTCTACTTGCACACTCTCTTCTTTTCATCAGGAATGCTTCTATCTCTTGTGCCAAGATATTGATTCCCTTTCCAATTCTTTCTTCCACAGCATTCATTCCTTTTCCAAATTTTCCTGAAACATTCTCATTTCATTTATAAAAAAAAGATTTTAAATCTTAACTCTTCCTTTTAAGCTCTTGCTTTATCTCTTCCAGGATTATAGTTGATTTTTTAATGCAGACTATGTTCTTCTCTGAAGCTTTACTGTAGGCATTTTGGATTCATTATTTTCTGGGTTATGTGGCACTTTTGGAGGGAAGTTCTGGGGCCTGGTGCTATTGCTGCTTTCTGGAGTTACTATGAAATATTTCACAATCTCAAAGACAGGCTGAGAACCTGTAAGCTTTCAGAGTTCCCCAAAGTGGTTTGATCTAGCGCAAAATATGATTGTTACCCACCCTGGTCTGAACTCTACAAGTATCTGTATCTGAATCTGAATGAGAGCAGACTGCTGCTAGATTCAACTCCTATTTGAGAGTTGAAAAGCTCTGTTGGTTTAAGAGTTATCAGAAATGTAAGCTATCCTTTGGTCTGGGATTGATGTTGAAAATTTTGCCCTGTTCTGTGCCTGGAGGTTGAGCCATAGTGCTACTACCACTCCCACTGCTACTAGCTTCTAAATTTCCTCTTTTCTTGTTATACCACCCAGGCCTACCCTAATCTGGGAACATCAACTCACAAGGCCTCTTTTCAGTAAGCCCTGAATCAATGACTACCGTGAAATGGGTAGTAAGCAACAAAGCTACCAGTCTGTACCTGTCCTGTTCCAAAGCCTGGGTATGGGTCTGAGACTTCCTCTTGCCCTGGTACACAATTTCTCTCTGGGTGCTGTGCTCTTGCTCTAGGCCCTACCATACCCCCAGTGTCCACAGATCTGTCTATCTACCTATGCTGGGCTGGAGAAATGACTCACTGTGACTTTTTCTAGATTTCCCCATCTGGATTCAGTGAGATGCGAGTTTTGTGAAAGGGGACTCAACTATACCACTTTCTATCACTCTTGTGTCTTTCTCACATGATTTTTTAAATAACTTTTAACTCTTGCTTTATCTCTTGCAGGAATTCCAACTGAACTTCTATCAATGCTATGTTTTCTATGACGCTTTACTTGGAGATATTTTGAATTCATTCTTCTGGGATTATTATCTTGAGTTTCCCTGTCTCATAACAGCTCTTTAAGGTAATATTCTTTTTTTTTTTTTTCCTTTTTGCACATTCTTCCAGCCTACTTCCAGACCTGGGACTTTATTAGAGCCCTCCTCTAAGCACTTCTGCAGAGGATGTCTGAGCTGTGCTTGTGTTCCTTTGTGTCATCCTTCTGGTACCTTATTAGAGTAACAAATGTGCTATTCCAGCATTTCAGGAATAGCTCAGGCTGAGGACATGCAACGTTTGAGTGCTCCCAAAGTTAGTCTGATCCAGAACAAAGTCTTATCACTGCCCTTCTAATTTAAGCTCCACAAGTTTTCAACATGGGTTTGGGAACGAGTAACACATCTACTGGCTTGCCCCTGGATGGAGTTACAGTAGACTTTTGCTGGACCCAGTTACCATCACCAGCTACCTGGAAAGCTTGTTGGTTCAGTGTGACAGAATGCAAGATCTCATTTGGTCTTCACTTCCTGTCTTGGTTGTTCCTCTTCACACTGAAGGCCAGAGTTAAGATTGCAATCTGCTTTTGGGACCAAAGCCACATGTCTGCTACTTTCTTCTGAACTTGCTCCTGACTGGAGACATAACCTCAGGCCCACAACTCATCCTGATGTGGAATGCCACATCTATGCTCAGGTCCCCTCTTCAGTCCACTCTGAATCTATGAACCAGAACAGGATAGTGACAGAGTTGCCAGCTGACCTTTATTCTTGTACTTTGCACAAAACTGGTCACAAGATTAGGCCCCTCCTTTATGAGTCTGAGACCTCTTCTTGCCCTGGTACATAACAGCCTCAGTCTTCTTTTATTTACTACTGTGTTCCATGTTTCATGCTCCTGGCTTGATCATATCCCCAGTGTCTGAAGAACTCCCCAAACTGATCTGAGCTGGAAAAGTGACTGTGATTATTTTATTATTCTTTCAGATCAATAGTTCCAATATAATATCCTGTTTTTACTTTTAAAAATCTTTCTAGCTTTCTAGTCTTATACCTTGATCTCTTCCCATGTATTCTGCAATCCAGTGACACCGGCCTTCTTGACGTTCCTAACATAATACAAAGCTCCTGACAATTTTCATTGTCCGCCCCCATACCTAGAATTCTCTACTCCTCATCAAGCTTTTATAGCTTTCTTCAAGTCCCGGATAATAAATCACATCTTCTGCAAGAAATCTTTCTTGATCCCCTTTAATTCTAATGTTTTGTCTGAGATTAACCTTAATTTATTTTATCTATTATCTTGTGTACATAGTTGTTTGCATATTTTCACCCCCATGAGAAGAGAAACTCCTTGAGAACAGGGATTGTTTCTTGCCTTTCTTTGTACTCCAAGGACTCAACGCTGAGCCTGGCACGCTTAACTTAAATTGGTTCAACTGTTCTGGAAAACAATTTGGAATTATCCAAGAAGAGTTGCTAAATTATCAAACTCTTGAGCCACATATCCTAATATTGGCATCATACTCCAAAGTTAATGATAGCCTAAAATAAAAGTAAAAGATGTATGTGTACAAAAATATTCACAGCAGCATTATTTGTGATAGCAAAAAGTTAGAAAAATGTGTCCTAAAAGTTGGGTAATGGTTAAACAACCTGTGGCATATAAATTTAATAGTATATGATTGTAAAGTTCAATGAGTAAGAATTCAGAGAAACATTTAAAGACTGGTGCAAAGTGAAGAAAGTAAAGCTAAAAGAACATTATACATAACAGCATAACAACAACATTAAATGGCAAACCTAAATAAAATACAATTTATTTCCAAAGTTCTAAAAGTTAAAGCATACATTCTTCCCGTTTCTTGTTGTTTAGTCATTTTTCAGTCGTATTCAACTCCCCGTGACCCCATTTAGGGTTTTCTTAGCAAAAATACTGGTGATGTTTGCCATTTCCTTCTCCAGCTCATTTGATAGATGAGGAAACTAAGGCAAACAAGGTAAGTGACTTGTCCAGGGTCATATAACTAGTAAGTGTCTGAGGCCAGATCCTAACTCAAAAAGATGAGTCATCTCTGACTCAAGGCCAGAAAAATCCACTTTTAACATCCAGCTGACCCACTTCTTATAAGCACTTTTTAAATTATAAAATTCTGAGAGTAACATGCTACAATAGCTATTGGATGGTTTTCTTTAATTTTCAGAGAATGCATTGTGTGGGCAGTTTGTTTGGGTGCTTATTGGCAAGTGTCTGTTACTTAAAATAAAAATGTACCAATAATTTTTTTATTATCTTTTTCAATTCCAAGAATTTTTAGCTGACTTAATATAGTAAGCTCAGATGTTCCCCACTGAGAGTTCTTGAACAGAGCAGCTTTTATTTCCAAACCAAAGACAACTAAAATTTAGCTAATTAACAATCTGAAAAGCCAAATGGTGATCACAATGAGAAAAGCAACTAGCATATAGTTTTAATCCACCTTCAGAAACTAAAATGTGCAAACCTATCAGTTTGAATAATTTTGTTTCCCTTATAATTACTTTACTGAAAGGAAATCTTGAATGATGGCTAGAAAACCAACTTCAGAGTCAAAAAGATCTGGGTTCAAGTCCTGCCACATCTGTGTGACCCTGATCAATTTCTCCATACCCCAGGTAGCTCTCAAGAAATGTATGTTAATAGCTGATCTGCATTGCTAGAGGGAATTTTCTCTCTTAGCAGGTCCCTATTCCAATGGAATCTCATATTTGAACCAAAAGAAAATATTTTTATAATTTTTACTTGACATTGGGAGGAGGAGATAAGACACTTTCACAATAATACCACCCACTTCTCAAAGTTGTTGTGAGGATAAAATAAGATAATATTTGTAAATCCCTTTGAAAACCATTTAGTAGAACATAAATGCTAGCTGTTATTAATAAGCCATATTTTAGCTGACTGATTAGTTTAGGAAACCTAGGCTGTTCTCTTCAAGGATTGACACTAGGGGACATTAGAGCCCAGGATACAATTAAATTCACATTTAAAGAAAGTGAATTACAATTAAATATCCCTTCCTGAAAATGAGGTATGGGGGAGCTAATGCCTACAGAACAACAGTCAAAGCAATCTTCCTTCCTATGGACCTTATCCAGGCCAACTTACTTTTCCAGGTCTATTACATATTACTCCTTTTCATACATTTGATAGTCCAGTCAAACTAGCCTTCTTACTGTTGCTATATTTTGACTATGCCCTATGCCTAGAACGTACTCCTTCTTTATCTCTGTCTTCAAATGCTAGTTTCCTATAAGATTCAACCATATCACAACTTTCTACATAAGTCCCTTCCTGAGCTCCCTCCCCAGCTCCTAGTTCCTTCTACCTAAAACCCTAGGCAAGTTACTTAACCATGTTTTCCTCAGTCTCCTCATCTGTAAAATGAGCAGGAGAAGGAAATGGTAAACCACCCCATTACTTCTGCCAAGAAAACTCCAAATGGGGTCACAAAGAGTCAGACACAATGGAAGTAACTGAATGACAAAACTACCTTGAATCTACATATCTGTATTAAAGCATATGTGTACATGCTGTCTCATACGATATAAGCTCATTTAGGACACAGACCTTCAATTTTTTGTCTTTATATCCATAACATGGGATGGTGTCTGTTACATAGTAGGTACTTAATAAATTATTAATGCTAATATTAATTATATAATATAATATATTTATTAATAATTAATGACTGAGCAATATTCTAAAAATAATTTAGGAGATTGCTTCTCAAAATCCTATCCATAATGGCCTTCCCACACTTCACAAATCTCTACTAAAGTTGTACTCTCATGCCTCCTCATGAAATGGAAGGGATGCTAAGTGTTTGAAGACTATGCCAGCAGGGCGCAAGCTCTAGCATATTTCAAGTCTGAAATTAGAATGAAATGAGATACTCAGAGACTATATAATAATTAACAAAAGAAAATTTACTTAGTCCAAGCAGAAGGATATTTAGAGGAGGGAAGGTATGTTCTTCCAGGATATGACCTTGTGTCAGTTGACTAAAACTTTCCTCTGCAAGGGTTGGTCATGCTACTGGTCTTTGTTCAGAAACCTGAGATAGGACCTGCTCCATACATATTTTTGCTGTTTTTGTATTCAGGCAACTAGGAAGGTAAATCTATGATCCAAGCCTTAGTCCCTTAAATAAATTAAATCTGGAGGATAATTTCAATTCCTTACAAGGAAAACTAGCTTAATCTGCATTGGGTGGGACCTTAGATTATTATTCCCACTATACCTCTGATGGCAAAATCCTAAAGGTCTTCTGTGGACTTTCCACCAGTTAAATGGCTTTAAGGGCAACCCAGAACCCAAGGATTCAAGGAGTCTGCCATGCAACAGCAGAAGAGGAAAGGAAAAACTAAAATAGAAGAAAAATAAACAAAAACAGTGATCAATTTAACAGCCCCCTTGAAAGAGTAAATTAATATAGGAAGACAAAAGTCTAGAAATGCCAGGTGTCTCAACACATCCTCTCCCCACCTTCATTAGGACTGAGTTCCAGACTTAAACACTAGTGGGCCATGTGATACCAAATCTTTGTTATTTCACAATGGGACTCCAATGTAAAAGTGAAAAAAGGGTCATAGAAAAGATGATTTCATCTACTGCACAGTCAACAGATATATAGCACAGGTCGTGTGCGTGCATTACTATCTTGCAAGCATCTTGATCCAATATCAGAGCTGATATGAAGAACTACTCTATTATTCTATACCTACAACATTTTTAGGATCTCTTGGCATACCAGCTGAGATTCTGTTCCTCTTGGGGCCCCATAGTGGAAAGGGGATGCTAAATCTTTCCTCCTTTAGAGGCTTCTTCTGGGAGACTGCCCTCCTTCTTGCACAGGAAGAGTATTTTTTTTGCCAGAAAAGCATGCTTTGGATACGAATTGATTTTGGGGGAATGGGTAGACAATTTCAACTCCCCTACTTCCCATTACCAGAAAGCAAGCAGGATTTACCACCACTACCTATTTGTCCTCTAAGTCTTCCCTGGGGAGTAACTGTCCAATGATCACACAATATTGTACTGGTAGCAGTATAGGGGGTCAATCAGTTTCAGATTACAGTAAATAAAAGGTTACACTAAGCCTGCTTTGCTATTCATTACCCATGTCAATAAACACTGATGTGTTTGCCCTTCCCCCTACTGCTGGGGCTCATACTGCTGTCCACTGAGCCAGGGCCTGGCCCTATTCCCCTCTGCTGGGTCTGATAAACTGTCACTGCCTATATGTCATGGAAAGAGTACTGCAGGCATTGCCACAGGGCCTGACTCTATCCTCCTATGCCAGGATCAAGTGTTGCCTACTGTTCCCATTACAGCTGCTTTCAGCAAGATTCGTGGGGAAAAAATCCAGTCCTAGATGTTGAATACTACCTTGTGTGAAGATTTATTCACATAAAAATGTTAGTAGGCCATGTTTCAAGATCTCATGACTTCTAAAACTTTGCAAGACAGAACTGGAAGGATTAGGTGTTTCTTAGAAGTCAAATGAAGGAAATTCAACTGAGGCAAAAAAAAAAAAAAAAAAAAAAGCCAAGCAGGGGCTGCAGATCCACCTAGGCAGTACAAAGTCCAACATCGGAGTCAGCAAAGTATGACTGAGCAAGAGACTCAAAGGTAAATTCTGATCCAAAAGCAGAAATCATCTTTTTACCCTCTTTTACACTCCCTATTTATTATATGTGAACATGGACTAATGGGTGTGTGTTGACAGCCAAGAGAGAATTAGAGCCCTGCTAGTACAACTTAAGCTTGATTAAGGCAGAGACAGAGAGCTAGGCCTTCAACAAGGATAATTAAATTGAATTATGTTACCAAATTAAATAATGGGGAGAAAAAACATGTCAAGATCATATCAAGGTCTCTTGCTGACCTATATAAATGTCTTTCTCCCAGGGGCTTCTGTAACTGATAGAAGTGAAGAGGTTTATTCAAGAATCGGGTTGGGATGAAGGGGTCTTACTAAATACTGCTTGAACTGTCATTTCCCCATGTCAAGGTAAGAGTGCACCAAACATGATGACTTCTGGACTTGTACTTCCAGCCCAGTTTAGCTCCTTACTCCCCTACCTACTTTTTCATCTCTACCCCAAAAGCCTTCATACTAGCAGGTCTTCCACACCTATGGATTCTTCCCTTAGATTAAGGAGCTCTGCCCCAGAACCCTCATTTGAGAAAATCTTTCCCTATCATGCTCACTTCCAAACAGAGTCAACCTCTAACTCCCCAGATCACTTGTCTGAGTTGCCCTGGGTTACCCAAACCCCTACCACAACCACCATCACCACCAACACTACCACCACTCCTTCCAGTTCCCTTTTGTGTTGATTTTTCCCATTAGAAAATGAGGTCCTTAAGAGCAATGGCTAGTTTTCTTTTTACTTGTATCTGTATTCCCAGTGTCTTCCATGTAACAAGTGTTTAACAAATGCCTTATTCTAAGCCACTGCTAAATACCTTGACCCAATATACTTGCTTTAATTTCTCAGATTCACACAATCTACTTGGCCTTAACATTGGCTTTTGTGTCAAAGAGTTGCTTGCCTTCTCCCTGGAACACAAGTTCCTCCCATCCAAAAGAGGCAATGGAGGATGGAATATGGCACCTTCTTACTTAAAAGTTTCTGGGCCTTATGCATCTCCCTTTATCTTTATAAATGGCCATTCCAAATACATTAGCAAGCCACTTACTACTTCCAAAGCTCGCAATTGCAAACATGCTAAAAATGATATATACTATTCAAGTTTATTTCAATGCTTACTAAAATATATACACATTCACACACATACACACACACACACACACACACACACAGAAACAAACAATAAGGGAACTGTGGAATACATTTTCAATAGAAACCAGGGTTGGTCAGAAGGAATAAAACACTTTATTGTGCTTCTCCACTGAGATGGCAAAGCATTACATTGCCTGTAACACAAGTTCTCTTATGACTTTGTTTTGGAAAGAAAAGAAAAGGCACACATTCTAAAAATGAGATTCAAAGTGATTTCTTTGAGCTATGAATTATAAACTTTTTAAAAACTCAGTTGTGATATAATATGGAAATAACTTTTACTCTAAGTATAGGATCAAAGGCTAAATCCTACTAGGTTGCAACCATGACTACAGGCACTAGCAAATCTTTCAAATGAGTTTCTCCTATTAAAAAAGAAAATAACATGGACAGTATACCATAAACACAATACTTATTCCTAGGCTCTTTCCTTCCCTTTCCTTCCCTGCTGGAATATAACTGAACAGTTAGTGAATAAAAATGTCTGATTCTAGATGCATGTATCCATACAAACTAGGTGGAAAGGTAAGAGGTGTATCAACCAGGTTAGTGAATCCTCATGAACTAGCTGCCAGCCAGCCCACCCTCCACCCCCCCCATTTGTCTCCCTGTCATTTACTGCTATCTTTTTGTCACTCATTATATATAATAACACATATAGATAGATCCTTATGGCAGTGAATGGGACATGGAGAAACAACATGCTATGGAGCTGACCCTGGAGTGGGATGACTTGAATTCAAAAGTCCCTTCTCCATCACTTATTAGCTATGTGACCTTGGAAACTATTAAAAAATAGAAAGTCATATTTTTCTGATGTTTTAAGCCCGAGGGTTACACTGGTACTGTGCCCAAAAAATATTTTTTTTAAAAATCAAGTCACCGATACATTGGATATTTTTATTGATGATTCATAGAAATACACAGACAAGCATCATGGAGGATGAGATGCCATAGACATAGATGCTTTCTATTCTGTATGAGTGGAAATAATCCCTACCCTAATTAGATGATAAATTCACTGAAGTGTTTAAGATTTATCAAGTACTTTCTTTATAATAAACTTCTGAAGCAGGTTATTATTATCACTATTTTATGAAGGAGGAAACAAAGTGACTTGCTCAGGGTCACACAGCTAGTGAAAGTCCAACTGATTCAAACTTAAGACCTGTGTGCCAGACTATGAGATATTCAAGACTGGTTTTTCACACTATACATACAACCTAGATCTCTCTTTTGGCTATGTAAACCTCTGAGTCTCAGTGTCCCTATCTGTAGTATGAAAATAACAATATTTATATTACTATAGATCTAAGTAGAAAATTTTTCACCTGCAGTAAAAACTTGGTGGGGGAGGGGAGGAAAGAGAAGTGTTAAAAGATGAAACCACAGGTTCATTCAGCTTTTGGGAGAGGGTTAGCTGGCTCTTGTCCCCAGAGGAATTAGGGGACAATGGCAAGTCTAGGAAGTGTGCCACAGTGACAAGACCCTGGAAGTTGAGCTATGTGGGCCAGTAAAGGACTATATGATGACATGCAGGGATAAGGGTCACACAAAACCCTCCTGAGAGGAAGTGCACATCCCACCCCCACGTCAATCAATGTCCAAGAACAAAGTCTTGTTTGGTCTGTGCTAGTCATTTATGGCTTTGCTATCTATAGAGCTGTTCAGGCAGAGTAGCATATAAAGTACCTTTTTTAAAACAGAAAGTGATACATAAAAATGAACAATGAGAAAAAGCATGCCATAGTGAATAGAGGACCAATAGGAATTTTCTGGAATAGATCCAGAAAGAACTAATTCTGAGTTCTGCCTCTAGCACAAAGTAGCAGTATGACAATTTCCCATTGCCCTCGGCAACTCTCTAGAACTATAAATTACTGACAAGATGTCAATCTATATCAAAGAAAGAGGCTTCCACACTGGGAGTTAACATAGATGGAGTCCCAGATCTGGATCAAAAAAAAATACAGATTATTATTACCATCATTTCATACTTCAATGGATCTGTGATCTCATCAGGTCCTACAGGTTCTCCCTGCAGGTTGCACTTTATAATCTATGCATGCTCCTTTTTCCTGTGATTTTTTGTCTATGTCCTCCCATAAAGTCTTCATAGAAGACCTACCAAAAGGGAAAGAGGCCTTTCTCTAGGTATTTTAGCATTCCATGGACAGCTAAGTATTTGGGTTGGCCATCTGTTACTTCTTGCTCTTGCTCTATGACCAATATTGTTTGCTTCCTCCTCCGATAACATAATTCAGAGTAGAAAGAAAATCCAGAGGTCCTCTGATTCAATCCATACCTGAACAAGAATCCCCTTCCTCTATGTTACACATGACAAGTGACCATCCAGCCTTTACTTGAAGACTTCCCCTAAGGGAGAACCATTCTACTCTTGTATACCTCTAATTGTGCCTGTTTTCCTTAATGTTAATCATACATTTCCTTTATGATATGTAAAATACTATACAAAATCCTCAATAAGATACTATAGAAAGCAGTCAAAGAATACAAAGTAATAAAAATCAAATGGATTAAAACTATCTATTGGCCAGGCTATGACATGTACTTGGATTGCTAGCACACTGAGTTAGGACAATGGTATCCATCTATCTTGGTCATGTGATATTGAAAGACAATGAGATGGACCCAGAAAAGAGAAAAAAAGACTTTGGAGAAAAGGAGCCCACTTTCAGCAAGTCCAATCTGCTTTCTTATTAAATAAATTCTTGTTGACTTTCTAACATAAAAACTCAACTTTTCAACAATAATGTATTTATGATTACAGTATATGGCTATGAATCACAGAATATCACAGTAGTAAAAGAACCAAAATTGTGAGTTGTCCAAGAGGAAATGAAGAAAGGCATTAAGTGAATTGAGCAGGCTATAGCATATAGCCAGTGATGTCTTACATAAAAGAAACGATACAAAAGGTCACGACTATTATTGTTATTATTATTATATGAAAGACAATGTTTTACGCTGCATAGGGAAATGGCCCCAGAATTCAGATGAACTTGGTTCCAAGTCCTGCTTCTGACATACACCCTGGGTAAATCTGGGCAAGTTAGAATATACCAGACAACTCTCTCAGACTAAGTTTCAGAAAGAGTACCTATCTACCTTCGTAGAACAAGTTTCCTTATCCAGAAGCTCCCTACACTAGTGAAACTAAGTTTGTGCCAAAAAATCTTTATTATCATCATCGTCATTATTATTGACAGTCAACCACTGAACCCACAACTAGTAAGTGACAAACTAAGTTAAACCTCTTGGTAGTCAAACAACTCTTCCAGAGTCCTTATTCGACCATTTTTACAGGCAGAAATATTCATTCTTCAAGGGCTACTTATGCAGTACAGAGGACTTTCCAAGTTTCTTAGCATAGGCCTATATCACTGAAGATAAAAGTGTGGCCTTCTGACACCAGAGATCTGCAAATTAATCCAGATATCTTCATGAAAATCACGAAAATTCTAGCCATTCAGTAAGAAGTGAGAGGTCCTATTACTTTACTATTTGAAATTCACTAGAAAAAAGCACTAGGCAGTCTACCACATTTATATACTGTTAGATAAAGCAAAATTTGGATAGCTCCCACCATTTTTCTGCTACAGGGCAATACTGAGGTGGTCACTGGTAGACAAAAAGGAAGTAAAGGACTTTCTAGAATTCCAACAGTACCAAGGCCATTGCTCTGTATGCAGGAGCAATTCCAGGTAACTCGACTTTCCATCAGCTGCTCTGCATCCTTTAGACCCCACATGCCTCACCCACAATAAACTTATCAATAAGCTGGTAACCTGAAATGTCATCACCTTATGATCCACTCAAGTTGTTTTATATTCCACACCTTCTGAAACTCCCTTAGTGTTTTCTTCCTTCTAATTGGAGAGAAGAATCATAAACTCCTCCCAAAGCCTTCCTTTAAAAAGTTCTGTGAACTTTCAGAACTTTCCAGGTAACTCTCTATTTTCCATCTGATTACTGTTTTCCAATATCATGGTATCTTTTTTTTTTGTTTTTGGCACCCCATACCACCTAATTACTCAGTTTTTGATACTCAAACTTTCAACTCTCTCAGGCTTGGAGAGTGGAACAGTAAACTCTTCCCAAAACCTTCCTTTATAGAGGGTACTGAACATTCAGAACTTTCCAAGTAATTCAGTTTTGTTTCCACTCCCAGGAACATCATATCCCCTGGGGATCCTTCCCCACTTTTCAGCTTCCTTGTGTGTTGGCTTCCTCTATAAGACTGTGAACTCTTTTAAGAACAGAAACTGCCTTACTTTTTTGTACCCTCAACTCTTAGTATGGTGCCTGGTACAAAGTAGATGCTTAATATTAATGAATTAAATTGAATTCAGGAATCACTAATATCATGCAACTACAAGGGCTTTTGTCCAGTTTCACGTGTCTATACATGAACAAAGTTTGTTCATTCTGCACAAACTTTTTTGCAAATAATCAAAGGATAAAAATATCTGATATCATGATTCATTCACTGAGTTCTGTACTTGAAAATTTATAATGAGAAAATCCACAAAGGTTGGAAAGACTAACTTACTAGACATCAGGAAACCTATGTTCCTATCCTAAAGCACTAAACAAGGATAAAATGCCTACCTTTTTATTTGGGGAAATGATACATGTGACCCCTATGAATCCTATCATCATCAGGAGTCATAGAGTCTAATTAGAAGGCTTGGTAGTGGTGGATCTATTAGCTCTGATCTTAAAAGAGGATAGAAAGGGAGGGAAAAAGGAAAGAAAGGTTAGGATTGTCTCACATCCAGGGCTCCAAGTAGAAATCTATACAAACAAGGAAGAAAGGGGGAGAGAGAGAAAGAGAAGGCAAAGGCTGACACTTTAACTTTACTCTAAATTAAAATGGTCAAAGGAAGAAAGCATTAGAGAGAGAGAGAGAGAGAGAGAGAGAGAGAGAGAGAGAGAGTATGTGTGTTGGGAACAGAAAAACATTTCACAAATTAAGAAAATAAAATAAAGGGAACTGGGGATGTATAGTCCTAGATTTGGGATGATTAAGGAAGGAATCAGTTCTAACCAAAACAAAATCTAATCAAAGATATACAAGAATATTTAGAACTCTTTTTGAGGTGGCAAAGAATGGGAATCTAAGCGAAGCATCCATCCAGTGGAAACAAGTTATAAAAGTTGTAAAAAAAAAGTTATAAAAATTGTAGAAAATGAAGGGAATAGTTTCAAAGAAACCTAGGAAGATTTATATGAACTAATACATAGTAAAGTTAGCAGAAGCCTGAGAACAATTTACACAATGACAAAAACTTTGAAAGATGTTAGTAATTCCAATCAGCATGATGTCCAGCCACAAGAGGTGACAGTCTTAGAATGCAGTATAAGACACACACACGAACAAATATGACTCTCTGTGTTTATACATACACACACACTTTTTTTTCTTTTGGACAAAACCAATGGAGAAATTTGTTTCACTTGATTGCACATCCTTGTAACATGGGAAAAAATTAAATTGGACTAAGATTTATATCACTTCAAATTATTATTCCACCCTTTTAACACTGTCAAATAAACATCTCTTACTTTACTTTTTGTTCCCTTTATTTGCTTATCCAATCACTTCCACTGATGAAACCACATAAGTTGAAAAGACAATCAAAGACAACCATGAGAATGCATGGGTGCCCTGTACTATCCAGCTGATAGGAATACATCCAACAAGTCGATTTCCAAGAATGCAAAGCATCATAAAAACAAGAGCAGCCTATACTGGGGCAGCAGTACCACCCACAGTCAAAATTTAACAGCTAAACAAATGATGCTTTATATTATGAGTAGTCACCAATCATACATCCAAAATATACAGTAGAATATATATCAGGGCTATGGATGTACAATTCAAAAATATGTGTTGGTTTGTAATCTTTGGGGGAGAAATGCCAATGAGATGGAGAAATCACTTAAGCAGTTGTATTCATCAGAAACTCCTTTGGTGATCATCCCACATTTAATAGAAGCAGCTTGTAATGTGGGCATATGCTCTGTGCAGTTGAAAGCTTTGACATTATCATTGTTTTAAATCTGGCAGCTTTTATATAGGATAGAATGGAAGAAGGAAAGGTAGAGAAATCAATTAGGAAGTATTTTCAATAATCCAGATATCAGATCTGGATGAGAACATATGGTAATGGGGAGGGAAAAAACATTCAAAAGATATTTCTAAATATACAAATGAAGACACTTGTTTTATTAAAATAGCAATACCTATTTTTATTGAAGAAAATATTCAAAACTGGGAAGTTAAAGACTTAATAGTCAAAAAACATAAATCAGGGGTACTTAACGTTTTTTATACCATGGTTTCTTTTAATAATCTGGTGAAGATTATGGACCCTTTCTCAAAATAATGTTAAATGCATAAAATAGATACAGATGATAAAAAAGGAAACTAATTGTGCTGAAATAGTTTTCAAAATATTAAAAACACTACATTAACTGAAAACACATTAAGAACCCTTGATTGAAATGTTCATTGCTTTTGAGAACTGTAATAGCTTTCCTGATACAAGATGGTAATGATATTGTTCAATTACCCATAATAAAACTGGTTTACTTCCCGATAAATTCACAAGTATCCTGATTTCATTAGTTTTGGTAAACAAAGTGACCAAATAATTTAGTTTCCACAAGTCACTAAAAAAATTAGGAAAACATATCAAAATGGATCATAGCTTCAAAACACATGTATGTACCTTAAAAAACGAAACTGCTGAGTAGTCCAACCCCCCAGATTTACAGATGAGGAAAGTATTGAGAGGAAGGGCCTGGGCAGTGAAGTAAGTGGCTTTTTCAAGGTGGAGATTCTGTTCGTAGGAGGCAGGAGACCTGGTTCCTCATCCTGGTTTTGCTATTAACCAGCTGTGACAATATCTATCAAAGTCCCTACTTTACTTCTCTGAAACCTAGATTTCTTATCTGTAAAATAAAGGTGTTTGACTGACTAGATGATGTCTCAGATCCCTTCCAGGTCTAAATTTCTAAATTCAAGTTTATATCAGACTCTCAGAATGTGATTTTTGTAAGGAAAAATGACTAGAATGTATCTTCCTAATGAGTCTGAATTATTCAAATAATTTTACTTAAACATCTACCATTTGACTCAAAGAAATGTCATACGGAACAATGTTAATTAATGAAGCACATTAAACCCTCTAAAAATGAAAAGAATAATTATGAGTTGCCTTAAAATATCTTCTAATATGTACAGAAGAAAATACATAAGTTTACAGAGTTCTTTTTTATCTTTTTCACAGAGAAGCTACCCTTCATTTTCTTCCTGAAGAGGTTCCTCAATTATAGTTATTGTTTACAATACCACACTAAAGTCAACTTAATATATTAAAAAATAGAGTTGGGAAAATTGCAGAAAACCTCAACAGTTGACAACCATTCTTGTTTGGAAGGTTCAGAAGTAGTTCAGATACGGAAAACAAAGTTGCAGGAGGCTTTTCTGCAACTGAATTTTATTATCAAAAATCTAATGAATAATAGCAACAGATTTTCCAAAATGGAGGGGGGGGGGGGCGATATTAAATGTTGATTAACTGAAACCACTGGGAGAGGTTAGTAAGGTATGTAACAATCATCATGAACATAGAATGAGGAAAGAGCAAGGCATTCAGAAGGTCAGTCAAACCTAGCACACAGTAAAGACTGAATCTGCAGCACAAATTATCAGAGAACAGATTCCATCTTTCCCTTTGAGCAACTCATCAATATGAATGAACACAGTCTCATAAGACACATTCAAAGTACGATACGCAGGTACTTTGAAGTCACATGTTGACTTCTTTGGACAAATGGAAAACCGGCTGAACACAAACACAAATGTGGAAAGGGAAGTAATTATGGGACCGAGACCACCAAAGTCAAACTGATTCATTCCCCAGTACTCATTTATTCTGCAATGGCGGGGTCATAAGGACTGGTCTAAGGGAAATAATAGCATAGTAATGTCCCTGGTTAAATTTAAGAAATAACAGTAATCTCAGTCGGAAAAGAAATGTTAGTTCACTTTCCAGAGGAGATGTAGCACCACCTCCCTTCTTTCCCCATGTCCATTTTGTTATTCTAAAAGAGGGAACAGAGAACAGAAAGTCTGACGCTGAATTTGAACTCAGATATTCCTCACTCCAGGCCCAGTGCTCTATTTGGGACATCCTGAATAGGAAAGCAGTTGTGTTAATATCTATTTTTCTAATTAAGAGACATTCAGATGATCAAAAATGTTTTACTTTTCTTAGTACTTACAGTCTATATATTCTACTATTAGTTATACAATTGCCCCAAAATTATTTTTAGTTATTTCTCTTACATATGTCTTGTTTCCCTAACTTGACTACAAGACCCTAAAGTACAGGATCCATATGTGATACATCTTACAAGTTCTGATAATAAGTTTTATTCTTTTAGCATTGTCTATGTCTTGGAAACTGGTCTATTTCTGGTCAACAGTCCCCATCTAGCTACCTAGTACAGTGGACAGAGAGTCAGGCATGGAGTCAGGAAGATTTGTATCTTTATGGGTTCAAATCTGACCTCAGACACTTATTTGCTGTGTGACCCTGGGCAAGTCACTTAAGCCTGCTTGCCTCAATTTTCTCATCTGTCAAATGAGTTGGCAAAGGAAATAGCAAACCATTTCAGTATCTGTCCCAAGAAAACCCCAAAGAGGGTCATAAATAGTTAGACACAACAGAACAACAAAAAGTCCCCATCTTTTCCCAAGTGGAGGATAAGGGTAGGCAGGGAACTTTGGGGTAGTAAATTAAAATTTATTACCAACTGGATCAGCCTCAGACATTTACTAGCTATGGGCAAGTCACTTAACCAAGTTTGCCTTAACTTCCTTATCTGTAAAATGAGCTAGAGAAGAAAATGGCAAACTACTCCAGAATCTTTGGCAACAAAACCCCAAAAAAGGTCACAAAGACTTGGACACAACTGAAAAATAACTAAACCCCACCAACAATAATCTTCTAATTTGGGATTAATTTCTACTATTATCGGGGGGCGGAGCCAAGATGACGGCATAGCAGCAGCAACATATCGCAGCTCTCACATAGCCACCCCAAAATACCCATAAAATAGGACTCTAAACCAATCCTAGAACTCCAAAACGCACACAAAGATACTTCCCACTAAAGTCAGCTC
>CM053589.1:118346147-118363442 GCA_028646515.1 Pseudochirops corinnae
CTAGTCCCCAAACTACCCTTTCTACCAACAGTTTCATTTCTTGGGTTTTATCTAAAGTACTTGGGGGGGGGAGGGCGGGGAACTGTCTGTGTAAAAATATTTAGAGCTTTTTTATTGAATAAGGGCATGGGACAAAGCCCATTTCAGACTATGGCACCCTCAGCATGGCTCATACCCTAAGTGATCTATTCATAAATTATAAAGGATACAAAACCAGGGGTTGCCACTCACAGCTAGTAAGGAATATACATACACACACACACACACACATACACACGTGTGTGTATGTGTGTGTGTGTTTGCATTTGTGTTTGCCCTTTGTTGCTTCTTAAGGAGGTACGAAGAAGTTCCTTCATCAGTTTGACGGAATTATAGGACAGCTAGCTAGCTGAAGGACCAGCCATTCATACCCCTGGTTGCTTCTGTAAGTGGGACATTCTCTAAGGAATCAATTGAGACCTCAAGATCTCTTTCAGAGGATATTAGGAAGTTATCTCCAACAAATGAAGGAGTCTTCCTTGGCATGAGAGAAGAAAACACATTGTAGAGAAAGAACCCAGCTCCTGAGAGGCCATTAGTTTTTGGTTTTCCCCTTTTGCCTTTCTCTGCCAAACTTCAAGGGGGATGAAAGAGAAAAGAAGGAATGTCTGTGTCCTCTTCACCATAAGCAAGTGCATCCCAAAATGATGGCCCAGCAAAAGAGGTCACGTGAGGCAGAGGTCCAGAGATCCTAGAAAGACAAGAATCAGCCCTTAGCAGTAAGGAGATGAACTAAAAACCAAATGACTTTCCCTGAAGAAAACATATTCCATCACTACTGTTCATGTATCATTTCAATAAGAATAACTAATTATAATTAATTATATATTATATAATTAATAAATTAATGATAAGCTAATAATAACAATTATATGGTGCTCAGTGTGTGCCAGACACTGTGCTAAACTGTCTACAATCATTATCTCATTCGATCCTCACAATAACCCTGTGAGGTAACTGCTGTTATTAACCTGGTTTACAGATGAGGAAACTGAGGCAAACAGCAGTTAAGTGATTTGTCTGCATTTAACTATCTGATTTTAATTGTCAGAATTTTAATTTGAATTCAGTTCTTCCTAACTCCAGGACTGGTGAACACACTATCCACAGCATCACTTAGCTGCCCAACTGTTTTTATTTTGACTTATTTGTTCCTTCTGACTGTTTATTAAAGATAAACATATCAGCCGAGGGCTCCTGGAGTTTTATAGTTTTAGTATTTTACTTTAAACTCAAGTAAACACACCTTTATTGAGTGCCTACTGATGCAAGGTTCTCCGTTAGACACTACTGCAGGGTACAAAAGTGAGTAAGACCTGGTCCCTGCTTTCAGAGTGTAGTTGGAAGGAGTACATGTGCTAAGCTCCTATAACTTCCCACATGATAAATAATGATTATAGATCACACATGTCTGGAGGAATAAGCATCCTATGAAATAAGCATGATGTTTTGATGGATCTATGGGTTCCACTTCCAACAGTGCAAACCAAAACCATTCATGCCTTTCCAGACATAAAGAAGCACTGGATCCAAACTGGCAATAGAAATTGGCTTATCCACCTGAATCTTCTGCCACCTTTGTCACTGAAGAGCTTAACAGAATGGTCTTATCTAAGTTACAGATGGCATTTCTTCCTATTTCTAAAAGATTGGCTTTGGCATGCTAAAGCTTTTGGTAATACACCCAAGCTAACCCCCACACTATCAAAGATGGCCATTTTTCTTTTCTTTTTGTTATTGTTTTTAGCAAAAACTCCCCTATTTAGGAAGTTGAATAACTTACTCAAGAAAATAACTTAGGCGGTATCATGCTAGGTTTTTAGTAGTAAATATTTAATATTTATTTAGTGTGTCCAGCATTTTTATAAATCAGACATTTAAAAAATTCTTGCTCATAGTTGATAGGCATTCATACATACCTGGCTCTGACAGGAATTTAAAAGCATGGATATTGTTTTGCTTATATTGTAACTTAATAGGCCTTTCAGGAACCCCATGTTTGAACATTTGGAAAACATGTTGTCTGCTGATCAATGAGGTAACAGAAAAGACATGATGAGTTACAGATGTTGAACACAGCAGTTTTCCTTGGGCCTAGTGGATCACAAATGGGAGCAGATAGACCTTTTTTTTTGTACTTGGTTTATATGAAGCTAATAAGAATCATTTGGTCAGTTCAAGGAATGGTCAAGGGCTCTTTTCATTTCAAATGCTGAAGAAAATCTTAGAGCTTCTAAATTCTTCAGAAATGAGGACTGGAAGAAGGGTGATTGAAGAGAGTTTACCTCTGCATATTGATAAGGTGGGACAATTACTTGCATGATATGTCTGACAATACATGATTCTGCTTTTCAGTACACTATAAATAGTAAAGTTGAATTCTAGATCAATAACCCCTAATGTACCTGTACTATACATTTTGTTACAGATGTCCTTATTTCCTCACAGATGTTTTCATACTTCAAAGAAATGCATGTACAAAAAAAGGGAAGCTAGGTAGTGAGTAAATTACCAATGCCATCTTCTGGTATTATTGGAATTTCTAAAACTTTATGAAACACATCAGCCACCACTTTGTCATTTATTTGTGTTCTTCAAGTAATGTTTGGTAGGAAACTGATGATATAGACTCCTTATTGTTGTCTTAAGGAAACAATCACCAAATTTTTGGATAGAGGGGGACAGTTTACCTGAATAGCATCTGTATGCCTGTTCAAGAATCTGTGAGGTGTATAATCTAAGTAAATTGCTTGTCTTCTCAGGGAAGAGGTAGGGGAGGGAAAGAGGTAGAGAATTTGGAATTCAAAAAAAATTTTTTTAATGAATTAAAAAAATTTTTTAATGTAATTGGAAAAATCAAATATAAAAATTAAGCCAAAAAAAAGAGTCTATGAGAGATTCAATTCATATGGGGTGGGAACTTGGCCCTATCAGGCTTGTTTTTCATTCTAAACAATGTAGAGGGCTGTTATAGAAACAGGATTTCAGATCTAACTGATCTGGGAAAAGAATCCTAACTATAGTACTCCCAATAAATGGTCATTTTCTTGTTTAAAAAGCTCTAGCAAGGGGATTTGCTACCTCCTGAGGCAGCAGATTCCGCTTTGGCATAGCTCTTACCATAGGTAAGTTTGTTTGTTTCCTTTTCCCTGATATCAAGCCTAAGCTGCCTTTTGCAGTTTGGACACGCTGCCTCTGATTCTGCTCTCTTTGGGGGCAAACAGAACAAGTCAAATCTCTCACATAAAGAGGAATATTTTATTACTGTGGTGTTGTTTGCTTGTTTTGACAATATATCTGCCACTTAAAACTGTTGTATTCAAAACTGAAATCAATTACATTGCAATTATCTACCAAATGAACAGGTTGGATTGAATATTCCTCTATGTCCCATCTGGTTCTGTAGATATGATTCTATTACTGAAAAACATTACATAAATTTGACCTCATTTAGGTTAGCGAGGCTGTTACTTTTCTGTTACTGACCCATAGAATAGAAAAATTCTGGTTCAGTTTGGGCATCTTGTTAAAGTTCTGTGCAATAATGGAATGTTGGAGGCTTCTTTGGCCCTCTGTATGGCCTACCTCCCAGACGGAGCTTTAGCCACAAACAAAATAAGTAGTTCTACTGGTTATTCCCTACCCTGATTGTTGTTGAACTATACCTGTCATAGTCATCTAAACCAGAAAACAGTACAACCATGTTATAGCACCCAAAGCCAGAAAAGGCAAGCACAATTATCATTCAAAAACTAAAAGCAAATTTGGTCTTTTTATCCCTGAATGAAGAATCACATACAGTGGCTGATGCTGATATTGTGACTTCTAAGTCTCATTCTAATTTTAATAGTCTATGATCATTATTAACTTATCAATACTTGTACTGTGCTAGGACCCAAGTATTTAAAGACAGAAATGAAGTAGTCTCTACCCTCAAGCAGTTTAAATTCTATTGGTCTCTCTATAATCATAACTTCCTGTCTTTTCACCTCTCTCACTGCCTCCTCCTAAAGCTATCATTGCTCACTACAAACTCTGGTCCTTCCCTACCATTCCCTGCTTTCCCAGGCCATCATGCATGCTCTGGCCTCACTACCTTCCCTTCACCATCTTGACTTGACCAGTTCAGCCTATACATTCTCCTCTACTCTTGAGCCTCTTCTCACCTTCTTCTATCATCCACCACCCATTCCTCAGCAAGTTTCAACCCTGAGTTTTCCATGAGAGCCACCATCTCCACTCCTACTTTCATGATGTGGAACACTGCTGAAGAAAGGATTGTCGATTTAGAGCTAGAAGGAATCTTGAAGGCCATTGAGTCTGATTCCTTCATTTTGCAGATGAGAGAAATGGAACTCAGAGAAGACTTGCCCAGAATTGAACAACCATAAGTGTTTGAGACAAGAATTGGACAACCACAAGTGTCTGAGACAGGATTCAAACCCAGGTCATTGTGATCTTGAGTTCATTGCTCTCTATTGACTTAGATTGCTCTCTATTGACTTAGCTATCAATCATAGCAACTGGGTCCACCAAAAATTTATATAAAATCTAAACCAGGCCCAAACTGATATATGATGAGACATTTATTCCTCTCTTGCTGGCTGTCATTCTCCCCAGGTTCTCTTTTTCCCTCAAACCCCTTTTGTCCCACCCCACCCCTCTCTCAGCAGAGGGTCCTATATTAATGAGAAAATTGAGGCCATCTAATATAATATAAGTTCCCTCTTTTCTCCTACACCATAATAGAAAATGTCTCCGAACTTTTTCCCAGTTTCCCCTCCTTTGTTCAATTTTCTGGGGTAGAAATGCTTCTTCAGTTTGATGAGTTTAATTACTTTACCTATGTATCCTATGGCCCAGCACCTCAGGTTCTATACTTACACTTACCGAGGTTCAATATGGGGGGTGATTCCCATAAACCATATCCTTTTTTTGCACTGATTATGGTTACTTTATTGATGGTAGGACTCTTTGCTTCTCTCTCCTACTACAGGGAGGTGTTGAGGGAAGGACTGTAAATGGGCTATGAGATCTCCAGTATTGGGAAATAGTTTAGGGATGTGTACTTCCCCGGTGGTATAAATCTTCTTTTGGCCATGGATAAGGATTCACAACTTTCCATTTTACTCCTTGGAGGCCATGTAGACCATGAGATTGTCATACCAAGTAATGAGCTTGACAAAATGGTCATCGAGGGCAATACAGCACCATCGTCAAAGGTAGAAGAGTAGATGTTGCTGTTAAAGTCACAGGATATAAACCAGTCCTCCATGTAGCCCAAGATGCCCAGTCTGGTCCTCCATGTAGCCCAAGATGCCCTTTAAGGATCCCTCTGAGCCATGTTTCACCATTTTCTTGAAATCACCATGTTTGGTAGGTTTTTCCAGGCAGTAGGAAAAACCCACAATAGGTACATGAGAAGTAGGAACATAGAAGGTCATGCCAATGAGCTGCCCATTCAGCTCAGAGATGACTTTGCTTACAGCCTTAGCAGCACCAGCAGAAGTAGGGTGCTGATCATCATAACACAACTTGTCACAGGGGCCGTCTTCCGCGTCTGGTTAGCAGTAACAGCATGGAATGTGGTCATGAGTCCTACCACAATACAAAGTTGTCATGACATTGACCAGGGAGGCCATAGTTTGTAGTGCAAGAGCCATTACTGACAATCTTAAGGGAATTATCATATTATCAAGACTATGAGTGCATCATTAGTACAGAGATAATAACACACTTAGTTCTGTTCTTTAAGTTAGCCCTGATCTTTTCCAAAGTGGGAAAGATACCAGACAATTCTACTATATACTTGGACCAGCATCTTCCCATTTAACATTGGTGGGATCATGCTTCTAGAAGATAGTAATGGCTATTCCATTGATCACCAGTTTTTCATTCTCAGCCTTAACAGCACCGTTGGACTTGCTATGGGTGAAATCATATTGGCACATAGAAACCATGGAGTTAAGGTCAATGAAGAGGCCTTTGATAGCTACGGCAGTCACTCTGCCTGAGGTGCATGTAGCCCTGGTCTCTAGGTACCCCAAATGCCCAAATCCGTTGACTATAACCTTTGCCATTCTGGTGCCAACCTTGGGAAAAGAGCTGAGAGCAACCATATCTCTTTGATTCATTTGATCCCTACCCAGAGTTGCTTCTGGGAAATCTCTGTTTATAACTCAAATATAGATCTCAAAGATATAGTTAAGAGGCTTTCCAATTTTCCATGCAAATACTTAAAGTAACACTGCTTATATCAAATATAGGTAAACCCACATAAAATGCATAAAGGACTCACAGTAACCCCTAAGTAGTTAACATAATTCTCTTTTCTCTGCAATCAGTCCCACTTTCTTCCAGACCCTTGTATATCCCCCAGTTTATTTGGCAACATAGTGTGGTTTGAAGAAAAAGGAAATCCCCCTTGGAAAGGAAATTGAACAGGACTGCTAAACCTACCTCTCTGCAGCATTCAGAAAGATTTTACTTTCACACCAGAGGACTAAACAGGCTTCCAACTTTATAGTACTATACCCAGGGAATGTGCTTTCTTGGAAGTTCAATGATCTTGCATTTGCTAACCAGGCAATCCCTTTCCCATCAGACTTGCACTGAGAGGATAACTCACAGTAATAGCAGAAGGCAAAGTCCAGACCTTCTACTCCTCCATGTTATCGCTTAGTCCCTTGCTTAGTCCTACCTTCAGGAATCATGTGCACTTGATCTAGCCCAAGAGGCTAGTGCTGCCCAGGAACTCCACTTCTCTCTTTAAAAGTCTAGGTTCCAGAACTCTTTAGGAACTCAAGATTGTCCAGAAAATTCCCCTTCCTTTATCCAGGATTCTGGGATTCAGGAACTGTCAGTCCAAGTGAATAAGAGTAGGTACAACTTCAAAGTGCTTCTGCTCCAAGGAAGCCATTAGTGGTTCCTGGGAACCAGGTCTGTCCTTGGTTCTGCTGCTCTCCATATCTTTAATGAAGGGAACAAGGGGAGGAAAGTGAAAAGGGCTGACTGCAATAGTCTACCTTATATAGATCCAGCAGAAGGACATATATCCAACAGTCAAAGCCAACCAGTCCATACCCAATGAGACTCAAGGTGATGTTTCTATATCAGTAAGGTTGGTAATTGGCAAAGAGCATACTTCAAATACTCTAAAGCAGTGGTTCTCAACCCATGGGTTGCAATCCCTTTGGGGGTTGAACAACCCTTTCACAGGGATCTAAGACCATCAGAAAACACATATTTCCGATGATCTTAGGAACCAAGATACCTCTCTTCTATCCATCTCCAGGCTGGTCCGCCCACATACAGATACGCCCACATACGAGTATTAAAGGGTTACGGCATTAAGAAAGTTGAGAACCACTGCTTTAAAGGGAGATGCAATCAAAATCCCAAATAAAATCTCTGTGCCTTTAAATTCATCTATTCCCATAATCAGCCCTACACTTGTGGCCTTGAATCTTGTCTTCTCTCTCCTATAGGACTTTGCCCTTCAGTCATTCACTCTCTCTCATCTTCAATTTTTCCTTAGCTGCTGGCTCCTTGCCTGTTTCCTAAAGGTACTTTAGGGTCTCTGTAAGCCTCAAAAACAAAACAAAACAAACCACCTTCACTTAATGTTGCCATCTCTCCAAGCTATAATTCTCTCTCTCTTTTCCTTTTAGTAATCAAATTCATAAGAATCATTATACTTACGCCTCCATTTTCTCAATTATCATTCATTGCCTCAACCTTGACCTCTTAACTACCTAATTCAATGACTTCTCTGTAGCTTTTGGGATTGTCTAAACTAACCCCTCGTCCTGGATACACTCTCCTCTTTTGGTTTCTGTGATGCTACTCTGTCTTCATTCTCCTTCTCCCTATCTGACCAGTCATTCTCCATCTCCTTTGTTGGACCATTGTACATCAACCCATTAAGTACAGTTGTCCCCCAAGACCCTGTCCAAGCTCTCTTTTCTCTTCTTTCTCTATATTTTCAGTGATTTCATCTCCCTTTGGTTTATTTCTCATTTATATATACATGACTATATAATTTACATGTTCAGCCCTAACCTGAAGGTGCTCTCTCCTGAACTCCAGTCTTGTGTCCCCAACTGCATTATGGGGACATCTGTCCCCATATGGATAATCAAATAAAATCAAACTCAACTTATTCAAAATGGAACTCATATGATGATCCACATAAAATATTTTGCAAGCCTTAAAGAACTGTATAAATGTAAGGTATCATTATTATTCATCTTCCCAGAAATATATTCCTCCAAACTTTTCTTTGTCCATTGAGGACATTGCCATCCTTCCAGTCATTAAGTTTGTGACCTCTCCCCTCTTCTTTACCTCCTTTATCCAATCAGTTGTCAATATTTGCCAATTCTGTCTCTACAATACCGGGAATAATTAAAAGCTAGCACTTACATAGCACTTTAAGATTTGAAAAGTACTTTACTAATATCTCATTTTATCCTCATTACAACCCTGGGTGGCAGGTGCTAAACTGAGACTCAGAGAAGGTAAGGGACTTGCCCAGAGTTACACAGTAAAAGGCTAAGGCAGGATTTGAATTCAGGTCTTCTCAGCACTCTATTTGCAGTGCTACCAGGCTGCCCAATTTCTCCATTGACATAGTAACTACCCCTAATTTGGGCCCTCATCACTTCTGCCTGCACAATAATAATAATTACTGGCTTTAAAGGTTTGCAAAGAACTTTTCAAATATTTTCTCATTTTATCCTCACAACAACCCTGGGAGGTCAGTGCTATTATTATTCCCATTTTACAGATTTTATAGAAACTGAGATAAATGGTTTTGTGTTGTTATTGTTTATTGTTCATCCTTAGTTCTCAAAGAGGAGGGACAATGAACAACAACAATAAGGAAACTGAGACAAGTAGGTTAAGTGACTTGCCCTGGGTCACACGGCTATTCTATTTTCATTCTTTCCCGGTCTCCAGTTCATTACTTACATAGCCACCAAATCAGTATTTCCCAACCTGGTTCTGGGACCATGTCATTCCTGCACTCAGAAATTTTTCGTGTTGCCCTCTTGCCTCAGGGAATGAAATACAAACTCCCCAGTCTGGTCTTTAGCGCATTCCACAATCTGTTTCCCACCTGCCCTTTCAGTTTTATTTCACATTGTTGCCTTTCACCTATGATATGATCCAGTCAAATTGGAAAACTAGTTAGTCATTCTCTAACTTATTCATTTCTGTCCCTACTCTTCCCATCTTTGCATTGCATAAACTGTTGCCCAGTTTATGGACCATTCTTCCTCCTCATCTCGCCTCTTGGAATCCTGTTCCTTTAAGACTCAGCTCAAGTTGAGGGCAGCTAGGTGGCGCAGTGAATAGAGCACTGGCCCTGGAGTCAGGAGGACCTGAGTTCAAATCCAGCCTCAGGCATTGGACAAGTCACTTAACCCCAATTGCTCTACCTTCTCCCTACGAAAAAAAGAAGACCCAGATCAAGTTCCACTTTCTATAGAAAACCTTTCCTAATTTTCCCAATTAATTCTCTGGTATCTGCTTATCTGTGTCCATGTGGCATATAGCCCAATAGAAGGTAGGGCCCTTTTCAGCGTTGTCTTTGCACCAACAGTGCTTTACATATAGTAGATTTTTAATGAATATTTGTTGCATTAAGTTGAGTCAAACCTTATGCCAATGTTTTCTTTTTTATTTTCTTTTTAATTTATGGAATAAAATGAGCATTTCCATAACATTATAATAAAAAAATTATCCAGGAAACCGCAAATTATGTGCAACTTGCTATAATAAAGTTATCACGTAAGTTTCTTTTTTTCAAGCCTTATAACAGTGTTTTCCAACCTGTGCATCGTAACTCTTGGGTGACCTGTGTGAAAAAATTATTTTAAATCTTAGTGATCATTGTCTTGGAGCCTCAGAGTTCAGTCCACACCCCTACCCCACCAGCCCTCTGTCCCTTGAAAATTCAGTCTCTTCTTTAGAAAGACATGATGAGATTGTATTGAATCTTCTTGTCATGGTCAAACCAGACCTAAACCTGAATTGATTTTATCGTACTTAGGCTTGGGTGGAGTTAGATTGTTCAGCCTAGATAGTTCAAGACTGGGAGTGGTCTGGTAGAACAAGTATTTCCTCTGAAGATAGAATGATGGCAGGTGGTATCAGCCCCTGGTATTGTACCAAGATGAAGTGACCTAAATCGGGTACTCAAGACCTTATTTTAATATGCTGACCAATCTGAGTTGATTGGCACCCCTTGAGAACACATTCTCTTTGAAGAACATATAAACCTGTACTCCCAAATCCCAAATCGAACCAGTTCTGAACTGTAATTCTCATTCAATGTATGTCAAGCCAGCTTGAGATAAATTAAAACATGCACACATAAACCCTAATTTCGTTTGTCTCTTTCTTAGATTGTTTCAAAATTGGGGTTCTACACCTGACAAGATCAGTTGTTGCCATCATGACTAGCAACTTAAAGGTAATAAGGTGTATTTAAACACATAGGCCTCCAAATAAACTTAACACAATTGCTGAGGATTAAGATCTCCACCTTCAAAATTTCTTTTTTTTTTTTAAATTAAATTCAAAATTTCTTAAAAGTCCCCGTTTCCAAGTTGCAGATTGAGTACATCTCCTGAACACATGCAATTCAGGGACTACTTGGAATTTCTTTACATCAATGAGAAGAGAGAATGTGTTGGTTGGCAAGAAAGAGATGCTTCCTTTCTGTTACTTGATTGATCTCCTTAACTGGATGAATCCTTTCAATTCAGGTTTATTTTAAAGACAAGATCAGCCATTCTTTAGCTCCTAGATACCTGAGAGGTCACTATCAAGAACAGCTTCCAATGGGATCACCTTTCAGCCAACCCTGGCCTTGTAATAAGAATGATTCTCAAGGGACATTTCTCTTGAGTAAAATACATACAAAGAAAATTCAAAGTAATTTCAAAGGCAGGGAGACTGATAACAAAAGGAAAAAAAAAACATTTGTAGGAGGTTTCACTTGAGTTGAATCTTAAAGGAAGCTAGTTGGAAGGGCATTCTAGGGTGGGGTACAGCCTGTGCAAAGGCATGGAAGTAGAAAACAGGATGTGTGTGGTGCACAATGAGGTGGGTCAGTTGTCGTAAAGTGTGTCAGAGACAGTTTGTGAGGGACTTTGAATGTGTTTTTCCTAGAGACAATTAGGAGCCACAGAGAAAAGAGTGACATGGTCAGATCTATGCTTTTTTGTATCCCTAACTTGTGATTTCTTTGTTATAGGGAAGTCCTAGTGAAGAACTACTAATACAAGGTAGTAAGTTCTATAATTTTAGTCTGAAACTTGACTGAGGTACAGTGACTAAACCAAGGTCACACAGCTCATATATTTAAGAGTCTTCCTAATTCTAAAATAGGTCACCTATCTGCCCTTCCATGCTGTCTCTCAGACATGCACTTTAATAAATGTCAATTTGTCAGCTATGTAAGAATGGATTGAAGAGGAGCAGCTAGGTGGTGCAGTGAATAGAGCACCAGCCCTGGAGTCAGGAAGACTTGAGTTCAAATTTGACCTCAGACTTAACACTTACTAACGGTGTGACCTTGGACAAGTCACTTAACCCCAATTGCCTGCCTTCCCCTGTCCAAAAAGACAAAAAAAAAAAAAGAATGGATTGAAGAAGGGAGAGACTGAAGGCAAGAATTCTAGCTATTGGCCATAGTCCAAATCTCATGTTCCAATCTTTAACCTTTTCTATTTTCATCTTTAAAAAAATTATAACACTTGTGAAAAATTGTTTTTCTTAGTAATTATTATCTTGGAGACTCAGAGCTCCCTCCATCCCCCTTTCTTCCAAAGTTCGGTTTCTTCTTCAGGACATTAAGATCTATTCTAATGGGTCTATTCCTGCTCATCCTGTTGCCCAGACAGGTCTGGGAAAATATTGATTCCTCCCTATTGTCAAGACAGGTGATAGGGAAATTGATGTCTCTTTGACCATGATTAAGTGACCTAAGTCACTATCGCAAGACCCTCATGTTGATATAGCCCACCTCCCAGTGTGTTAACCAATCAGATTGGCACCCCTTGGGAACACCCACTTTTCCAAGGATACATAAACTCATTACCCCCAGCCCCCAAATCAAGCCAGTTCTGGACTGACTCTCTTGGCAGGGGGAGGGGGGGGGGAAGGTCCATTCTGGACTGCAACTCCCATGCAATGCAGGTGTTTTGCCAGCTTGAGAGAAATTAAAAACATGGACACAACCTAATTTCATTTGAACAAACTCTGCAAGGTTGACAGATTATAGGAAGGATCCATCAGATTAGGAAACCCAGTGGACCTCATGCAGACTGTAATTTAGCAGATTAATCATAGCTAATCACCTAAGGCACCAAGAAATGAGGTGACTAGCCCAGGTTTACTCAGTCAAGTGTCAGAGGCAGGATTTTAACCCAGGATTTCTTGATTCTAAGTCCCAAACTCCATCTACTACTTTTTAATTTTTAAAAATTACTTCAATATTCTCTCTTTATTAACTTAATTAAAGACCTTTCAGAATATTTTCCATATATTAGTAGGTATACCTTAGAAGGTAGAGTGATACAGTGGTTAGAGAAGGAGGAAGGGTTGGGAACAAGCATTATTAAGCACCTACTGTATGCCAGGCATTGAGCTAAGTGCTTTACAAATACTAACCCATCTGAACCTCTAAGGTAGCAGGTATCATTACGATGTCCATTTTTAAGTTGAAGAAAAGTGAGGCAGACAGTAGTTGTGACTAGCTCAAGGTTACACAGGTAGTAAATGTCTAAGGTAAAATTGAATTCAGGTTTTCCTAACCTGAGGCTCAGAGCTCTAACCACTGCCCCACCCAGCTGCCTCACTAGCCCTGAATTTGAATCAGACCTCGTTATTTCCCAGCCATCTGGCAGCAGAAAAATCTCTTCACTTCTGTGTCTGTTTCCTCACCTATAAAATGAAGGAGCTGGACCAAATGATCCCCAAGATATCTAAATATATGCACTTGTCATTTCTCAAAAACCACAGGTTATTCCAGAGGTTTATTCCCATCTACCATTTTGAGACCCAATGGTTTTTATGAAAATTTGGACAACTAGAAGTACAGCTCAGAAAGAAAAAGGCTGGAAAACACTGCTACAAATACATTCATTAAAGTGAATGGTCATGTCTATTCCCTTGACTGTTAAATGGCTGGAAATGCCTTGGTTAATTTCAATAGGGACAACATTTTAATTGGAGGGTGAATTGTTTTCAGTATATAAAACAACAAAAAAGCTAAAGTTGGCTTATGATTATCTAGCAGTATTGGGACACCATCCAGTTTGAGGAGACCCAAAGCTCAATTTGAGGACTTCCAAGACAAACCCCACCTTTAGGCACTTAAACAGTGGTTTCCAAGGAAGATACCTCTTAGCAATCTGAGCATTTGGGCATGTCTGTTGATGTCCTGAGCAGCAATACGGGTTTTTCAACTTCAGACTTGGCCAGAACCTTTTTTTTTTTTAAATCAAAGGAAAAGAGGAGGAGAAGGAAGAAGAATCATAGGATCATAGATTAAGATTTAGAAGGAACTTCCAAGATAACTAGTCCAACACCCTCATTTTACAGATAAAGAAACTAAAGATCAGAGAGCTTTAACATGTTATCTAAGGCTGCATAGGGAGTTAGTAATTTAACTTGGATAGAAACCCAAGTCCTTTGACTCTAAAGGCAGTTTTTTGTTTTTGTTAGATTTTGTCGCTTTTGGGTTTTTGGTTGTTATTGGGTTTTTCTTGTTTAATTTTGGGTTTTTTCCATTGTACCATGTGTAAGACATATCAGGCATTCTCCTGCATCTCAAATTGCTAACTGGTTGAGTTGCCATAGAATTCTAGAATTTAGAATTATAAGGTAGCTTAGAGATCATCTAGCCAAATCCCCTTCATTATACAGATGATAAACTAAGGCCAAAAGAGCTTACATCAATTACCAAGGACATACAAGTAGTAAGGAGAATCAGGATTCAAGCCCAGGTCCTCTGAATCTTCATGTTGTTTCTTTTAGAAAATATCAACTGGCCAGAAATAGGATCACAACCAATTAAAACCTTTGTTGACTAGTCTGATGTTGATTGACACCTCCTATGCCCTCTAGCAAGAAAGGTAGACTACATTTTTGCATATGTGTATGCAAAATATATATAGATATGTATATATATATATATATATATAGGTGTCCGTATACATATATACACATGTATATAAACCTATATATCTATATACATATGTGTACACGCATACATATATCTACATATATGTGTACACATGTGTGTACGTATGTGCACACATCCATATATATCTCTATATATCTGTATCTATTGCTGTTGTTGTTTGGTTTTTGTTTTCAAAGAGGACCAATGACATCATGAGGATGGTGTCTTGACTTGTGTGTGAATTGGATTTAAATGAGGCAGAACTGCAAAGTCATCAGCCTCACTCTGTCTTCCAGAGACAAAAATCAAGATGACTGGCAATGGCCCGGGATGCAGTGGATGACCTTGGCATCATTGATGGGGTCTGACCAAGCTCTAAGCACTCAAGTTATCCTAATAGTAAAATATCAACCCTTGTGCATAGGGAAAGTGAAGTATACTTCTGAATTTCAGGGTAAGATGAAACCAAAAATACCGGGTGCTATAAAAGCCCAGGGCAATTCACGTAGTAAGAATTTAATGTTTGTCAAATTAATGAAATTATGCTCCATAGCACTATTGATATGGGACATTTATAAAACAATGGTTTATCATCTTAAACAAACAAAAAAAAGGGATGCGTCTTAAGTTAAAAACTGCATTAAATCTTCTTTAAACCACTGGTAATCATTACAATTAGTTACACTAAATGACAACGCTAAAATATTATTTTAAATTGTTAGGTCTCTTTTGCTGAAGATAAACAGGGTTGCAGGTAAGGAGCATAGATTTATATCTGGAAATACCTGACTATCTAGTCTAACTCCTCTAAATTTGCAGAGGGGGAAACCGAGGCCCAGAGACATTAAATGCCTTGATCGGTGTCATTCAATAAGTAGCAGAGCTGGTAGTCATCTTAACAACACAATCAGCAAGCAAGCAAACATTGGGACAATTTTTATTTCATCATTTTTCACCCTAAGAAACAGTAAAGTAGAATGTTCACTGGACTTAATGTCAGAAAATCTTCATTGGATGCCCAGTTCTGACTCTTAGCAGCTAGGTGGCACAGTGAATAGAATGCAGGCCTGGAGTTGGGAAAATTAATCTTTCTTGACTTCAAATGTGACCTCAGACACTTACTAGCTCTGTGATCCTGGGCAAGTCACTTAACCCTTGTTTGCCTGCCTCAGTTTCCTCATCTGTAAAACGAACTGGAGAAGAAAATGGCAAATCATTATAGTATCCTTGCCAGGAAAACTCCAAATGGAGTCACAAAGAGTTGTACAGGACTGTAATAACTGAACAATAACAAAAATCCCCATTTTTCCCAAGGGGAGGATGAGGGTAGGTAGAGAACACTGGGGAAATAAATTAAAATTTATTACCAGCTCAAGACTCTTTGCTGGCCTCAGACGCTTCCTAGTTGTGTCACTCTGAGCTAATCATTTATAACCCTGTGTGCCTCAGTTTCCTCATCTGTAAAATGAACTGGAGAAGGAAATGGCAAAACACTCCAGCATCTTTGCCCAGAAAATCCCAAGGTGGTCACAAAGAGTCGGACACGACTGAAAACTATTGAACAACAATGAAAGCTCTATGACTATGATTATGTATCAGCCTCTCTGACCCTTAATTTCCTCATCTGCAAAATGGAAAAATAATGCTTATACTACTTCAGAAGACTGTTGTAAGAAAAGCATGTTGTAAACCTAAAAATTAAAGCCAGTCATTATTTATTTCATTCATTGTATTGTTTTAATACTTGTTGAGTTTTTATGCCTATTTCATCAAAGCCACTTAATTATTTTTTATCCGTTCTCTTAAAAAAAAATTCCAGTGGTTTGATCCCTTAATTTAATCTCTGTCAGTGAAAGATTAAAAAGAGAGTAATAATAAAAATATGAAGGGGGAAGTGAGGACAATAATTTACACATCAAAGAGAGTCCTGAAGCTAATGGATTTTTAAGAGAAACAGTCATTTGATATTCAAAAGAACTTGCCCAAACAAGAGAGAGGGCCTAGCTGTTAGACAGCTGGATGTTATGCCCTGAGAAAATAAAAGGTGACTTGAGAAAACCACTAATGGAATGACCAAAGTTTTAAAAGTCATTTAGGTTTTCATTGTTTCACTCACTTATTTTAGATTGATGATGGTCACTGTTAGGACACTGTCCAAAGACCTAAAAAGAAAATTACTTTCTTAAATCAGTGATTCGGCCGGCAGGCCTCCAGCCTCAAAGCTGACCTTGACTCTTCCCTGTCCAACATTCTGACAGTTTACCAAGTCCTATGGACTTGAACATTTCCCATCCCCTTATTTCCATACACAGAAACTCTCCCCTAGTTCAGACCCTCCTTGCCTATGGCCAGGACTATCATAATGGGCTCCTAAATGGTCTCTCTGCCTTACCTTTGTTCCCTCTTTGATCCAACTTCCACACAGATGCCGAAGTAATCTTATTTAAAGCACAGGTGTCTCATTCTCTGGCTCAAGGAGCTTCAGAGGCTGCCCGTCTCCTACAGAATAAAATACATACATCAGTTTGGCATTTAAAACCTTTCATAACCTGGCTCCAGCATCTTTCCAGATGAATTTCATAGAACTCTCCTTCACACACTCTATTTCAACCAAATGGCCTACCTTTTCTTCCTGTAAAAGTGACCATCCCAGCCCCCATTGCCTGAAGGCCATTATGTTACATTTCACCCTTTCCCCCAGGATTCTCCTTTACCTTTAAGGAGGTTTGTGATATCTGTTCTGTCATTGGCTCAAGCTCCTGCCAAGTAGTTCTCCCCAATTCTAGAGGTCCTTAGTACCTCAGTTCTTTTAAAATACTTAATAGTCAGATTACTTTTTGCAAAGGAATATTTACTTCATAGGTATACTAAGAGCAAACTTACAAACATTCTCAGCCCCTATCCCATCCCCAGCACCTAGAGGCATAATCCTCCCTGTACCCCAATTGTGTCTGGAAAGAGGAGAGGGATTATGCTTATAATTTAATTTAGTTCTTATATAACATGGTATATTGGTAGGTATATAGCTACCAGTGGATAGAGGACCAGGCCTCCAG
>CM053589.1:118374785-118406304 GCA_028646515.1 Pseudochirops corinnae
GATGTGATTTCTATTTGAGCTCAGTTCTCTGGGACTACTTTTTCTAGATAAGTTATCCTAGAGTATCTCTCTGCTAAATTCTTTCTGTTTAGACCTTGCTATAAGAAAAATTCTGGCCAGTTTCTTGTAAGATTTTCTGAAATCTGGCATTGTTTGTTGTTGTTGTTTGTTTTATCACAATTTTCTGGGAGATCAGTTATTGTTAGATGGTCTTGCCAATCTCTGAAAAGAGAAAAGGCAGTTCAGAGACTGGACCAGTGATTGTTATCAGTCCACTCCTGCTTTGGAGGCTGGGTTAGGCAGGGAAGAAGCTTACTCTGGGATAGTGCTGTTGTTGTGCCCTAAATTCCTACACTGGGGTGAAACCCTGATGATTTGTACCACAGTCACATCTCTGATTATACAGCCTTAGTGTTAGGACAAAAGTTATAGATTGACAGACTCTGCTTATGATTAGTGAATTTGTTCAAACTTTTTGTGTACTGATCTATATTATCAATTTGTATTACTTCTTGAAGTCAGTGTACCCCGTGCGTTACTACCTGCAGCATCTAATAAACCTTCCATTTTATCTTCTTAATTTACAAGCTTCTAGTCAATGAATCAGTCAGCAAACATTTATTAAGTCCCTCCTCTATGCCAGGTACCATGCTAAGTGCTGAGGATACAAATCCAAGTGAAAAAGAACAAGTCCTTGCCCTCAAGGTGCTGACAATCTAATAGTAGAACACTGAAGTTAAAAAATGGGTTAGGGGGAAATGGGAAGAAAAGGGTCCCTGTGCTGCCACGGGGCCCTTGTGCTGGGTAAGAGTTCTGTGGGTACTGCTATTGCCGGGGCCTGTTTCAATTAGTGGCCAGACCTTTATCATTTCGCTGGCACACACCTAATCCTTTCTATATTTGTCCTTTGTAATAAGGAGGAAATGATTACTTTTAATCCCTCAAAATTCAATTCCTCCTAACTTCTCTGAAGGTAAACTGAGTTCTGAGTAAATTCCCTAGTAGAACTTGGAGAAAGCTTAACTTACCAGGCTCATAGGCCCAGGAACAACAAAGCTGGAGGGCCTAAAAGGCAATTTACTGTGATTATCTTCAAAATACAGTTTTTAAGAATACAGAAAATACTCACATTGCTCTCTTTGGTTTTCCCTCCTAAACTGTCACATACGGTTTAGTGTCTAATCTCCCCGAATTGGAGTGGGGGAGAGAGAACCTCACGGTAAGCAACATCTGTCTCACCAGGTATCACCAGAAGTGCCACCAGAAACATGAAAGCCAGGGCTATCCCACCTTCTTCTGCATTGTCCCTCCCACATTTCAGCAGGCTCATCGTTTTTCAGTCCTGCTGATTATGGCAATTGTTCAGGCGGTGGAACAGACTCAGACCCATCCCCTAGTAATTTAGTTTTGATATTAGAATGAAAATTCACCAAGAGCTCCCTCTTCTCCTCTCCTCGTTATCTCAGCTCACTCAAATGCTTTCTTACATTCTCCTCCTTCACCCCTGTCTCCCATAAGGAGATGACTCTTTTCCTTGCCAAGGTAAACTCTTCTACCTGCACAAGTGATCCCATTCCATCTCATCTTCTCCTGGAGATTGACCCCTCTATTATCCCCTCCTTCACTTATCTTCAGTATCTCCTAGTTCTTGTCTCCAGGATACTTTCCTTTTGTGTATAAACATGCCAATGTCTCTTCCATCTTCAAAAACCCCTCACTTGATCTGCCCATTTATCATCCCATTATCTCTCCTTGAGATGGCCAACTGCAATTAGTGCCTCCATTTCTTTTTCTCTCACTCTCTTCCAAACCCTTAACAGCCCAACTTCATCATTCAACTAGAACAGCTCTTTCCAAAGTTACCAATGATCTCTTAATTGCCAAATCTAATGATCTTTTCTTAATCCTCATCCTTCTTTATGTCTCTGAAGCTTTTAACACTGTAGAGTCCCCAGACTGTCTTCTCTTGGTACCATCTCCTTTCTAGATTCCCAGGACATACTCTCTTCTGGTTCTCTTCCTACCTGTCTGACTGCTCCTTCTCAAGTAGCTTCCTTTTGCTGAATCTTTATTCAAACGACATTGATTAACTCTGGGTGTCCCCGAGGGCTCTGACCTAGTACCTCTTTTTTTTTTCCTTCCTCTATACGATTTCACTTTGTGATCTCATCAACTCTCGAGGATTTAATTCATATCTCCATGCTGATGATTCTCAACCCTAACTTCATGGACCTCCAGTTCCAAATCTCCAAATATTTATTAGATATCTTTAACTGGATGTCCCATAGACATCTTAAACTCAACATGTCCCAAACTGAACTCTTATCTTTTTCTCAAAACCCTTTCTCTGCCTTCTGAATTTTCCTATTAATGTTCTCCCTGTCATCTGGACTTTTAACCTGGGTATTATCCTCAATTCTGTCCCCTGCACCCCTTATCCAATCAATTGTGAATTACTATTGATTATATCTTTGTAACATCTCTTGGGTATATCACTCTGGTGGAAGCCCTCATCACCTCACACCTGGACTACTGAAATAGCCTGATTCAAGGCTCTCCCTGCTCCAGTTCATTCTTAACTAGATGTCAAATTGATCTTCTTAAAGTGAACATCTGGCCATATCACACACACACACACACACACACACACACACACACACACACACACACACACACCCCATTCACTGAATTCCTGTGGCTTCCTTTTACTCTCAGAAGAAGGATGAAATCCTCTCTTTACCATTCAAAGTTCTTCATAACCTAGTCCCTTCCTAATTTTCACTCTCCTTACACTTTTTCTCCCCTCCACATAACTGCAATCCAGCGACACTGGCCTCCTTAAGACACTACATCTCACAACTCTAGACTTTTCACTGCCTGTCCCCCATGCCTGGAATTCTTTACCTCCTCCTCTCTGTCTCCTGGATTCCATCAAGTCCAATTGAAAAAAATCTTATCTTCAACAGGAGGCCTTTCCGGCTCTGCCTTAATTCTGGTGCCTTCCCTCTGTTGATTATTTCCCAATTATCCTGTAGATATCTTTTTTCATGTTGTCCCTTCAATTAGATTGTTATCTCCTTGAGAGCAGGGACTGTCTTTTGCCTTTCTTTGTATCCATGGCATTCACCACAGTGCCTGATACATAGGAGAAGCTTAATAAATGCTTGTTGACTGAGCAAAATGAGACACTCAGCAGTCAGCAAATGCAGATTTACCTAGTCATGACAGGAAAAGGATAGTCAACAAGGACGGCATTGAGGACGCCTCAAGCTGATTTAGCTAAATGAAGTTCTCTTGCCTGGGTGGTCCATTGTTTTCCATTGCAACAAACCATCAGAGCAGGTACCTGCTGTCCCTAGCAGCAGTTTTGGAAGTGTTATCAATAGTTTGAGCCTTTAGCCAAACAAATCTCAAAGGGTGATCTCGATGCCCTTTAACAAAAACTAGCCAAACATGCATGATGGAAGGGTTTAGGATACTGTTCCTCCCACAGCACCCAGTGTTTATCCCTTACACAAGTATAATGGGTGTTAAATGAATATTTTTTGACTGAATGAATCAATGAATGACTTAAGACTATTAATCTTTTCCCTCTGTTCCCATATGGCAGCCTATCCAGAAACTGATTCATCCCTGCAAAAATGTTAATTCACAGGGGGAAAAAAATTAAACGATTTCAGTTACTGATACAATAAACATTTGCAAGGTGAGGAGAAGCTAGTAATGTTTACCACATCGACTGAATTTTTTTTTTCTTCTCAGGTTGTTATTTTGTGAAAAATAAAATAAGTTCTAAGGTATTTTAAATCTTGATTTAGCAATTTCCTATCCCCATGATGTATATTTCAGATCTGTCAAGTTCTTTTAAAGGACGTCTTTTCTTCCTGACACTTGGTGGATGACCTTGCCTTCTATTTTACAGAAAAGATTGAGTCCATCTGGCAGAAGTTACCTTCAAGTTCACCTCAATATTTAAATGTTACCACATTTATTTGCTCATCCTTTTCAGTAGCATCCAAGAAGGAGGGTGTCCCTTTTCTCTTTTATAGTTAACCTCAGTAACTTTAAAATGTGTCCTAAGCCTACTGTTTTCCCTCCAGAACACACTGCAATCTTATCATCTATGCAGGGGTGGGGAACCTGTGAAGTTTGGATTCAGTCAGATGGCTGCACTTGAGGACCGAGAGAGCCACATGTGGCCCTGAGGCTGAAGGTTCTCCACCCCAATATAGTTAACCCTTCTGTGTATATAGCCACCACATGCTATAAGGAGGGTTCAAGCTGAGCCAATGCCTTGCGGCAGCTTTTCATTTATCTGTTCTCCAAGCTTTAATATCTTAGGGTCATTTCACTTCTCAAGTTCTTTCTTTATATGAAAAAAAATATCACACACTCCCAGAGCCTCTAATCTGCCCAAACCAAAGTGAAGAGATGTTTTTGTCAACCTATGGTTCTTCTACTTAAGAAAACAAGTAAAAGCCCTTGCTGGCTGATAGTGTTATCTTTTGACCTATAGAATCATAGATATAGAGTGGGAGGGGACCAGGGGACCCTCTTGTCCAAAACTTTCATTTTACAGATAAGGACCCTGAGCCCCAAAGAGGTAATTGACTTGCTCAGTGCCGAATAGGTAGTAATGGAAAGAGGTGAGATTTGAACCTGGGTCCTCTGACCCCAAGTCCATTATTTTTCCTTTGGTACCACATTTCCACAGTTACAGTGGATCCCCTGCCCTGTAACAAATATCTTCAGACCTTCCATCTCACCCTACTTTTATCTCTTAGTAAACCCACTTCAAGTTACTCTTATGCACTGGAGGAATGTATATAACTTCAACTATTCAGGATTAATTTTTTGTTTTTTGGAGAGCTCGTTGTTAAATATTTGCCAGCACACTCCTGGACAAATAATATACTGAAAGTCAGAATCAGGCTCCAGAAAGATCTCTGGGGGCTGGAACAATGGATTAAAGCTAACTAGATAAAATTTAATAGTGATAGGTATAAAGGCTGCATAGTGGAAGGACTCAAAACTAGGCCATACAAGAACCATTGAAAGAATTGGGGAATGTTTATCCCAAAGAAGGAAGAAAAAAAACTTGGGAAATATGGTAACAATTTTCAAATATTTGAATGCTTTTCATGTGGAAGAGGGATTAACTTGTCTTGCTTGATTCGAGGGGGCAGAACTAGGATAAGTGGATAGAATTTGCAGGAAGATGCCAGATTTTATATTTAAATCTTTTAAATAATTACTATGGCTCTCAAAAAATGAACTAAACTTCCTTGGTAGGTAGTGAGCTGCTCATCACTGGAGTTGTGAAACAGAGAGTTAATTAGGACTGGTCAGAGATGTCAGAGTTCCCTTTCAGTTCTTCATTTTCATAACTATAGTATGAGAATAAAAAACAATGACCAGAGTCATTCAGGATAAAAAGTAATAGCAATAAAATGCTATAGATCATAACAAAAGATAGAAAGACACATTTAAATTTAATTTGCATTATTAACAATATTCTTCACCACTTCCTTAAGTGAAATCCACAAAAAAATAAATCAAGCCCTAATTTGTAGCATTTGCTGATTTCCAAGGTGTAAGTGATCACACTGAAAATTTAATCAGTTGTCAGGTACTAGTTAGCTCCAGCATACCCCTGCTTTGATTCCACAGGTCACTCTTTTCTGGGGTTAGCTGCCAGCAGACTCTGGAACGGACTGCAGTTGTTGGACCTTTGGGAATTCTCAAGATCATAGTCTAGTCCACACCATCTCCAACACTCATTCACTCAAAAGTGAGAACAGTGAAAAACAGGGTCACTCTGTGTCTTCCAGGGTGAATAAATAGCTTCCTGAGGAGGCCATTCTCCTCTCTTTCCACCCAGATGCTGATAGTAGTCTTTATCACCAGGAAAGAAAGACACCTATTGGACCAGTCAGTGACTTTTGTATGTAGGCACATCTCGTTCCTGCTCAGCAGCCAATCCGCAGTCTCCTCTTTGCCACACAAACAGAATAATCATAGAATTACCTGCACACACCCAGAAATAGTAGAAATAGAGAGCAGGGTCTTCCATTATGCGCTCTCTGAAGCAGTCTCATCAAGCACACACATAGATCTCCTATTTATGCTGCCAGAACTGGGTTCTCATAGGCCAAGCCCTGTGTAATAAACCCAAAAAAGCAAGTTGGAGGCCTATTTTAAAGGGCTTTACATGACAAACATGGGGAATCTGCATTTTTACCCAAAGAAAAAGAGAGCCCTGGAAATTGCTTTTATCTCTGGCACTAATACAGAACCTTGCATTTAGCTATCACTTAATATCTGCTTATTGAATAGAATTAGTGTGATACCCATAGAGAAGGAAATTGTAATTTTTTTTGTGCCTGTATCTGGCAGCAGCACTGTGCTCTCTAGGCATATGGTGGCTCCTCCTGTGAAGTGGGGAATTTGATTTCTTTGGGCACTCAGAAACTTTATCAGTAGAATCTCCTTCCTCTGCAGCTGAGACACTTCCTTGGTTGGGGGCAGGGGTTCTGACACTGTGAATATTCCCAGAATTAGAGATTTATTAAATCTTAGAACTAGAAAAGACCTCAGAAGTCATCTGCTTCTCATAAGCAGACCTTTTAACTCAGCAGCCATCATAAACATGTGCCCCAAAGTACCTGAAGGTGGAATTTCGGGCATTTCTCTGCTCCTGCTTCTAGAAGCAGAACATCAGTGGACAAAGTTCAAATTTGAACTAATTTCACTCACCATTAATTAATGATACATAATCTCAGCTAGGTCCTCAACGCCACTTCACAATCCTTTTTTGTACTCTTATCATCTTATCATTCTCCTCAACCCAATTCCAAACATCTTCTGTCTTTCATAAAGTTCTCAGCCACATCTCTACCCATTCGAGCTCATAAGAGTGAACTTCTTGAAAGCAGGGCCTGGACTTTTTCCTCGCTTTTCTTTGTATCCCCATCCCTTAGTACGGTGCCTGGCATACAGTAGGAGCTTAAAAAATTCTAGTTGACTAACTGCATAGTCTAGCAAATCTTAGTCTCCTCCTTCAGATTGAGGAAACTGAGTCCAGTTAAAATGAGTTCCCTAAACTCCCTTACTCCATTAAAAAATAATGCAACTCCATTTTATTATTTCATAAATAAGCACACCCGAGATGAGTTCTTTTTTGGGTGATTGGCGATAAACATATTTGCTGAAAATAGCAATTAGATCATTGCATGAGTTACATAGATTCAATTTCTTTCCCCAAAATATCCCCAAAATAATATATTCTAAGTCATAAGTTTACAAACTTTCCTGACAAAGAAGTAATTTCCAAATTAAGTAATGGACTGAGGGGGAAAATGTATGGAAAAATTATCCATTAATGAATATATTATTTCACCAAGATAAAATTAATTTGGTATCTTTTTAGCATTTAATGTGGAAGAATGGAATAACATTGACCTAATGGTGTTGGGAGAGAAAATTATTCTATAATCTTCCCTTTTAAGTGATAAATAAGACTTTTAAATAAAGATCTGAGAAATGGGAAGTAAAGAAACATAACCCATTTCTCATGTATTTTGATCTATACTAGAAAAACTTTCAACCATATTCACTTATCAGTTTACTTCCTACCTCTATCCTGGAGTAGGATATTTATTTATTTGTATTTGTTCAAATTGTAAGTTTAAAATAAATATTTACATATATGAAATATATATATACATTCAAATTATAAATTTATATGATTTGGTATTTTTCAGATTAGAAGTTTAAAGGAAAATAAACCTCATGATGAAGATATTTTATTCTAGACTAATAAAGAACAGAAATAACAACATAACCATACTAGGTGTATAATAGGAAGATAACACTTTAAAACTAGTTGAAAGACCTAAGTACCAACATGGACCTTAGGTGGTGCACTAGATAGAGTACTGGATCTGCAGTCAGGATGACTCATCTTCCTGAGTTCAAATCTGGCCTCAGACACTTAGTAGCTATGTGACCCTGGGCAAGTCATTTAACCTTGTTTGCCTCAACTTCTTCATCTGTCAAATGAGCTGGAGAAGGAAATGGCAAACCACTCCAGTATCTTTGCCAAGAAGCCCCAAGTGGGATCACAAAGAGTCAGACGTGATTTTAAACGACTGAACAACAACAAAAGTACCAACACCAGTCAAGTGCTTTATGTGTAATCAAAATACAAATATCGTCCAGATCCTGAAGAGATTATCTAATCACAACAGGACAAGGACACGTGCTTTTTTAAGCTAAGTGTTTGATCCAGAACTTTCAGATGGGTATCAACAACTATGGTAAGCCCACCTATCCACCAGGAACTGGACCCAATAAATTCTACTTCCTGAGCCATTTTTTTATTATCAGTTAGCAAGTACTTGAAGCATCTTATCTTACCAGCTCAATTTTTTTCCCCAACAATAAATTTTTATTTTTCAATCTTTAAAAGTTCTTATTTTAGACAGGTTCTTCAACTGGTGGGTCATAGCCATCATCCCTTTCTACTTTTGTGCCCATTGCATCTCCTGAAGGTTTTCCAGAGCCACCACCTTCACCATGCAGTTCCATTAGCTTTCCCCATTCAAATTTGGGCTTCTTGAGCATCTTGACTTTTTGGACAAATGCATCATGGAAAGGGTAAATGGACTGGCAAACCTTTTCTATGTCTTTTCCAATGCTGTCTGGAATTAATTTATCAACAACATCTTTAAAGTCATTTGTCTACACCTCTTGGGTCATGATTTCCATAATTTTCTGACTAATTTGATGGACTTGTTGGTACTGGGCATAAGAGGTCTTATGGATCTGATTGTTGCGCTTTTTGGTAAAACCAACATAAAAAGAGGCAGAGCAAGTACCCATCAGTAGTTTTGACATCAACATGGGCTTCAATCATGGTCTGCCACTTTTTGACCGTGGAGCATGTCTTGTCCCGTGGTCCATTCCATGGAAATTAGTCAAACAATTTTTACTCAAAACATCTTCAATAATTAACTTGAACTTACAAAAAGCAACTTCATCATTCTGCAGATCAGCAAGGCTCACTTACAAAACTTGACCCTTAAGACCATCAGAGACAATTTTTGTTCCTTGAGTCCTTGTAACCAGTGTCTTGCCAATATTGCAAATGTTGAACATAGCTGATGCTTTTACATCATACCAATGCTTAAAAAATGGATCAGCACCTTCTTCTTGGCTTCTTTTTTGCCACCTTTGGTGTGGCAGTTATTCTTGCCCACTACCATGATCCCATTCTGAAAGCCAAAAGCTTACCAACTCAATCTTAACCATGTTAATGGGGCTCTGAATTTATAATTTCAACCAAAGCTACTTGAATAAGAAATTAAGTATATAAACAATAGCATTTGATGAGTTAAAGACAGTTAAAAATAAACAAAGTGTTTATTAAGTACCTACTATGTGCAAAGAGCTTTACAAGTATTATCTTATTTGATCCTCACAACAACCCATTTTTCAGTTAAGAAAATTGAGTACACCATAGGTAAGTAACTTGCCCAGGGTTATACATCCAGTAAGTGTCTGAGGCTAGATTTGAACTCAGGTCTTTCTAATTCCAGGTCCATTGGGCCATCTAGTTGACTGTAGTTCAAAATTGAATCAATTCACTTTTTCCTATTGTTTCCAGTTACTATCTTGGTGGCTGCTCAAATAAAGCTATTTATTCATGTAGATTTCCATCATTGAGAGTGGGGTTATATCTTTCTCTGGAAAATGTTGGCACCATTTTCTGTTTCTGTATGCTTGAAGACTTTCTAGATGTCATATATTATTAGGAACATGCTGGAAAGAACTAATCCATCACCCATTGCCACAGAATAATGAAGCAGTAGTGAATCTAATAATAGGTGTTAAAAAACAAATATATCAGAGAATAGGCAAAATAGCACTTAAACCTACTCTCATTAATGCTCCCATGCTTAGAAATTTTTACTTAGAGGACATTTGGTTACAATATAAAGATCACCCATGTCTGCTATATTCCAAGTGAATCTGAGTATCAGAAGACCACCCAGCAAATTCAAAGAGGTCACCACAGCACCCATGATGTCAGAATGGAGCATCCAAGAAAGGTGCTTTAGACCTAAATTCTAAGACAGAAAAGTGCCTAATTGGTAAGGCAACTACTGTTCTACTGTTCGGTCCTATCTGACTCTTCATGATCCCATCTGGGGTTTTCTTGGCAAAGATGCTTAAGGGGTTTGCTTTTTCCTTCTCTAGCTCATTTGACAATTGAGGAAACTGAGACAAAATGGGTTAAATGACTTGTCCAGGGTCATACAGCTGGTAAATGTCTGAGGCCAGATTTGAATTCATGAAGATGAGTCTTCCTGATTCCCAGCCCAGTGTTCTATTCACTGTGCCACCTGCTGCCCTTGCTAAGGAAAGTGGTGCTGTTAAAACAATGTTACTTGTGAAATATATGTAATATGAATTCTCTCCTTTATCTGCTGTGACCATATTGCAGCTTTTTCAAAATCTCCAATCTCATTAGAAATTCCCAGACCATAGTAGCACTCTAAGACCAACAGCAGCAACTCTGTCAAAAACCATTTTTCCCATCTGATCAACTTTAAACACTTTTTGATGGTTCAAAGGTTTCTTTTGATCCTTGGGTAGTTTTTCCATGCTGGGTCACAAAATTTTGTGCATCCCTGTTGTAGAACAAGTAATCCTGACTTGATTTTAGAATAGAATTACTCCAAGCAGGTGAAGTCTGGGAGGAAGAGTCCTGTGAGTTCAGAGACATGTTCAACTTGCTGCCAGCATGGTGTTGCAACACATTCACCAGTTATTCATGAAATACCCTGCTGGTCATCTTGGCAGTGGAGCATGTTAGAAACCCACACACTGGGCTCTCTGGCCTTGCCTCTTCTCTTCTTTCTCTCACCATAACTACCTATTCTCTCCTTCTTCCTTAGTCTATCAGATATGACTCTTTACCAAGACTAATTCTTCTGCTGGACTATTTTTTACCCTCCATTTTAATCTCTCTACAGCAGCTGATGCATTTGCCTACTACCCTCCTTTATTCTCTCTTCCTTCAACTTCTGAGAGAACATGATCTCTTGGTCCTCCTACTTATCTTTCTTCACTGTTTCTTCTTTGTCTTCCTATCCACTAATATGGTTATACCACATTAGTGGTATATTTTCTCCGTTTTCTGTCCCAGAGTCCACATTGTCCTGGTTGATGACTGACGGACTCGGTTGTTTTAGCAAGAGGCCCAGATATGCTTCACTTCCCACATAATTCAGCTCTCTAGATTTCTCCTCCATCTGGACAACTACCTCTTTACTCTGGAGAAAGCCCTGCCCTGAAGTCCTACTCCTCCTGACCGGTCAGTGCTTGCACAGACCACTGTGTAGCAACTGCTGTGGATGTGCAATCAATCAATTAACAAGTATTTATTAAGGACTATGAAAAACACTGAAGATAAAAATAAAGAATAAAATCAGTCCATGCCCTAGAGCAGTGGTTCTCAACCTTCCCAATTCTGCGATTCGCATGTGAGTGGACCCGCCTGGAGAGGGATAGAGGATCAGTGTCTTGGTTCCTAAGACCATCGGAAATACGTGTTTTCTGATGGTCTTAGGCGATCCCTGTAACCCCTGTGAAAGGGTCGTTCAACCTCCAAAGGGGTTGCAACCTACAGGTTGAGAACCACTGCCTTAGGGAATCTTGCATTCTAATGTAGGAGACAAAAGATATTCAAAACATAAACTATAACTTCAGAATAGATGCAAGGTAATCTTAAGAGGAGATGACCCAAGCACCTAGGTGAACTAGGTTTGGGGCAGCTTGTAACTGCTCTGAGGAGTTGATACTGGGCTCAGAAGGAGGAAAGTTAGGAGCTTGCACAGGAGTGGAAAGGGGTCCACTGATATTGTGTTGGGCTGTAACAGGTGAAGGATAGTTATGGTTAGGTTGGAGACATGATTGGATATTATGGGATATGATGTATCTGCCCACTCTCTGATTGGCTAGCCAGACATTACCTCTTGAGATCATGCCATAGCCTCCAGTTTTGAGACTACAGGACTAAAGAAGAGAAGACTTAATAGAAGAGGTAACATGGAGATGTACCAGCAATCTTAAAATATTTGCAAAGCTGGTATTTGGAAAAGGCATTAAAACTTGTTCTGCTTGGCTGCAGAGGCAGAACTAGATGCAATGATAAGAAGGTGGAGGAAAGCAGATTTAGTCTTTTTTTTTTTTTTCACTATGAATCTTCTTGTTTTTATTGTTAGGATCCGGGTTACTTGAGAGGGATGAAACAAGAAGACTGGGTAGCTCCAATACTTGGCTGGCCATGTTTTACAGGCTTGTAGATGATAGAGAATTCGCCAAGGTTGTGTCCAATCATCTCAGGCTTAATTTCTACCTAATTGAAGGTCTTGCTGTTATAGACGCCCACCATACTTCCTACCATCTCAGGCAGGATAATCATGTCCCAAAGGTACGTCTTCACTACCTTGGGCTTTTCCATGGGGGGTGCCACCTTCTTGGCCTTCCTTAGGTGCTTGAGGAGGGAGTGCTGTTTGCACCTCAAACCCCTGTTGAGTTGTCGTTGCTGTCAAGTACCATACAATTGCATGAGCTATTATAGGACATGTCCAGTAGCTGATCCAGGTCCATGCCGCAGTAGGTGAACTTCCGGAAGGTTCGCTTCTTCGCTCCACTTCCACCATCTTGTTTGCTGTCAGGAAAAGCAGGTGCAGATATTGTACAAGGCCTTGATTTAGTCTTGATGGGAAGAAAAACTTTCTATCAGTTAGAACTATATAAAGTGGAATGGGCTACCTTGGGAGGTAATGGATTCCTCCCTCCTTGGGGTCTTCAAGTAGAGGATGAAAGACCCCTTTTCAAGAAGGCTGGTAGAACGTATTTGTGTTTAGGAATAAGTTGGATCATTGGCCTTCAAAGTTCCTTCTAACTATGGGATTCTGTGATTCTATAAAAGGGAACAGAATTTGGATCTCGAAGAAATATATTCAAAGTCTGGTTCTCTTACTTACTCGTATTATTGTTAGCACTTAATTTGGTACTTCATCACTTCTACTTTTAAGTTTCTATTTCCTCAACTGTAAAATGAGTGGATTGGTTTGGATTACCTTTGAAATCTCTTTTAACTCAAAAATCTCATGACTAAGTGATTTTTTCAAAGTCACATACCTTATTAATGATGGACACTTTGCCAAGAAAACCCCAAATTGGGTCACAAACAACTAAAAATGCACTAGCAGCTTTTCAGAAGAATGCTACTAGCTTTTAAGATTCTGATTATACAGTATAGTGAACACTCTATTTATTCCATAACAAATCAAAGCAAAACATTCACAGAAAATCAAGGTATAACATTCAGAATTTTACAACTAATCACAGAAAATCAAAATATAGCATTTACATCAACTTATCACTAAAATGGCCACATAGTTTTCACCAAAGTGGTCACACAGCTTTTTAAAAAGTACATTCATTTAGTCAATCACAAAATCCTTAATTCAATCACAAAGTACAAAAGTTAAAGTTCTCCACCTCTAGGTCACAGTAAATCATAATCTTCTCAGTCAGTACACAGTATCCAAGTAAAGTCTTCTTTCAGCTTAACTCAAGGCTGGCTCTCAGCTTCCATGGTCCCACTTCCATGGTCCCAGCTCCAATTGTCACCTGGGTTCAAAAGCTCCCAGTTCCTTGTACAGTTCCTTGTCTAGTTCTTTGTCCAGTTCCCGTTCCATATTGAAACTCACAGTGCCCAGTCCACCTCAAGTTCTTCACAGTTCCTGTTTCTGGGAAGACAAAGCTTAACAGAGCTACAATAATATTCATACACATTCCTGGCACCATCATCAATTCAATATCTGCCTATGAAATCAACTCATACCCACCAACAAGGTCTGAGAACTCAACACAAATCATCAACATAGAAATCAACATAGACCCACGAACAAGGTCCAAGAGGTCAGCACAAATCATCAGTAAAGTCCCAAGACCTCCAAAACCCTCCTCCAGGACTTCTGTAAACATACAACCAGAAAATCCTCGTTCAGGGCTTCCAGTAAGGTCCCAGGGCTTCTGTACAAAGTGCCACAAACAAACATCAACACAGACAGAACAGACAAACAGAGTGCCAGGATACCACAAGTTTTCTCCTTCTTTACTCTGCCACCACAAGAGTCTTCTTCTCAATTCTTCCTGTCTCTAGCCCTAGGGCTCTCCTTACATAGTCATTAACTTCTCCCCAGGAGTTCACAAGTTCTAGGGTTCACAAGTTGTGGGGTTCACCCCCTTCTGTTTCTTAACAGACTTGATACAAGGCTCAAAAGAAGCTTGAACTGAAACAAAGTGCTAATTCAAGAGCTGAAACAAGGTGTGAACTACTTCTGTGCTTGCCATTACAACAACAAACAACAATAGGACTGAACCCAGGCATTTTGACTCCCAGTCCAGCACCCTTTTCACTACATATATTGCTTCTGAAATCATTCATTAACTCTTCTATTGTTACCCAACTGTAAGAATTCTTTTATGATTTCACTTCACTATGTCTGGCTTTCCCCCACGGGGTACAAGTAGAAAACTTATAATTCCAATTCTTTTTTAAAAATTTTCTTATAATTCCAATTCTTAAACTTTCCATTTTAGCATGTGCTCAGCCAACCAGTCATCATTCTTCTACCTAATTTCAATTCATAATGATTTAAATGAAGAATGAGGCATGCATTTTTGGTCATGATCAATGCAAGAATTTGTTTTGCTTGACTACGGATATTTGTTAGAAGGGTATGGCTCCCCCCCCCCTTTTTTTTTTTTATGGAGTGAATTGGAAGAGAGCAAAAACTAAATGCTTGTTACTTAAAAAGTAAAGACTAGCATTTCTGGTAGAGTTGTGAACTGATCCAACCATTCTGGAGAGCAATTTGGCACTATGTCCAAAGGACTATAAAAATGTGCATAACCTTTGACCCAGCAATACCACTTCTAGGTTTGTATCCCAAAGAGATCATAAAAATGAGAAAAGGACCCACGTGTACAAAAATGCTTATAGCAACTCTTTTTGTGGTAGCCAAGAATTGGAAATTGAGGGGATACCCATTAGTTGGAGAATGGCTGAACAAGTTGTGGCATATAAATGTAATGAAATACTACTGTGCTATAAGAATGATGAGCAGGTAGACTTCAGAAAAACCTAGAAAGACTTATATGAACTGATGCTGAGTGAAGTGAGCAGATCCAGGACAGTAACAGCCACAGTTTGTGAGGAATAACTTTGATAGACTTACCTCTTCTTGGAAATGCAAGGATGTAAGAAAACTCCAAAAGACTTATGACAGAAAATGTTGTCCACGTCCAAAAAAAGAACTATGGAGTCTAAATGCAAATTGAAGCATATTATTTGCTTTCCATTTTTTGGGTTTTGTTTCTTCTTTCTTGTGGTTTCTCCCATTCCTTACAATTCTTTTTTACAACATGGCTAATGTGAAAATAGGTTTAATATGAATGTGTATATAGAAAGCCTATATCAAATTACATGCTGTCTTGGGGTGGAGGGAGGGAGAGATGGGAGACAATTTGGAACTAAAAATCTTGTGAAAGTGAGTGTTGAAAGTTAAAAATAAAAAAATAAATTTAATTTTAAAAAAAGGAAAAAAAAGAAAAAGTAAAAGCTACAAAAGCCAAAAATGAATATTTATTTAAGGCACTGGTCAAAAGAAAACTAAATGATACAAAACAAAATAAGAAAATGATGCCTTATATATGAATTTTAGGTCAACCAATGGCTGATAAAGTCTTTCTTGGGAATAGAGGAATACTTGCTAGAAAACTGAGTGGTTACAGGTGTAGATTCAGTCTTTCATGGAAGCCATGTTGGATACTTACTGAAGCATGAAGGAATCAATGTTTAGCATTTCAGGTAAATGCTAATGAAAATGTGCTTAACAAAAAGAGAGATTAGATTAATTCATTGTAGGTACAGAGGACAGAGTATCAATAAATGGATTTCTAGTGAATCTAATAATAGTAATAATAATATTAATAAAGTACTTTGAAGTTTGCAAAGCATTTAAACTTAAGATATTATTTTTGTATTATTGTCATGTATAGATAAGATTCTTCTTTGAGACTATAAGCTCCTTGAAGACAAGGACTGTGTCTTATCTACTGTGTGACTCTCCCAGTACCTAGAACAGTGCTCTTGCCAACATCAAAAAAAATTCATATAGTACCAGAGATGAAAGAGTGTTCAAAGTTCTTATCTAGGAATTTACTGTGTATTTTGAATTAAACTGAAGATAATTAAATGATTTATCTTTGGATGTTAAATGTAAGTAGGGTTATCTCTCTAAAAGATTGAATCGAAATTAAAGATTAAAAAATTAAGTGTGACATTTACCATCATTTTATAGGTTTGGGGTTCCAAGGTAATCCCTGAGAAGGCTTCCATATTTTCTTCAAGTCAAATACTTGTAATTAAGATACTTTGTCACTAGGTATATAGTGATAATTTGGTTGTGGCCTTGTGGTCCAAAAATCTAGTCTCCTTAAGTGTGATTAACCAATATGGTATATGAACATAATGGAATTGTACTGTTCTATAAGAAACGATGAGCAGGAGGTTTTCAAAAAAAATCTGGAAGGATATACATGAATTGATACAAAATGAAATGAGCAGAACCAGGAGAATATTATATATAGTAATAGCAACATTGTGAGTTGATCAACTATGAATGACTTAATTCCTCTCAGCACTACAATGATCCAAGACAATTCCAAAGGACTCATGTTGGAAAATGCTATCCACATTCAGAGAAATAACTAATGGAGTCTGAGTGTAGATCAAAGCGTACCATTTTCATTTTCATTTTTTTGGTGGTTTTTTGCTTTTGGTCTGTTTCTTCTTTTACAACATGACTAACGTGGAGATATATTTTACATGATTGCATATATATAACCTATATCAAATTGCTTACCTTCTAGGGAGGGAAAAAATTTGGAACTCAAAATTTTTTTAAATGAATGTTAAAAATCATCTTTACATGTAATTGAAAAAAATAAAAAAACTATTTTTTTTAAAACTGTGATTAACCAAGAGAGGGTATTTAATATTATTTTCTAATGGTTTATAGTTTATGATGACCCCTTCTAATAGTTTTCACCTTTATCAATTAAATCTTCACAACTTGGCTTCAATCAGCCTTTCCAATCTCATTATACATTACTCCCCAAAATATACTCTATGGTCTAACCAAATTGGATTTCTTACTTTGTCTGATTAGCAACCCTCTCTCTCCCACCTCCATGTCTTTGCTCTAGCTGTCTCTATGCCTATATATTCCTTTCTTATCTCCACTTCTTTTTTTGTAGCTTTTTTTGGTCTTTATTAATTTGTTGGTTTACTTTTAGTTTGCAAGATTCAGTTCCACAATTCCTTGAGTTTCAAATTTTCTCCCCCTCTTTCTCCTCTCCCCCTCCCCATGGAAGCATGCAATCAAGTATAGGAACTGCAAATACTTTCACATTAGACATTAGTCAGGTTTTATCTCCACTTGTTAAAATTTTTTTGTTTTCTTTCAAAACTTGGCTCAAAACTTTTCCCAATTGTACTTCCCAGATGCTAACTGCTTCTTCCCCTCCAAAAAATTACCTTGTATTTATTTTCTATATTTTATGTGCCTATGTGTAAATATATAAATATTATTTCCCTTTATTCAATTAAGCCCCTTTAGAGAAGAGACATTTCACATTTGTCTTTGTATCTGAGTGCCTAAAAGAGTGACCAGCATTTAGTAGGCACCTAATACATGCTTGCTGATCAATTAATTATTTCCTATATGACCCTGGGTTACAACTGAGCTTTGAAATTTCAATTTGTGAGCCAAATTGGAGAATCAGCCCAATATCCCCAGTTATGCAAATACTGCTGTGACAGGCAGAGCTGAGTTGGACAACTACAGTGTTTTTCCTGTGACCATCTTAGCTCCTTACATCTTCTTGGTGCCAGTGGTAATGAAGTCAGGATGTACCTGCTTCTACAAAGTAAAACTGCATAGCTCAGTTGGATTTCCATTCACAGAGATAATCTTGATTATAAGCATCAGTCATTGCATTCCATCTTCTGGAAAAAAAATTATAACCCCAATGCAGGGAGGAAATGTTATTTATATCATGCCTACTATGTGACAGGCATTGTGCTAGGCACTTTTTTATGAATATTATCTCATTTGATCCTATAACAACACTGGAAGGTAGGTGCAATTATTAGCCCCATTTTATAGTAGAGGAAATTAAGGCAAACAGGTTAAGTAAGTTGACGAGGTCATACAGCTAGTAAATTTCTGAGGCTGAATTTGAACTCAGGTCTTTTATCTGCTGTGTCACCAGCTTTCTCAAGTTTGAAATAATAGTTTCACATTATCATATGTTATATTGTAATTATATATTACTGATTGCAGAAGTCTTGTCAGTGTGTGCCTATGAGAGTTTTTATGTGAAGCATTTCTTTTATGGGTAGAAAATAAAGAACTGTCCTGATTTCCATTGTTCATTTTGTACTTGCCCTTTTAGGGAGACCCTAGAAAGGAGCTAAGACTCATTGAGTATTTTTTTTCTCATGATGTTGGGGCTGGGGTGTAACAGGCCAAAAAAGATTTGACTTCTCTCTTAGGTACTTTTAGATACTCAGGTATCCCAAGGACTGAAACTTTTGGACCATATGAATAGATCAAGAGCAGAGAGTCACCATGGTAGAAAGGAAAAGGATGCAGCAAATCCACTTAACAGACCAAGCAGTGGTTATTATTGTTAAACTAAGGTCCTATGACCCTTTACATCGATAACTGTGTCAGATTAGTTCCGTTTATGGTTCCAGTACAGCAGTACAGGAATTCAAAGGAGCAAAGATCTCTTTTAGTTAAGGGGGGATGGAGGAGATAACGGTCAGGATATATGGTTCATTATGCAGAGATGAATGGAAAAGTGAGAAGAATATGAAAAAAAGGCAGGGGGATGGGCAAAAAGGCATGTAAATAATAAAAGGTGATGAATATAGAATAAGAAGTTATTCAGTTTTGTTAGAACTTAAGGGAGAGGAATCAAAAGAGATAGGAATAGAAATCTTAATTCATTGTGATTTACAATGTAACAACCTAAGGATTTTATAGTCCTCCACTAAAGTCCTACTCTGATGCCTCATCATGGGGTAGAGATGAGTCTAGATTCTTGAAGGCTGTGCCAATTAAACATAATCTTCATCAGGTCCTTCCTAGATGGAAAGACTGAGTAGAGGGCTCAGTGATGAACTGATGTCTTTTGACTAAGAATCATCCTAGTTAAGTTCAAAGAGGCTCATCCTCAGATTGACTACAGGATGATGATTTCTTAGGGGGAAGAAGGGACTCAGCTACTCTCAGAGACTTTCTACTAAGTTGAGGGATACTTTTGGTCTGTGATTGTGGAGCGTATAACCACACAAATGAAGTCACAGGTTGTTGAAATATTAAAGTATTTCTATAGTGCCAATTACTATAATATCTAGTGTATACATTTATCCATGTGACCCTTACATATAGGTCTCTGAAAGCAACGGGCTCATGAAATACTTTGGGTCAGCATTTATTCAAATCTGTAGCTTATGAACCCCCACTGAGATTTCTTTTTTTTTTTTTTATCACATCAAACCAGAAGACATATTCATTCAAAGCAAAGGCACTTAATTAAAAAATAGCAAAATGATTAATAAGGAAATTCCCCTCATGTTCATCTTCCATGGATTCCCAAGAAGAAACATATGTAGGAAATACATGTAGTATAGGGAGCATACATAGCCTGGATAACTCATATTTATAGTTCTGTCTCAGAAAGAACAGTTTTTTACCTCGGAATCTAGTGTCTGTTACTTTATTACAGAACTGCTGGTATCATTTGCTAGCCTGGTGTTGATATCTACTTCTCTATTGCGCTGCCACCTGACAGTTCTTCACTGAACCATAACTGTGTGAGTTCTATCCTAGGGTTCAGTGATTGGAGTTCTTTTGGGAAACAGCCAAGGGCTAGTTCAGTTCTTTTGTGAGTCAGACTCATAATTGTACCCAGCCAGCCATTAAAAGTCATTAGGTCAAGTCAATCTTTTTGAATAGCTTTGTTTTTGCCTCAGCAACCATCTCTTCCAGTCTGCTTGCTATTTGGATGAGAAAATTCCTTTCAGCTACCATCATGCTCCCAGTAACTAGAACTATCTATATAGATCGCCTTTTAATATTACTATAGTAAGATTGGAAAGGTATGGCAGAGCTGACAACCTTTGTCCTACATTCCTGTAACTACACTCAAATCATAACTTTCTCTACAGGTGCTTTGGCAGGGAAACAGTTTTATGTTGTGTTTTTTTTTTTAAACCCACTGTTTCTGAAAAAGACATGATAGTGTGAAATAAAGATTGACTACCAAAAAACAAACTGTCAAACTCTTGTCTTTTGTTTAAAACAAAACAAAACACTACCATAAATACATTTTTATGGGCACAATGGCTCTAATTTATTTGCTTTGAGCATGGACTCTTTTTTCCACAAGCTAGGAGAAGAGATTGGCACAGAATTCTAAAAGTCCAGTTGGTATCCTCAACCAGTCACAAGCATTGAAGTTATTATGCTGCTAATAGAAGAGTGAACAAAGGGCCCTTGTTATAATACTTTGAAAATGTGGAAATAGTTACTATTTGACTTTAAAAAAAACCCACACAACTGGGAGCTTTTCCTACTTTTAGGATGGAACTGAAATAAGGCCTCCCATCTAGAAAGTATTCTGATTATTTTAACTGATTATATTGTTGCTCATCCCACATTGTCTCTATTTTTTTATCCCTTGGGAATATACAAAAGTCAGACATCTTTTCATTCCAACTGGTTGTAATCATCTTAGTAAGTATTTGGTCCATCAATCCTAATCTTATGGAAGAAACATCAGTACTGTTGTACTGGGAGATTATCTGAGTTAAATCAAGCCAAGGATCCCATTCCATTTCCACCAAAATTTAGATAAGTGGGTTTTGCTGATAATGCTCCTAATAATGGTGCTATCTGCAAGTGTGTAGAGGAGATTGGAAAAACTAAGTGAAATACTTGCCATTATTTTATAGGTTTGGGGTTTAAAGGCCAAACTCAAGGAGGCTTCCATATTTTCTTCAAGATAATATTTGTAATTAAGATACTTGGCCACTAGGTACATAGTGATAAATTGATTGTGGCCTTGTGGTCCAAAAATCCAGGGTCTTTAAGAATGATTAGTCAAGAGAAGGTATGTAATATTATTTTCTAGTTATTTATGGTCTTTTCCCCAAAAAAAATCACCCCTTTAAAAAAAATCAGATCATAGATAGTAATGATTTTAATCAGTTACTTAGGAAGATGATAGATAATTCAGAGTATGATGAGCACTAATTGAGAAAATCCTTTCTTCCTACTTCCCCCACATTCTCACCCTTATCCACCCTCAAGCCTACTTCTCCAGAGTCTATATGGTCCTTTGTCTTATCCTTCTCACCAGAACACCTGATGTTTTATTGACAATCCTCCTTTTATCCTGGATCTCTTCATCTCATACTTGTTCCAGTTTTTGGTACTTGTGGTACATCGTGGAAGCCTAACTTTCTCCTGGTCACCCTCTCCAGTTTCTCATTTCACAGTGAGCCACTGGGAAGTGAACTTGTTCCTTCCAGATCTCCCCTCTGCTACCAACATTCTATAACCTTACTTTGTCTGAGTTCACTTCACTGTACTGCCAAGTTGATAACATCCAGGTTATTCTCCCTGTACTCGTACTTGAACCCTTCACTATACATGTTGATGTCACTCAAAATGCCCTGGATGCCCAGTCTAACAACCTCCTCAGCTCCCTTGACCCCACCTTTACTCTACTTGGCTATTGATAGGAATGGTGACATCTAATTTGCCATTGTCTACAGCTATGATATCTCTATGATCTCTAATTCTAAAATTCTCCTCTTTTATCATAATCTATTCTTTCAACTTTCCCTCTTCCCTACTCCTCCTATTGTCCTCATGATGACCCCTGGTCCCTTCATCCCTCTCTGGTGTCTTACTTTATTACCTTACTTTGGACTCACTTTTCTTTTTCAATATTTTGACCCTATAACTGATCAGTTCAATTAAGCATACACCCGGTGGTTTGTTGGTAAATATTTAATAACTGACTCAAAAAAATGGATTCACAACATACTTTTAAGATCAATTTGCATAATTAGCATTTTCCATCACTTTCTTAAGTCTAGACAATCAACAAAAGAATAACTCAGGCTTTGATTTATAGCATTTGCCAATTTTCAAGGTGCAAATGCTTATACTAAAAATTTGACAATTGGTTCTCAAAAGCTAGGTCAAGTTAACTCTAGTATACCTTTTCCTACACTATTGATACTTGTCCTACTGTTATCAATTGATATCCTCCCCATCCTCAACACTGGGTCACCCACACTACCTTTGTATATGCCTCTATGTTGGCATGCTATTTTTCCCAAAAGAATATTGGGACAATTTTTTTTTGTCTATCTATTCCTGGTACCTAGCAAATTTTAGGTGTTTAATAAATGCCTGTTGAATGACTGATCTTTTTTTTCTACTCCTGGAAAAGATTTGGTAATGGATGGAGGGAAGCATGATAGCTGCCTTTAACTATTTGAAGGGCTACTACATAAGAGACAGATTAGACTTATTCTTGGCTCTTGGGCTAGAACTAACACAAATGTATGGAATTTGCAAAGGAGTAAATTTAGGTTTAATGTGAAGGAAAACTTCTTTGTCATTAGAACTATCCAAAAGTATAATAGGCTGCCTTGAGATACTCTCACATTTAATCACTCTTCCTGTTTCTCAAATATCCAATACCTGGCTTACATTCTTCCTTTCCAGTCCCTCTCTGTCATCTTCAGTCTCTCCCTTTTCTGGCTCCTTTCTTGCTGCCTGGAAATATGCCTAGGTCTCATTCATGCTGAGGAAACACACACAATTCTATTATCCCTTCAAGGTATCATCCTCTATCTTGCTTCCACATTACTGTCAAATTTCCAGCAAAAAGCTGTCTACTCTCACTTCTTCCATTTCCTTACCACCTAATCACTCCTCAACCCTATATAATTAGACTTCTGCACCTACTACTTTCTTCAAGATTAACAATGATCTTTTGACTCTGAATCTCAATGGTTTCATCGATACTTACCTAGATTTTGAAGAAGCAACAAGAAATGTTGTAACTAGCAATTTTGGTTCCTGGAGACAAACAACATAAAATGGTACTTGGGGCAAAGAGAAGTAAACATATCCTTAAATCAACCATGAGGAAAAGATTTAACATAGGCTTCATTGGGGGAAAGGAGAAACATTAAAACCAGTCCCTGAGGGAAACCATGGGACGTTGTGTGATCACTGCTAAGGATACTGCCACTTATGGATGGCCTGAATGGAGTTGTAAAAGGGACAAGTTTTCATGATAGACTGCCAAAGGGACAGGGGGAGAGAGAAGAATCGAAACAACTGATTGCTTTCAAGTTTAGTTATTGTTGTCAATCAGTTATAACACAGTTGAAAGAGTATATAATATTAGTATATTAATATTAATACAACTATAACATAACTATAATTACATACTAATATTAGTATATAACAAATTTCTTAATTGTATAATTTCTTAAAATCATTTAAAATTTTCTGCCCTATATATTTTGATACCTGATGGTAAAGACCCAGTAGTCCATCCCAGTTACAACTGTATTAGCAAGGTACCATGGCAAAAAGGCAGGATTGGGAATAAGAGAATCTAGATTTAATATCTGTATGACCTCATCCAAATTACTTAACCTCTCTAGGCATCTGTTTCTTCATTTGCAAAATGAGAGAAGTGGAATAGATAATTTCTAAAGTCCCTTATAGTTCTATAAAGCTATAATCTATGATCTTACTATAATAGCCTCCTAAGCGGTCTCCCTGGTTCCATACTCTTTTCCCCCCAATCTACCCTCCATGGAGCTGACAAAATAATCTTTTGAGGGTACAGCTCTTATATTATTCTCTCAAAATGACTCCCCATTGCCTTAATGTAGACAACACGATCTCTTCAGCATTGCTCTCTGCAATCTGGTTCCAACCTACATTTCCAGTCTAGTTTCATGTTCCTTCTCTTAATGCACACTACTGAACTCCTGATATTTCTAAAACTTAACCTTCAACCTGCCATCTCAATGTATTTGAACAAGTTGTCCCCATTCCTGGAATTTACTACCTTCTCATCTCTGTCTCTTAGAATCACTATCTTCTTTCAAGATTCAACTCATATGCTACCTACCCCAACTCAACCAATAGTTAATGCTCTTTCATTCTTCAAACAACCTTGTATTTACTTATGTCTATATGTGGCATAGAAAGAAGGTAGAAGAATATGAGAACTATCACCTTATAAAACATCGAGAAATTGTCAGAGAGAAAGCAAGTTTACAGAAAGCTTGGTGAGAGATCTAGTTAAACTGAGTCATCCCAAGGGCACGTAAGGAGAAAAATGTTGTTGTTCATCCTTCCTTCTTGAAGAGAACCATTGATATCACAAGGGTGATGTCTTGACTTGCACATGAACTAATTTAAGTAAGGGAAAAAAAGAGGAAAGCACAACCAACAGATCAAAAATGGACAAGATCTATAAAGAATTTTGTTACAAATTCTTATCTCTATTAGTGATGACATTTAGATTCTAACAGGATATCCTACATGAGGAAGTAAATATGTCACTAAAGAAAATAAAAATGGGAAAATGGATGGACTAGACCAAGTAGAATAGCCAGTGTTTATGTGTCACTTTAAAGTTTGCAAAGTGCTTTACAGATACTATCTCAGATGACCATTCCAACAACCCTGGAAGGGTTATACTATTATTATCTCCATTTGACAGATGAGAAAAATCAGGCAGGTAGAGGTTAAGTGACTTTCCCAAGGTCACAGAGCTAGGAAGGGTCTAAGGCTAGATTTGATCTTCTAGCTCCCTAGCTCCAGGCCCAGAACTCTAGCTAGCTCCCTAGCTCCAGGCCCAGAATTCTATCCACTCTTGTAGGAGACATGATTTTGAAGACATTGTAAAATCAATTGGAGAAGGAAGTGGCAAATCACTCCAGAATCTTTGGCAAGAAAACCCCAAATGGGGTCACAAAGAATTGGACATGACTGAAAACAACTGAGTAACAACAAAAAGTGATTCAGAGAATATGAATAAGTATCAACCTACATGCGTACTTTCACATTTCTCCAAAGCCTTATGAAAATAATTTGCACATTACCAATGGCATGAGGAAGTTGTGAGGAAGGAACAGAAAGGAAAGACTTAGGCTTTTCCAAATTATATTCTATAATATGCTCCATCTTTACAGTAATGCAATTTATTGAAAAGCTTGGAAAATAAAATATTCTACTTTGCCTAAAGCAAAATGCCATCTTAAAAGCTCTTCTCCAACAATGGGTCTGCTATGCATATACTCAAATCATACAAGATTCCTTGAAAGGTATAACAACAGGGATAATCTTGTTTGATAATCCTATGCTTATTAATATCAAGTGAGGCATAAGTCAGGGAGCTGTATGCTCTCCAAAGGCCACTGTTAGAGGATGTCCAGCACAGAATCCAAATCAAGGAGGGAGTTCTTATAGATGGTGAGGTTCTCCAGATGCCTGTTTGTGGATAATATTATGCTCATTGTATAAAGCTTCAAAACATTTGCAGAGCTTTCTTAATTAGATCCAAATTGTTCAAAAGACCATTTTTAAAAACAGTATAACTCTTCTTAGTAGCAGAGTTAATCTGACTCCTTCAGATTAGGGAACCAAAGACTCTCTGTTCTCTGGCCATTCTACCCACCAGTGACTTGATCTACCAGCTTGCTGATATGACTCTTGACAATCCGTGTTCCTTGGCAGATTTGTATCTCTCTTCCCTGTCTCCTATACCTTAGTGGCACCCTCTATTCTCTACTCTATACTGTACCACGTAGTCCCATTGAGCATTATGTGACTGCCACATTACCTGCCCAGATAATAGTGCCCAAGGCACTTACTACCTCAAGAAGAACTTTTCACCAGTTACCATCTTATTTTCCCTCAAAGTTACTTAGTCTAAATTAGGCTAACAAATATATGGGAAAAAACAGTTATAATGCTAATAAATTTTTATTAAGCATAGTATTTAGCACTATGCCAGGCAGTTGGGCAGAAAACAAAGCTTAGATGAGACACAGTCCCTGCCATCTTGGAACACACATAGGTCAGAGAAAGAATATAGTTCATTGGAACCAGGCAGTCCAGAGGGCACAAATATCAAAGGACAAGGCAAGGCAGGCACTCAGACACCTGGGCCATTAGTCAGAATCAGGATATCATCAAGTCAGTGCAAAAAAGAGATGACATGTCAGCCAACTCCCAAGAAAAACTTAATTCTCAGGCAAACTCCTATCCCCACCAGGAAGATTTCTGTATATTTCCTGGAGAGGGAGAGACTTGTCCCAGGACTTAGCAAACCTCGGTCCAGAAGGTGGTGACAGTTCAGTAGTGGAAGTGTATGGGTAGAACATTAGAACAGATCCTGACGTGTCCTTTAAATGCAATGGGCTTTCTCACTCAGTGATTAGTGCCTCATTGTGGCACAGAGGTGACTGGATTCTCAAAGGTTTATACCTGTGGAGCAAGTTCTGACAAGTCCTATTAGTCTGGAAAAGGCTCTGGGTATGGTCCAGCCACAGAATGTGGGCGTCAACCTATGACCAACCTAGGCTTGCTAGGGGTAGGGAGATGGTTGGGGAGAATATTCTACACTACATAGCCCCTTCCAATGGAGCATGCTCAGAATGTCCCCACCTGCTTTCATCTTCCTTTTTTCCACCAGAGGGGTCTACCTCTGAAAGGACTTAATGCTTTAGAATAACAAGGCAAACCCTAAGTGATCTGTTGTGGCAGCCATCCCAAGACAGCAACAGCAGAGTTGGGGTGCTACGTTTGCTAAAGGAAGAAACAAGCCCTGCCCGTTTCCCTATCCCTCCGCATGGGAGAGTCAGAGCACCAGCAAGTCACAACCAAGAAGGTTATGCTGGGAGCTGCTTCTTCTTTCAATAGATGTTGTAAGGGCTGCAGTCAACCTGGGGATCACTGGTAGCTGTCCTTGTCGTTCCAAAATGCCAAGTCTTTCTAGCATCAAGCCAGCATGTGGCCAGAAGATGGCACCAAAGCTCCCACTTGGTACTAGAACCAGGAAAGATAGCTTTGAAGATGCTCCCTGGGGGTAGGTGGAAACTAAACCCATAGCCATTATGTTTGAAGAGGCTTATCAGTGGAAAGTTGGGTATCACTGAATGAATTACTTTTCTACTACTCATCAAACCATCCATCAAAGCACAGGAGAATTGCAATCTACCTCTGTGGAAAGAGTAATAATCCACAAATTAACAAGCACAGTAGTAGGTGCCAGGGATAACAGAGACAAAAATGAAATGGACCTTTCCTCAAGGACTGGCCATTCAATCAGAAGAGACAACATATTACCTATATAAATATATGCAAAGTAAATTGAGGGAATTTCAGGAGAAGGCACTAGCAGCTGGCAGAGATGGAGGGTGAGTGGTAGGAATAGGAAATCAGAGAAAGACTCCATGAAGGTGATAGTATTTGAGATGAATTTTGAAGAAAACTAGAGATTCTAAGAGGCAGAAGGGGAAAGAGAAGGTATCTAAGCATGGGGGATGGTGCAAAGCCTTGGAAACAAAAAGTCGAATGTCATGACTGAGGAAAAGCAAAAAGCCACTTGGGCTAAATCACAGAATACACAGAGGCAACACATACTAGGCCTAGAAAGGTGAGTTGGAGCCAGGTTGAGAAGAGCTTTAACTGTCAAAGAAGTTTGTATTTAATTCTAGAGATCTCAAAAGCCACTGGAGTTTATCAAGCAGGAAGTGGCATGGTCTGACATATGCATTATTCCTTTTGGCTGCTGTGTGGAGGATGGATTAGTGGCATGAGTCTCTGAGGCTATTCAATAGCTCAATCAAGAGGTGATAAAGACCTAAACTAGAGGGATGGCTATATGGGGAGAAGAAGATCAATGGAAAAGAGATTGTGGAGATAGAATCAATAAGACTTGGCAATTGATCTGATATGTGGTACAAGTAAGGATTGTAATAATAATATAATAATAATCCAACCTTGGATTCCTGGTAGTCATGGTGGTGGCTCCCTTTGACAGAAATAGAAATATTTGGGAGAGAAGTGGGGTTTAAGAAAACTACAAAGTTCTGTTTTGTACCTGTTGAGTTGAAGATGCTTAATGGACATCTAGTTCAAAATATCCAGTAGATGATGTAAAACTGGAACTCAAGACAGAGACTAGGGCTCAGACCTGAATCATGAATTAATTAATTAAAATGCATTTATTAAGCACATCCTATATGCAAAGTGCTAGGATTACAAAAAGAAAAGCAAGTCAGTCTCAGCTCTCAAGGAGATCACATTCTAATAGGGTGAGAGTATGCAACTAGGAGGTTTCAGAAATAAGTTGGATGGAAAGCCCCAGTGGTCTTTAGGGTACATAGCAGAGCAGACAGTAATGGATTTTCTTCAGCGTTCTTTCCATTAATAAAGCCATATCCATTTCTGACGTTGAACAATTGATGGTGCCAAAGACTTTGGTGAAAATAACTTTCTTTTCTGGTCTTTAGTAGCTGTGGCTACTGAGGAGGCATGGGCTATATAACACTGGCAAAAGACAGGCATCAGATATCAGCTCCATGAGGGTTGGTATGTGGCTTTGGGCACTGGGATGGAAGAAGGTGTACACAGAGATTTTAACCTATGTAAAAGTGAAAAGTAAACCCACAGGAGCTGATGAAATCACTTACAAAGAGTGTACAGAGAGAAGGCCTAGTACAGAGCCTTGAGGATATCCCTGTAATTGGGGATGGGACATGGATGATGATGTGAGGCTAGGAAGAAATGGTCATACATTCAGGAGAAGAACCAAGGGAGAACAGTGTCACAAAAGCCCAGAGAGGAGTGAATATGCAGGAGTAGAAGGTGATTCATAGAATCAAAAATACCAGAGGTCCAGAAGTATAAGGATTGAGAAAAGACATTTGGATTTGGCAATTAAGAAATTGTTGGTAACTCTGGAGACATGAATTGCAGTTGAGGAGACAAGATATGAAGTCAGATTTCAGGGGACAGGAACTGGTTTGTTTTTTTTTCTCTTCATATTCCTGTACACGTCAGGTGCTTAATAAATGTTTATTGTATTATATTAGACCATATTCTTCACATATGCAGTAGCTGGGAGACTGTCCTGTGATGCAAAGAACACAGGGCTGGAAGTCAAGAGATGTGAATTCTATTACAAGCTTTTCCACAAGCTAGTTGTGTGACTTTGGGTAAATGACTTCACCCCTCTTAACCTTGATTCTCTCATCTGTAATAGGAAGGAGATGAATTAGGTTTCTTTTTCAAAATAACATTTTATTTTTTCAATTAACAGGCATTTATTTTCTCCCCTTCTCATACCTCCCAGAAAAAAAAAGAAAACCAAAACCCTTGAAACAAATATGTATATTCAAGTAAGTGAATTCCCATATCTGCCATGTCCAAAAATGTGTGTCTCATTCCATATGTTTCATGAACTAGATTTCTTTTTTGTCTTTTTAAAAAATATAAATATTTTATTTTTCCAATTGCATATAAAGATAATTTTTATCATTCATTTTTAATAAGATTTGGAGTTCTAATTTTTTCTCCCTACCTTCTTCCCTTCCCATCCCCTCAAAATAGCAAGCAATATGATATAGGTAATACATGTACAATCATGTTAAATATATTTCCACATTAGTGATGGACTAGATTTCTAAGGATTCTTTTAACTATAAGATTCTACTCTACAAACCATCACCTAATTTTGTGGAAATATTGTTAATTATTGGCCCTTAACAGTCACTAGTTATACAGTTCAAAGCTTCATGTGATTAGTAACTCTTAGTGGGGTACTAATTAATGGGAACTGGGACACTTTCCTTGCTCCTTCGGAGAGGTGGCTGGGCTTATAGTAATGAGGTTGTATATTCCAGTGTACAATTCAAGGCCTACCTCTTGCACAGAAGGTCTTTCCTGCAGTACTATCACAGTCCAAGGGACCCAAGGAACAGATGTTCTCTTGAATAAGCTACAGCTGCTCCAGCCCAAGGCCACCTTGTTACTACAAGGTTGTTCAGGTTGGACCAAATATTTCCACCGGGCCATTGGTGCCACACTGGGAGAACACACTTAGCTCCAAAGATGAATATGACAAACCATTGGGGGGGAAATTGTTGGAAAATGTATTTTTTTCTTAACAACAGTCATTTTGACCTTGATGTAAGGCATCTCCTAAGGATTAATACTGTAACTAGCTCAGTATAAATAACCTTCTCTGTAATCTTCAGAGACAGCAATTACCCCAAGAAAATGACTTTTACTTTGGTTGTACTTACATAACTGACTGATAACGGGTTAGCAGCTCAGAAGCCTTTTAACACTGTCATTCTGCTGTTAGTCTCCAGACTGGAGATGTTTCCAGGGAATGGAAGATTGAATCTGTTGCCTTGGGCCCTGGGCCTGATGCATGAAGGTTGATTTGCATGGGGCAACTGGTGGTGGGTCTATGCAGAGCAGGAGAGAAAACAGTGGTTCCACCAGCTGGTTCTGAAAACAAAAACAAAAATTAGAGTTGCTTCTAGCATGAGGGTACTTATTTCTTCCCTAGGCACAATAAAGGAGCACCACAGAGTTCCTCTCTTTCTTTAAGAGGAATCAAAGGCACTATCTTCTGCATGAAGCTCTCTCCTGATCCTCCTAAATGATAATGCCCTTCATTCCCAAACTACTTTGTATGTACAGATACATATATATGTACATAGAAATATATATTTATTAACTCTATATTTATGAGGTATATGTTTATGTTAGAATGTAAGCTTGTGGCAAATAGGGATTTTTTTAAACGCTTTGTGCTGGTATCTTCACTGACTACCATCATGCCCTGGCTATTAGAAGGCATTTCAGAAATACTAGTTGATTAATTGATATGATATACCTCAGTGCTGTAATCTCAGAGCAGGCTAACCAGCCTAGCCTAGGACCAATTCTTATCAGCAGGTGGGTGAGTCTGTCAATATGACTAACTACCACTGGCAACCCAGTTCAGTTTTCAAATTTGTGGCAATAATCATTTATTTAGTCCCTGCTATGTGTAGAATGAGGCAGTTGGGTGGCACAGTGGATAGAGTACAAGGCTCGGAGTCAGGAAGACTCATCTCTCTGAGTTCAAATCCAACTTCAGATACTTAACAGCTTTGTGACCCTGGGCAAGTCACTTAGCTCTATTTGTCTTGATTTCCCCATTTGTAAAATAAGCTAGAGAAGGAAAT
>CM053589.1:118406804-118432111 GCA_028646515.1 Pseudochirops corinnae
TTTATTTAGTCCCTGCTATGTGTAGAATGAGGCAGTTGGGTGGCACAGTGGATAGAGTACAAGGCTCGGAGTCAGGAAGACTCATCTCTCTGAGTTCAAATCCAACTTCAGATACTTAACAGCTTTGTGACCCTGGGCAAGTCACTTAGCTCTATTTGTCTTGATTTCCCCATTTGTAAAATAAGCTAGAGAAGGAAATTGCATAGTATAGTGAACACTCTTATTTATTCAATAACAAACCACAGCAAAACATTTACAGAAATCAAAGTACAGCATTCACAATGTTACAACTTATCACAGAAAATCAAATATAGCATTCACAACAACTTATCACTAAGATGGCCACATAGTTTTCACCACAGTGGTCACAAAGTTTTGAACAAAGTACATCCATTTAGTCACTCAATCATTTAGTAACTCAATCATTCAATCATCCTTAAGGAGGCTTGCTTCCTTACTCAACCATTCAATCATCCTTAAGGAGGCTTGACACAAAGTACAATAGTCGAAGTTCTCCACTCATGGGGCACACAAGTTACAAATCAATTGCTATTCAGTCATCATTCAGTATTCAATCATCAGAAAATATACAAGCCCTCTAAGCCCTAGGTCACTAGTAAATTACAATTTCTCAGTCAGTACACAGTATCCAAGTAAAGTCTTCCTTCAGCTTGACTAGGGGTGGTCTCTCAGATTCCCTGGATCCCCTTCCATGGTCCCAGATCCTACCTGGATTCAAGAAACTGTTACCTGGGCTCAAAGGCAGACAGCTCCTAGGTCCATGTCCAGCTCTCTGAGCACTTTCTGTTCCATGCTGAAGCTCACAGCGTCCAGTCCACCTTAAATCCTTCACAGTCTCTGTTCCCAGGAAGTCGAGGCTTAACAAAGCCACAAACAGGTTCATACTAAGTACCAGCATCACAGTCATGCTTCCTCAATCTACAGCAGCTCCAGCTGGCCCCTGGACATCTTCAGCAGCTCCCAGAAGTTCCATCTGGCCCTCGGACTCAGCAGCTCCTTAGCAGAAGCTCTAGCTGGTTCCCAGAATCAAAATCACTTCACCCAGGTTCCCAAAATCAAAATCATTCTCTCCAACTTGAGGGGGAAAGGGGGGGGGGGGCTTTCCTCTTCAGTCTCCCTGGTGGCAGCAGCTTCTGCCTCCACTAAGCTTGCTCCAAGAAGATCTGTCTGACCCAGCAGGGACTTCTTATATACACACACGGCATTAGCTCCTTCCTGTTTCAGACAACCCCTTCCCGTTACATCAGCAACAGGGGTTCATACCTTCATTTCTTTAACAGAGGCTTGATTAACTACTAAGTGCTAAGTACCTTTCAGCTTAGCAATACAAAAGGAACTTCAAATTTCATTACTATTACAACAAACAAAGCCAATGCAACCAAGATTAGAAGGGAAGCAGAAGGCTGGGAAACAGTTTTTACAGCTGGTGTCTCTGATAAAGGCCTCATTTCTAAAATATAGAGAGAACTGAGTCAAATTTATAAGAATACAAGTCATTCCCCAATTGACAAATGGTCAAAGGATATGAACAGGCAGTTTTAAGAGGAAGAAATTAAAGCCATCTATAGTCATATGAAAAAATGCTCTAAATCGCCATTGATTAGAGATATGAAAATCAAAACAACTCTGAAGTACCACATCATATCTATCAGATTGGCTAATAACAAAAACGGGAAAATGATAAATGTTGGAGAAGATATGGGAAAATTGGAATACTAATACATTGTTGGCAGAATTCTGAACTGATCCAATCATTCTGGAGAGCAATTTGGAACTATGCCCAAAGTTATAAAATTGTACATATCTTTTGATCCAGCAATACCAGTTCTAGCGCTATATCCCAAAGAGATTATAAAAACAGGAAAAGGACCCATATGTACAATATTTATAGAAGCTCTTTTTGTGGTGTCGAAGAAATGGAAATTGAAGGGATGTCCATCAGTTGGAGAAGTGCTGAACAAGCTGTGGTATATGAATGTAATGGAATACTATTGTACTATAAGAAATGATGAGCAGGTGGACTTCAGAAAAACCTGGAAAGACTTATATGAACTGATGCTGAGTGGAATGAGTAGAACCAGGAGAACACTGTACACAGTAACAACCACATTGTGCAATGACTAACTTTGAAAGACTTAGCTCATCTAAGCAATGTAAGGATTTAAGACAACTCCAAAAGACTCATGATGGAAAATGCTGTCTATATCAAGAGAAAGAACTTTGGAGTCTGAATGTAGATGGAAGCATACTATATGCTCTCTTTTTGTTGTTGTTTTGCTTTATTTCTTCTTTCTTGTGGTTCTTCCCATTGGTTCTAATTCTTCTTTGCATCATGACTAACATGAAAATATGTTTACTATGAATGTATAAGTAGAGTTTATATCAGATTGCACGGCTTCTTGGGGAGAGGGGAGGAGAAGGAGGGAGAGAAAATTTAAAACTCAAAATCTTGTGGAAGTGAATGTTGAAAACTTGAAAATAATTATTAAAAAATTTACTTCCTGCAGTTTTTGTGTCTGGCCACAGTACAAAATCTCATCTTTCTGAGCTCTTAATCTTAATTTCTTTTATTGTTTTAATGAGCAAAAATCTATTTTCTCTTCCTCACACTGAAGAAGGAGGAAGAGAAGGAGAAGGAGAAGGAGGAGGAGGAGGAGGAGGAAGAAGAAGAAGAAGAAGAAGAAGAAGAAGAAATCTTTGTAAGTAAATATACATAGTCAAGGAAAACGAATTCTGGCATTGGCCCTATAAAAAAATATCTCATTTTGCCCCCAGAGGTCAACACTTTTCCATCCTCATAGATTCTCTGGAATCACAGCTAGTTATTGCTTTGATTAGAGTAAGTCTTTCAAGAGTGTTTGCCTTTTACAATGTTGCTGCTATTGCATAAAATGTTATCCTGGTTCTGTTCTCTGAGCTTTAGAATGTGCCTTGTAACACTCTCTCATGCTACCCCAACTCTAGTCAGAGGTGTGTCTGCCCTTTCCTACATTTTAAGATATGAATAGATAGCTAGCTCTCAAGGGGAAAAAAAGCCAGGCTACCTATAGTTATATGAAAAAGTGCTTCAAAAAACTAATATTAAAGAAGTTCAAATTAAAGCAATTCTGAAGTTCCACATCACACCCACAAGATTGACAGAGGATAAAAAAAAGAAAATTACAAGAGTTGGAGGGGCTGTGGGAAAAACAGGCACATTATCTGCCATTAGTGGACCTGTGAGTAGGTACAATCATCCTGGAAAGCCATTTGTAATTATGCACAAAAATTTGCTAAATAGTACATGTTTTTTGACCCAGTTATAACACCATTAGACCTACATCCCAAAGACATCAAATGAGGAATAAAAGATCTTCTATGTATAAAAAATATGTATAACAACTCTTTTCAGTGGCAAAAAAGGGGTTGCCCATCAATTGGCTATTGCTGAATATATTACCGTGGCATATGAATATAATGGAATACTATATGAGAAACGAGGGAAAACATGACATCAAAGAGACATGGAAAGACCTGTATGAACTAATGAAGAATAGAGTAAGCAGAAGCAGAATAACAATTTATAATATCAATATTATAAAAATGAACAATTTTAAAAGACTTAAGATTATTGTTCAACTAAATGATTAACCATCATTCCAAAGCACCAATAATGAAGAATGCTACTCACCTCATGACAGAGAGATGATGAACTAATGTGCAGAATGGGAAATGGATTTTTGGACATATGTTTTGTTTGATTCCATTTATGCAATATATATGCTCTTTCTTTCCTTTTTTTTTTTTTTTTTTTTTTTTACCTTTTCCTCCTACCTTTCTTCTTTTTCATCCCACCAAGTTCATGTCCAAATATGGCATCAATGCCAAATGAATCCTTTTTCATCTTCCCTTCCCTCCCCAGAAGGGTATTGATGCTAGGGCTTGCTCCTTGGGGTATTGATGCTAGGCTGACTAAAAACCTGAACCAGACTAAACTCCCAGACTCCTTAACATTGATTGACTCATTCTCCTGACTTTTCAAAACTTATAAGGTCATAGCCTCCAGACTAACCCTCACCTAAAAGGAAAGAACAAACTCTGAGGCAAAGAACAGGAGGGATATTCTCGAGCCACATGTCAGCTTCCAATGGGAAGGGCCCAAGACCATGCCCCTCACACCACTGTCTGCCTTCTCTCACCAGAATACCAAATGAAGGAAGGAGTCAGCCTAAGCAAAGGGCTAAGGTTTCCATCTTCTTGTATCTTTTGAAGGTATTTCCAGTTCCAATTCTACAACTATAGCCATGCAAAGAAATTGCTATTTACCATATAGTTAGAAGACTGAAACCAAGTACGTATTTACATATGGTCCAATCTATCATTGTGAGTTTGTCAGAAATAGGATCTCTAGCCTCTTCCATGTGGGAAATTACATCAGTGGCATTCTGTGCAAGCTTATAAGGACTGGGTTCAATGGCCAGTCCCCTATTACATAAAATAATTAGAAATATGAAGGAAAAAAAATACTATTTGGCTCTAGAATATCTAGCAAGGTGGAGAACTGCTGGCTAACCAAGGCTACACAGCAGCTTCTGTTTTCAGCTGCATTTAAGGACATTAAGTGATCACTGGTACTCATATAGGTGTAGTGGTAGAGGCTAGCAGGGGTGGGGAACCTGCAGCCTCGAGACAGTGCAAGCCTCAAAGGGTCTAGTCAACCCTGGCTGTGTCAAGTTTGTACAAGACACAAAGTAATCAATGCTTTGGGTGGAATAGTTAAGGAGAGATCCATAGTGTGAATGAAAAAAAGAGAGAGAATATCTGAAATTTTAGATAAGAACCTTTGCATTGAGAGGGATTGAATAACTGTGAATCTAGAGTAGGAAGAATCAGCCTTGATTTGAGAGAATGTGAAGACAGTATAGATGTAAATATAGATGCTTACACATCGAGCCTTTAGAGCAATGGTTCTCAACCTTCCTAATGCTGGGACCCTTTAATACTCGTATGTAGCCGTATCTGCATGTGGGTAGACCTGCCTGGAGATGGATAGAGGAGTGGTGTCTTGGTTCCTAAGAGCATCGGAAATATGTGTTTTCTGATGGTCTTAGGTGACCCCTGTGAAAGGGTCATTTGACCCCCAAAGGGGTCACAACCCACAGGTTGAGAACCACTGCTTTAGAGATTGTATAGGAGCTCTGGATCTCAGTGTCCTCCTATTCAGCAATACCAGTTGGGATCAAGAAAGAGAAAGGTATTTGTACAGTTGTACAGTTTGTACAGTCTAAAGACCTAGAGCTTGAAATGTGAATGAAATTAGTAGCAATAATGGGATGTGCAGTGAATATGAACACATGGGTCTGTGACTTTCTCGTCTTGAGCTGGATAATGCCTAAGCTTTCCAAACTAATCTTTAACTCCAGTTCAGATGGCCTAGCCTGGTCCATGATTCAACCCAGGCTAGAAACTCCTGCCACTGTGTCTGGTCCTCCACGTTGGAACTTTCTTTCCCATCTTTTTCTCTTTTCTCCTGGCCAATTTGATATTCATTCACCTAGGCACACAGAATCAAACTCATTGGCTCATTCTATAATCCCAGGATAACATTCAGCTTATTCTTAGGGAGTCAGGAAGCTTCCTGATGGAAGGTTAGTGAGTGTTCTACATACAATCTTATCTAAGCATTGGCTATCCAATTTCCCCTCTTCCTGTCCTCCCAGTCTTCTTCTACATCCTTCCCTTTCACAAACTCTCTGGTCCAGACATACTGACTTATTCGTTGTTCCTTACTGTAATGGCAAGCAAAGTAGTACTTTGCTGCTTGTTTCAGCTATTCAAGTGCCTTTGAGTCTCACCTTTGATTGTATTAAGAGTCTTTGTTGGAAACCATATACATTGGGTTGCCCTTAATAATCCTAATGTAATCATATGGAGCCCACGGTGGGAGGAACTTGCTGAAAGAGCAGAACAGAAGGGGTGGAATAGGAAGGAGCAGAGCAGAGAAAAGCTCAAACAGAGCTGGGAGCAGGCTGAACTGAGAGAGAAAATACTTGTGATTTTTGGTGCTCTGTTGATCTGTGTTACTTTCTGAGAGAGAGAATGTTTGTGATGTCAGCACTCTATAGCACTCTGTTGTTCTGTCAGACAAAAGCCTTGTCTGTTGTTCTGTCAGACAGATGCACCCTCTCTGTTGTAATTAGACAGACATCCTGAAAGAGGACTTTACTGTTGATTTGTGTTTGATTTCTCAGAAAAAAGCCTTGTCTGTTCATTTGTGTTACTTTTTCAGACAAAGTAAATTGAGATGATAGTGCTGGCAATGTGTGTAAATATTGTTGTAGCTCTGTTAAGCTTTGTTTTCCTAGAAACAGAAGCTGAGAAAATCTTAGAGTGGAGCTGTTCCTAAGAGTTGAGATAGAGAATCAGAGTGAGAGCTGTGAATCCAGGCAAGAGTTGAGAGCAGTCAGCCTATGGAAGAGGAGCCATGGGGTTTGGAAGCTAGCCTCCAGTCAAGATGAAAGAAGAGTTTACTTTGGATACTCTGTATTGACCGAAGAGATGGTGACTTACTGCGACCTAGATAGAAAAGGATGGTGTTTGTACTTTCTGCTACCCCTTTAAGGGTGATTGGCTTAAGGATGATTGGAAATCAGCCTAGAGTCAAAATGAAAGACACTTTGTATTGATTGAGGAAATTGTGATTTACTGTGATGTAGGGGTAGATGTTTAAGACTATGTGGCCACCTTAGTAATGAGTTGTTATGTTATATTGTTGTGAATGTTGTGCTTTAGTTAGTTTATTGCTAAATAGAGAGTTCACTATACTATGTGATTAGATTCTTAACATTATTCACAGCAGCAGTCCCCAGGAGAGCTGCTTGTGACTAGCTTTATACTTACACATAATGTGCAATCTCTCATCTCTTTGCCTTTGAGTGCTGATTTTCTCCTGTGCCTGCAATGTTCTCCTTCATTTCCTCCACCCCTTAGAATCCTTGGCTTCCTTAAAGACTTGGCAAAAACACTACCTTCTACAGGAAGCCTCCCCTAGCCCAATTGCTAGTGTTTCCCCCCTTACCTTACATCTATTCTGTATCTCATATATAGCTATTTATGTATATGCTGTCTCCTTCATGAGAGTATAAGCTCCTTGAGAGCAGGAATTGATTTTGTTTTTTCTTGCATCTTCAGAGTTTAGCATAGTGCCTGGCACATAGTAAGCACTTAACAAATGCTTGTTTCTTTTATTATGGAGAACTTTAAATTCTAGGTTAAATATTTTATATTTTGTCCTCCAGGCAACAGGGAGCCACTAAAGATTTTTGAGTAGAGGAGTGACATGGTCAGATCTGTGTTTTGGGAATAACAATGAGGAATCTGTGGATGACAAATTACAGAGGAAACAAAGTAGGGAATCCAATTAGGAAGTTATTACAACAGGCTAACCTATAAACTAGGTCAGAGACCATAAGAATAGGGAAAAGGCGATGGATGCTAGAGGTGCTATAGAGGCACAAGAGACAAGACTGAGCCACTGCTTAGTATGGGAAGGTAGAGGGAAAAGGAAGCATCTAGCATGGGTCTTAGATTATGATGTCTCAATAGAAATAGGGAAGTTTGGGTCTTAGCTCTCAACCACATAGTAAGATCCTAAATATCAAGGTCTAGTTCTTGTATTTCCTTTTATACTATCTCCCTAACCCCGGTGTTTACTACAGTACCATGCTCATAGCAAGCCCTCAGTAGCAGTTTTCATGTGCACCTGGGACTGTGTTGATCATTAGACAAATAAGTGAACAATGCACTCAGGTAGGGGGAAGGGGGTAGTTTATGTTTCAGTTCGGTTTAAGCTTTTTTGGCTTAACATCCCAAGTAAGGGGCAGCTAGTTAGTGCAATGGATATAGTACCAGTTAGAAAGATCTGAGTTCAAATCTGGCCTCACATACTAGCTGTGTGACCCTGGGCAAATCACTTAACCCTGTTTGCCTCAGTTTCCTCATCTGTAAAATGAGCTGGAGAAGGAAATGGCAAACCACTTCAGTATCTTTGCCAAGACCTCAAATGGGGTCACAAAGAGTCAGACATGACTGACTCAGCTGAACAACAACAATAACCAAGTAATTATCAAGGAAAAAAGATTAAATAACTACCAAGGAATAGAAGCCACCAGAATAAGGAGTTTGCCTTTGAGCTCTACAGCAGGAAGTAAGAGATGGGATTTAAACTGGACCTGACAGGCAGATGATTGTAAAATGCAGATTATGAAAGGAGATTCATTACAGAGGGCACCCAGAAAGAGGAGAGCCAGCAATGATACTCTTTCAAGGTCACGAGTTCTTCAGTCAGAACAAGACAAATAATAACCATTCCCTGACTCCAGACATTTGACATTGTTTTTAGAGTTCCTTAGGATGAGTCAGAACACAAGCTTTGTTCTTCCAGCTCTGCAGCCCAGATGGGAACATCTGGCAGACTGAAGGAAAGAAGGCCCTAGGTTCCATCCCTCCATTGTCTTTCAAATCTGAAAATAAGCCAAACATCTCACTTGAGAAGGGCCATGCTCCCCTACCTTGACAAAGTGAATACCCAAGCTGGGACACCTGCACTGGTGGAAGAAGCAGTCAGTCTATGTGCGATCTGAAGAGCCCTAGAAAGGCACCCATTATCCCAAAGTGCTTCCAGCTGGTTGACACTGACTGGTCAGCACAGAGCTGGGGTAGGGGGCAGGCACTCTAAGTGAGAAGGAAGGTCAGCAGGGGAATTTTGGGAAACATCTCAAGTCAAGTCAGGATCATAAAACACCAATCTCAAGTCAACAAGCATTTGTTAAGCCCTTATTTTGTTCCAGACTGAGTGTTAAGCACTTAGAAAATGAAGAAAGGCATTAAAATCCCTGTCCTCCAGGAGCTTGCATTCTAAAGGCATTCTAATGATTCTGCAGAGTTGGGGTGGGGTAGGAGCCTTGTATTTGAGGTCAAAGGAAATGTTGAGAAGTGTAGTCCCCAGATAACAGAAGACAGATTTAGTCAGGGAACAGAGATGAATGCTTTGTATAAATGACAAAAGCACAATGCTCTCTGGGTGAGTATCAAAGGGTATGGGAATGCATGATGTAATGGAGACAATTAGAAACTCGGAGTTAGAGAAGCTAGGGTTCAAATCCCACCTGACACTTACTAGCTGTGTGACCATGGGCAAGTCTATGTCTCTAAGCCTCAGTTTCCTCATCTGTAAAATGCAGAAGTTGGACAGGATAGCCTCTAAGGATCCTTCCATCCCTAAATCTAAGATCCTGCTCACAGTGCTTTTATGTGGATGAAAATTGTGACAACTATGACCCTCCCTCAGCTATGGTACAGAGTTGTAGGTGGATCCCCATGTATTCTACAGGATGTATTTTCTGGTACAGCTTCATTTTTCATATGCCTGCATCATTTAGCACCAGTATCTACCATAAGGTGACAGCTAGGAGGTGCAGTGGACCTGGACCTGGAGTCAGGAAGACTCATCTTCTTGAGTTCACATCTAGACTCAGACGCATACTAGCTATGTGACCCTGGGCAAGTCATTTAACCCTGTTTGCCTCAATTTCCTCATGTGTAAAATGAGCCGGAGAAGAAAATGGCAAACCACCCCAGTGTCTCTGCCAAGAAAACCCCAAATGGGGTCATGAAGAGTCAGACATGACTGAAAACAACTAAACAACAACAAAAATCCACCACTGATTTATTCCTGTATGTGAGCTATCTAACCTGGAAGAGGTTTCTGTTAAATGTCATTCTCTGGGTTGGAAAGGTGCTATAAAACATTAGCCAACTATTACTTACTCTGCTTGGCAGCTACATAATACAGTAGATTAGAATGTTGGGCCTGGAATCAGGAAGATCTGAATTCAAATATGGCTTCAGATAATTATGAGCTGTATGACTCTGGGCATGTCAGTTCACAGCTGTTTGCCTCAGTTATCTTAACTGCAAAATGGGGATGATAATAGTATTCAACTCACGGGGTTGTTGTGAAGATGAAATGAGATATTTATAAGGCATTTAGCACAGTGCCTAGTACATAATAGGTACTATTCAAATGCTTATTCCCTTTTCCCCCTCATTATAACAAATAGCTTCTAAAGTTCAGTGCCATGCTTTCAGAGTCAATCCCAGGGCTCACTGGATTTGATGATTTTCTTTATCATGGAATAGATTCACCCGTTCAGAGTTGGAGATGATACTCCCTGTGCATGATCTGAGCTGACCATCTTACACAAACTTCTTTCTTAAGGTCCCTGCATGTTCCATTTCATTGAAGTCCAAGTTCTGGTTCTGATATGTACTGACAATAAATTTGAAGTAGACTTACTGTTTATTAAATCTTAAAATGTGACCTGGCTACAAGCAATGCCCATCCTAACACAACTCTACTGAATATGTGCTAGAAGGAGGGGAGGAAGGAAGGAAGAAGGGAGGAGAGGGGAGGAGAGGAAGGAAGGAAAAAATGAAGGAAAAAAGACAGAAGGAAAGAGAGAGATAGAAGAAAGAGAAGGAAAGAAGCATTTATTAAGTGCCTACTACATGTTTGGCACTGTGCTTGACCCTTTACTATCAATATTTCATTTGTTCCTCATAACAAACCCCGGATGTAGGTGCTATTATTATTCCTATTTCACAGGAGAGGAAACTGAGGCAGACAGAGATTAAGTGATTTGGCCAGGATCACACACATAATAAATACGAGATTGAATTTGCATCCAGGTCTTCCCAACTCTAGGTCCAGTTCTCTATCCACTGGGCCACTGTGTGAAGACTAAAGAACAGTAAAAGTACCCAGATAGTGGATAATAGTATATGTTTCTATAGTACTTTATGGTTCAGAAACAGTTCCTTTTGACATATCTAATTTTGGTCCTTTTATAGATCAGAAAATTAAGGCTTGCCAAAATTCAGTGACTTGCCCAGGGTCACGCAGTAGCCAGGGCCAAGCCTGAGCCCTGGTCCTCTGGCTCCAATTCCAGTGCTCTTTCTATCACATACCAAATTTCCTTGATAGTTATGTGACCCCACATGGGATATCATACTCAAGGAGAAAGGGCAGAAGATACAATTTAAGGACCACTGACCTGAAGAAAATCTCCGGTAGCTGGAAAGCAGCTTCAGCCATTAAGGACTACGCCAACATGCAGACACGAAGAATGGGGATGCTCTCTTCAAAACAAGACTTCAGTGGTGACCATCCATGTGGAAGGGTCCCAAAGGACAGAACACACCTGAGAAGGCAGCTCAGTCATGAAATATAGGACAAACATCCCACAAACTCAGCATCGAAAGTACTTCCCCCAGCCCTATCCCCTTGATCTTTTCAGACACACCAATCTCATTCACTTTTAAGGAGGCCACACTTAAAAATGAAGGCACATACTGAACATAGAGATAGATACAAAATATATTTTATAGAGAGGGGTGGGTCAGTCTTATTCCATTGTTATTAAGCACTTTGTCAGAAATGTATGTCATGATAGGCAAAGGAAAACCAGCCAGGGATTTCATTCTACCTGATATTTTTTGTTTAGCTTCATGCTCTCTAAACATGCTCAAAAGTCCTCTGCTCCTAGGCCCCATATGTCCAATTATATCAGTGCTGTTTCAAAGCCACACAGCATCAATGTGACATGGGGAATGAGCCTGGGCCATAGTGCTTTACACTTCAAATGCTTTTTGTAGCATTGAGACTAAACAAGGACAGAGACCCTGTTTTCGTTTTTTGTTTGTTTTTTTTTACTCGTCCAGTACCTACATTATTGACTTGCATAAAGTAGATGCTTAATCAATGATTGTTGACTTTGAGTTTGAGTCTCTTGGATTTTTGCTATTGAACTAATTTGTTATCTGATTTCTACACTGGCCTCAGAGCTTTAGTTCATATAGAAGCCCCGCATGCCTAATCCAGTCACCACTTACATACTTCTTCAGTTATCAGTCATTAATTCAACAAGCATTTCCTTTAAGGGCAAGGATGGGGGAGGGGACTGTTCCTGAAGAGTGACACTGCCAGCCAAGGTTGGCAGACATGAGAAGGGGGCAGATACATATAGGGAACAATAAAGACCTCCCTTGCCCCTCACTCCCAATTCCACAGACAGACTATAATTGCTTGGATACTCAATAAAGTACATGCTCTAAGCCACTTAGGGCTCAGACTTACAGAGTTTTAGACAAAGAGCTGACTGGGCACCAGTAGGAAATTGTCATATTACCCATGGAGCAAGGCAATGAGTCTAGTCTTTGAGTCTTATTAGTCTAGACCCTTGAAATCGGGGTATTTCTTGAATTGCCTAATAATGAAAAATGAGGGGAAGAGACCCAAGAAACTCTGTGTCATAACAAGTAAATATTTAGGGAAGGTACAAAGCCTCATCTAAGCATTTGGAGATATACCTGTCAAACTGTGGTTTTTTGTTGTTTTTTTTTTAAACTAGTTCACAAGCCCTTATTCTGTGTCAGGCACTGTGCTAAGTGCTAGGGATACAAAGAAAGACAAAAAAAGTCCATACCTTCAAGGCACTAACATTCAAAAAAAGGAAGACTATGTAAAATAACTAGAGACATACAGGATACATACAAAATAGACAGAAGGAATTCTCAGAGAGGAAAGCTATCATTCACTTATTCAATTAACCAACAAACATTTATTCAAGCAGCTACTATATGCTGGGAACTATACTGTGTACTGGTGACAGAGACAAAAAAAAAAATCAAGGAAATCAAACAGTTCCTGCCCTCAAGGAGTTTATGTTCAACTGAGGGGAAACCAACATGTACACAAATAAATAAAAACAAAATATATTCAAAGTAGATACAAAGTCATATCCAAGGATGAGATTTAGCTTTTCTCTTGGACTCTTTGAAGAGCCCTATCCATATTCAGACTATCCTTGGCTCTAGATGCAGCCATTGCTAAAATATTGGTGGGAATGTAGGACATTTTTTCCTATTCCCAATTTCAATAAAGGGGGCAGAGTGTGGGAGGAGGCCAAGACCTAGGTCCTGGGCTCTGTTCCTCCCCCACCCCAAGAATATTCCTTCTCTTATTGTTGTTTATCCTTCATTCTCAAAGAGGACCAGGAATCAGGAAGATAATTAAGTGGAATTAAGTAAAGTTGTGGAGCTATGTAAGTTTGCTCTTCCTAGACCTTTAACCATTGAATTTAGGATGGGTGGACAACCTCTTTGTTGCAGAGTTGTAGTACACTGCTCAGATTCACTAGAATCCATTCTCATCTTCATTTCAGCTCTTTGGTTCTGGACTCATCCAAGATCTCAGTAAGTGGTGGGGATGAAGTTTTAGGGGCCAACAACCCAAGGTAGCAGCTTCAATTACAAATAATAAACATCCCTAATACATATTTAATGAAAAAGAAAAACCTGGCCTTGGTTTCTCTAGGTGTAAAATCAGATGTACCTCCCAAAACTTTTGTAAGGAATTAACCATTCAAGATAATTGCAAAATGACATACAAATATGAGTAATTAGACAAGTATGTTTCCAGACACTAACTACCAAATCAATATGATGGTGTTACTAATTCATTTAAAAGCACAAATGCTAGCTAAGTAATAATGGTCTGAACTCCATAGGGGATTTCATGGTTCTAATTTTCAATCCTGATCTCTTATTCCCCGAGTGGTTGAACTGTTCCATCTAATTTAGGCACAGCAGGGTAGGCAGCTTTGGGCTGGCCTTATCTGCCCACGTTGTTCATAGAATCACAAACAGTGCAGTCAAAACAGTTAAAGAAAGTGAGGCCCCAAGAAAGCAACTTAGCCAAGGTCACATAGTTAATAACAGCAATGCTATCTTTTACAGGAGCTCTTCCAAGCCCTCTTAATTCTAGCGTATTCCCTTTGTTAATTATTTCTTAGTTATCTTGTAGGTGGCTTTCTTCGTATATATTTGCTTGTATGTTGTCTTCCCCATTAGACTGAAAGCTATATATAGTCAGGGACTGTCCGTTGCTTCTTTTTGTATCCCCAATGCTTTCTTAGCACAGTGCCTGGCATACAGCAGGTGCTTACTGTTTATTGATTGTCCATATGGAAACTCATATCTCTTGATATTTTTCTCACACTATTACCTTACTTCCTGGTCTGAAGTCGTGGGGGAAAGAAGTCATAAAAAATTTTTTTTAAATTGGGTTTCTATAGTCTTTCTTTTCTGCCTGGGTGCTGAAACTTCCTGGAAATGAAGATTATGAAATTTAAAGTAGGTAAGAATCCACTAGTCCTTGAAGTGCTATACAAGTGGAAATAGAAAGTTAAAGAAGAGAAGTTAGACCAGGAAAAATACACACAGAAGGAATTTATGCTGAAGGCGACACAACACTGACATCAGCAACAGACCAATTTTTAAAATTTAAACTATTCTCTATTTCTTCCAATTCATCTTTGAATTTCAGGACAGATTGATTTTTGAGATATCTGAAAATGGCAGAAATACTAAATTATTATATAAATGCTACAGATTATATTATTACTTGGAAAGGCCAATTTCGATAGAAGGCATCAAACTACAAACCACCATAGAGGAAGTTTGTAAAAAACACCTCTAAGAGGTAGGAAATAAGTGCCTACTTTCTCATCTATACCAAGTCTTTCTGAAAACATATACGTGACTACACATGCATTGAGGGTATCCTTGATGAAAATGTGAGAAGGGAATAGGTTCATGTTCACAATTTTCTATAGATAAGATATTTGCTGTCACACAATCAAATAAAATTTGTAGACAAAAGAAGATGGCACTATGTTAATTTAAAAAAAAAAAGCCTTGCAGGATGGCTAAGTGGTGCAGTGAATAGAGCACTGGCCCTGGAGTCAGGAGGACCTGAGTTCAAGTCCGACCTCAGCTACTTAACACAAAACTAGTCGTGTGACCTTGGGCAAGTCCCTTAACCCCAACTGCCCTGCCTTCCCCCTCCAAAAAGGAAAAAAAAAAAAAGCATTTCACTTAGCAATACAAAAGACAGCTTGGCAGGCTTTCCTTCAAAAAGGTACCAGTCATACAACTATCAAGACTGTAACACAATTCCTGAGTAGATGCAACCACAGAGAGAGCTGTTCAATGACCTCTAACTATCACTATCAAGCAAGTCATCAAAGAGAGAGAGTTATGGTCTCCAAAGGGGTTCGCCTGTCTAAATGGAAAGTCCAAATGAATGAAGGACTCCCTAAAAATAAGGGAAACCTCCAGATGGGTCATCTCATTATGTTCCAGAATGCAGCCTTCTAAAGGAAATTCACTGAAAGAGACTGGCCTAACAATTCATGTAGGGAAAACCAAATGAATGGAATAATACCTATATCTTGGACATGCAACTGGAGGGGCAATTCACTGAGTCACTTCATCAGTACATGTATCCTAGATAGGAACTGCAGATAGAAAATAAGCTGGGCCCAGAATTTAATAAGAAGAAGAGACTGGGTTGGATTGCATTTAGGAAACTGTATCATACTCTTAACAATCCCAAGATGCTCCTTGACATAGAAATGCATCCTTTCAAAACCATTATTTTTAGGATGATATTACATGGCTGCAAATCACAGAATATAATCTCTGAAGAATCAAAATTGTTGATGACCCAAAGGCAAAAGAGGGGTGCATAGTTAGTGTAAGTAGGCTGGAGTGTATTACCTATGATGATGTGCAACAAGGGGCATAAAATACATTATCCAGAAAACATATGATTGAAGAAGGAGGTGGGCAGGAGATGTTGTGAGAGTAGAAGATCACAAATGACAGCCTGAATGCTGCACAGAAACCCACAAAATGTTCAAAGACATACAGAGAAAACTGTTAGCCCATGGACTACCCTTTGTGAAGGATCAGTGGGAGGACCTGGACAAGAATCACACAAGATGAAAAGGCAGGAACAAGTGGCAATCTCTACCACTGGAGGGTCTTTCCACACAGGTGAGATGACATATCCCTTGGAGTACTGAGGGAAGGAATCAACTTTGCCCATTCTGTAAATTGTTGTTGTTGCTGTTCAGTTGTTTCAGTTGTATCAAACTTTTCATGACCCCATTGGGGGTTTTCTTGGCAAAAATACTGGAGTGATTTGCCATTTCCTCTTCCAGCTCATTTTTACAGATGAGGAAACTGAGGGAAAGAGGGTTAAGTGACTTTCCCAGGGTCACAAAGCTAGTAAGTATCTGAGGCTAGAGTGAACTCTGGTCCTCTTGACTCCAGGGCTAGCAATCCATGTACTGTACTACCTAGATACCTTTCTGTTTCTAGTATCATTCTTCAAATAACAATGATGATGATGATGATGACCATAGAACCAGCTAAAGGGTCTGATTTAGGTCACCTTGTGAAATGAAGTCTTGTATTTATCTCCAATATTTATGAATGCAGCATTGGCATTAACAGATTGTCCCCTGCCATGGTAATTTTGACTTTATCTACACAAGGTTGCTAGCTCAATCACTTTGATTGGACTGACCAGCCATTTGACTCCAAGTCATTCATTCAGACTCTATTATTGTCCTAGCATCCAGATCAGTTTTGCACAGAGAAAGATTTAGATCTGGAGTACCTTCCTGTGCTCCTGCCTGCCTGCAAACATCCTTCTCCATTTATATACTAGCTCTTGCATGGCTTTTACATAGCAAAGGGACTATTGGTTAGGAAGTCCATCATACTCACAGGTCCCTTCAGACCCTTCTTTCTGATACCTTTTCCAACATCAACTTGACTTTTACTCATTTAGATTGTCAAAGAGTACAGCCTGCAGACAAATAAGGGGAAACACAATGACTTTCATTAAATCTCAGGGCAATTGTGTGGAAAATGGAGTGGACTTAGTAGGGAGACAAATTTTCTTTGAAAAATAAAGATGAGATATTGGAGAAGGGGATTCATGCATGGGGAAGGTAATTGGTCTAGAAATAGAGATGTCAAACTCAAATAGAAATAGGGCCACTAAACCATATCTAAGTATCCCTGTGGTGGCATGTTGACTTAGAAAACCACAAATTAACATTCACTATGTTTTATTGTATCTTTATTTTATTAAATATTATTCACTTACATTTTAATTTTTTCAGGTGGCCACAGACTTATGTTTGACACCTCTGGTCTAGAAGTTCTTTAAAATCCATTCTACCTTTGTAGATTCTGTGATCATTTGAAAAAATATTAGTATGTTTACAGTAAATATTTATTTCCAGATTTCCTTATATAAACACCAACAAACCTTAAAATGCCTTGAAAAACTCTATTTCTCACAAGCAAAAATAAATTCTTTCCATGTTACATCCAAAAACTATGGAGGATGGATTCCATCAATTCCCCATGACCACAGGGTGAGCTATCCTTAAAAAAGAGATAAGTAAAGTTATGCCATCGGCACCACAAATACAATAAACATAGCGTGGTGACAGAAAAGGAGAAAGGCAAAATAGTACAAAAGACTTAAGGGAGTTGTTGAAATGACAGCAAACCATTTGGAATTGAAAAATAGAGGAAATTATTGATCACAATAATAACGATATTGTTATTATTACCCTGATGACCATAAACATGCCCATGTCTCCTTCATCCTGAAGAATCCCTTTACTTGATCCAGTCATCTCTGCTAGCTGTCACCCCATCTTTCCTCTTCTTCATTCTTAAACTCCTTGAAAAATCTATCTCTATTGGGTACTTACACTTTACCTCCTCTCATGCCTCAAAATTTTGCAATCTGGCTTATGACCTCGTCATTCAACTGAAGCTGCCCTTTCTGAAGTTACTAATGATCTTTTAATTCTGAAATTTAGTGGCCTTTTCTCATTATCAATCTCAAGATCTCTCTGCAGCATTTGACACTGTTAGACAACTTTTCTTTCTAGATACTTTTCCCTCTCTTTTTGATTCCCCTCCTACCTATCGGACCACTCTTCAGTCTCCTTTCCTGGCTCTTCATCTATGACATACCCACTAGCTATGGGTGTCTCCCATGCCTCCATCCTGGATCCTCTTTTCTTTTCTCTCTGTAACATATGTTCTTAATCTGGAGTCCATGGCTCCAAAGTAATCTTGGATAGATTTCAGGGGAATCCATGAATTTGGGGCAAAAATCCACATTTTTATTTTCACTAACTTCCAATTGAAATCTATCACTTCCTTAAATTATGGAAGTAGGCAACAAATATTATTTTGAAAAAGGTTCCATAGACTTCACCAGACTGCCAAAGGGGCCCATGACACACACAAAAAGTCTAATAAAGCAAGCTCTATACTACCTCACTTGAGTCCAGTTATCTCTTCGAAATGATTCTCATATCTATGTATTCTGCATTAATTTCTCTCCTTATCTATAGTCATGCGTCACCAACTGCCTCTTAAATATATTGAACCAGTTGTCCCATAGGCATATCAAACTCAGTATGTTCCAAAAAACCTCATTGTCTTTCTCTTCAAGCCCTCCTATCTTCCGTTACCGTTCTGTTACTGTCTCCCTGTTGCTGTCAAGGTACCTACCAATCACCCAGGTTTACAACCTCAATGTCATATACAACTCTGAACTCTCACTCACTCTGCATATCTAATCCATGTCCAAATCTTATCTTTTCTATCTTCACAACTCCTCTTATGTACATCACCTTCTCTCCACTCAGCTAGCTGTAACTCTACTTCATGACCTTCTTACCTAGAATATTGCAATAGTTAACTGATCTAACTTTCCATTCCAACCTATCCTTCAATCAGCTGCCAAATCGAATTTTCTAAGGTGTAATTTTAATGTCACTCCGGCCTTTTCCCATTCAATGAACTCCAGCATCTCTTGTTTTCTCCAGAATCAAACACAGATTCCTATGTTTTCCATTTGAATTTTCATAAACTGGTCCTTTCCTATCTTTTCAGTCCTACTATACTTTATTTCCTTCAATGCACTCAATGACTCAGCAACCCTGGCCTACTTGTAGTACCTCAAACGCAACACTTGCATCTCCTGTCTCTGAGACTTTGCACTGGCTGAACCTCATGCCTAGAATATTCTACCCTTCATCTCTGCCTCTTAGCTTCCCTAAATTCCTTCAAGACTTGGCACAGTTCCTACATGCTGCAAGAGGCCTTTCCTGGTCCCTTAGCTGCTAGTGACTTTCCCTCACTTATTCCCTTTCATTTACTCTGCAAATAAAGTGTATATACTTAGTTATTTGTATGTTGTAAATTTAGAATATGCTCTAGATAAATACATATAGAATATATTCTCTATGAAGGCAGGAATTTTCTCTCTTTTTTCTTTCTTTTCTCTCTTTCCTTCTTTCTGCCTTTGTATCTCCAGAACTTTGCACAACCCTTAACAAAAGGTAAGCAATGCCCATGGCTCCACAGCTTGTATTATAGGTAAGATATTGACAGACTAGGCTTCTTCCTTCAGAGGAAGGCAACTGGCGAGATGCTATGTAAGGATTGGTTTAAGAAGACTTCAGAGGGACACGACAGCTGTCTTCCAGTACTTGAAAGACTGTCATATGGAAAAAGGATTAAACTGCTTCTGTTTGTCCCTAGAGGGCAAAACTAAGAAAAAGGATGGAAGTTGCCAAAAAAAATTACCTCAAAGCTAGAGCTATCCCAAAGTGCAGTGAGTTGTACTGTGAACAGATTCCTACTTGCTGGAGATCTTCCACCAAAGGCTGAGTGGCTATTTGGCAAATGTGTTTTAGAGAAGATTCTTGTTCAGTTTTGACTTATACTACCTGGTTCCCAAGGGCCCCTCCAATTTTGAGATTCTGGGATTCTATGACTAAGTGACAGAATTTACTTTTCAATGACTAGTGAGTCCTCAAGATGGGAAGATTTTTAGCTGATCCTGATGGACTGATTTTATTTTATGTAAAGGGAAATTTATTTTCACAGAATCCTACGCATATAGAGACAGCTTTTGATATTATATTCATTGGATTGTCCTGGGTGTTCTCTGAACAGAAGGTGATGTATATTGACTTAGAACAATGGGTTTTCAACCTTCCTAATGCCACGACCCTTTCATACTCATATGTGGGCGTATCTGCATGTGGGCAGACCCGCCTGGAGACAGACAGAGGAGTGGTGTCTCAGCTCCTAAGACCATAGGAAATATATGTTTTCCGATGGTCTTAGGCGACTCCTATGACCCCTATGAAAGGGTTATTCGACTTCCAAAGGAGTCACAACCCACAGGTTGAGAACCGCTGACTTAGAGTAAAAGACTTAATGGCTTACTTCAAACCAGAGTCTCAACTCCAGTGAGATCTGACTGGTCCAGGAAAGAGCTGGCACATTTTGGGACAAAAGTGTCTGTGTAACAGATCTTTGATAGAATGTTAAGAGGCTGAAAGAGACTTTGGCATGGGAGCCTCTTCTATGATCATGACTGTGTGATTTATGTATTTAATCTAATAAGTAGAAGACAATTTTCCACACTGAAAACTACTGTAACACATTGCCTTATTGATCTTCTGTGCACGGATTCCATTACTCATTCACATTCTGACTCTAAAAGAGGCTCCCTTAAAGAATATCTGCTGGGTAAATGGAATGATGGACTTAGTCATTTGAAGGTTCCTGTCAATATGCATTTTCAATTACTGATGATAATATTCCCAAAGAATATATTGCTCTTTCAAGAGAGTGGTCAATATTTGCCTAATCTTCGGTTGTCATCCACAAATGAAGCCCTCTGAGAGTATTTTCAATATAGTTGTGAGAGTGTTTATTTACTTGGCAATTCTTTGCAGAGCTGTAACTAGGGCAAGGGACCAGGGATTCGTCCCAGAGTACCAATATGCAATGGGTTCTGATAGTACTTCTTTGGCAACTTTAGAAACCACTGAGCTGAGCACTTACTTGGCAAGAAATAGGAAGTTACAGATTTTCTCCTTTCTCCCCTTAGCAACTGCATATCCAGTGAGCGCCACTCTGGACCAGCCCTGCCCTACTCACTCTTTGACACAGAAGCCTCCCTTGCTAGATCCTCTCAGTGTCCCAGGGTTTCTGATTTCCCCCAGCAAGGCACTTGGCCCTGTGATCTCTCCCCTCATGTGTTCCAAAATCTAAGGTTTTTCCTCAAGTTCCTTTGTGCCCTGACCCTTCTCCGACTAAAGTGAATTTGTCTTAAAATGTAGATGTGAAGGTGCCTTTCATGTTGCTTGCTCCAAAGAACATTTTGTTACACTGGTCCTATGTACTTAAAATCACTGGTTCTAACTTTCTTTCTGTTATATTACATGTACTGCTAATAGAAGGAAGATTTCTGTATGATAACCCAGGAAAAAGTTATTTAGCTATCTTCCCACTATATCCCACTCAATTAATTAGTGGGTTTCTAAAAATTTATAGACTACTTAAATTCAACAAATACTTATTAAAAGCCTGTTATAGATGTGAAACCAGAAATTAATCAGCTCCTGGCCTCAAGGTTTTTACATTCTAAAGTTAGAGAGGGAGATAAGTAAATTCAAATTATAGAATTACTGGATATATGGTATATCCCTTCAGTAGAATGCAATTCTTACAAAACAAACATATTTTGGGTCATTTTCATAGCATCCATTTGTTACTCCTTTACCAGGTGTGGAGAAGTTCTCCTTGACGAAATTAGAGGGCAGCTTGCCATTGGCTAGAACAGGGGTGGGGAACCTTCAGCCTCAAGGGCCTCAGGTATGGCCCTTTGACTGAATCCAAACTCAGATTTGTTTTGTGAAGTTTGGATTCAGTCAACAATCCACACCTGAGGAACTAGAGGGCCACATGTGGCCTTGAGGCTGAAGGTTCCCCACCCCTGGTCCAGAGGCAATTAGGAGGCTCAGGAGTTGGAGTACTGTGCCTGGAATCAGGAAGACCTGAATTCAAATCTGACCTCAGACACTTACTAGCTGTGTGACCCTGGGCAAGTCACTTAATCTCTGTTTATTTTAATCCATTGGAGTAGGAAATAGTAAACTACTATGGGATCTTTGGCAAGAAAACTTCATGGAGAGTACAGTCCACAGGGTAATGAAGAATTGAACATGACCAAACAATAACAATTTTATTGGCTGTCCAAAGATTACCACAGCCCTGGTGACCTTAAAAAATGCAAGCTTGCCAGCTCTGCAATTCTAAAAAGCATAACTCCTAATAGCAGAAGAGAGAACCAGATATGGAAGAGGAAGGGCCCAACTCTTGAAAAGGAGTTGGTCTTTGCCTTTTCCCTTGTGTCTCTACTAGAATACTGAAGGATCTTGGGAAGGGGATGGAGCTTTCTCTCTCCTCTCTTCTCTGCCCTCCATTAGCATCTTGTAGAAGAGATTCTAAACAAATGGGAAATATGGAACACCACAGGAAAAAGGCTTTCAAATTGAATGTACAGGCAGATTTTTATCTTTGAGAAGTGAGTTGGAAAAAAAAAAAAGCCAGCCATGGCTATCAATTAGGCATTCATTGAGCTATGGAAAAGCATAGCCCAAGGAACTCAACAGAGCAACCAAAGCAGCAGAGACATTGTGCCCATGGGGAGTGGTGTGAGATGAAAAAAAGATATTGAGGGCCTGCAGGTATAAGTTTAGCAATTCCCTTGTGTGTTTGTCTCTACACAAACTATGTATTTGTTCCCTATGTTTCTTTCTAAACATACTCTTTATATGAGTTCAGTCTTCCTATTGATATTACACCTATTTTTAGGAGAAAATGTCCCAAATTTATTGAGAAATGTTTTATAGATACTATCCTTACTTTACCTTTTCATTAAATGAGTGCATTGAGCAAACTGTGTCTCCTGGCTAACTCCAAACGGTAAATGCACCAGTGGGAGCTTTTGAGCTATCGTTTTAGAAATACTCTCATAAAGTACCTCCAGGAAAGCTCAAACTTCAAGTGCAAGCGCCAATTTGGGGGTAGGGAATAGCCTTGAGAGGTGTTAGTAAACAATTCTGGTCATCACTCTCAGAATAGCATGCTGCTCTGTTCCTACTCTGACCTATACGGACTGAATCCTGAAAAAAAGACCTTGTTTTCAGACTTGGTAATGCCCTGATTCAAATCTTCCTCAGATTCTTCATGCTTGTATTTCCATTCCATCTCTCTTATAGGCAAACTTCCCGCCCAAACAATAGCTAAGACTCAAAATCCAATCCCATTCCCCCCATTCCACAGCAATGGCCTTGTTGGACTTGACATTATAGTTTTATTTCTTTAAATCTTGGTCCAAGTTGTGTGTTACTTGGTTCATAGAGGTTAGTTCATTTTCATGTTTTACTATTTAAAATAATTTCTTTTAATTGAAGAGTATAATCCAATGGAATTGTGCACTGATCCATGTTCTCAATTATTCATGCCTATGAGGAACTTAACACATTTGAGCCATGTAGGTGGTATGCTGCATAGGACACTGAGTCTTGAGTCAGGAAAACCTCAGTTCAAATCCAGCCTCAGACACAGTACTATATTTTACCAGAAAGGATACTGTAAATGCTATGATGCCTAATAACTCTTCCATCGCTGGGGAAAAATAATGAACATGTTCTTAACAATATCACCCCAAAGTATTCTCATCTTTGATTTGCAAGAAAAAAGAAATAATTGCAAGTTGATCCTTATTTATGTTGGGGGAGGTGCCAAATGCAGTCCCAGTATGTGAGACACTGGGGTGGGGAATCAATCCAGAGATAAACAAACATGTCACAGATGACTCCCACCTCACGATAATTTTCCAGTTGACGACCATCAGAGGTACTTTATTCCCTCACCTGGGCTTCTTGACTGCTCCCAAGGTTTGCCTGAGATGGGAATCAACAACTCCATTCCTTTTGGTGAAATGGAGAACCACTAGGTCTCACCCTCTGAATCCTAAGCTCTTACAGACTTTACCATCAGTCCCATCTGCATACTCTGCAGTCTCTCAGCACTATGTTATTAACTACTTAAAAAAAAAAAACCCTAAGGACTTTTGGACCTTGCTATCAGCCACACTTCAAGACCCTTAGGCCTTGCAAGCCTTTTCATCTACCATATAGCTGTATTTCCTTTTCTTCATTGTTTCCCCAAATTAGAGTCCCCTGCTAGCAGGGACTGTCTTTTTACCTCTCCTTGTATCTCCAGCACCTCGCACGGTGCCTGGCAAATGGTAAGCACTTAATAAATGCTTGTTCACTGACTGACTAAGTGACTATCTAATTTGTATCCCTTATGCTTGGCATATAAGAAGTGTTTAATAAATGCCTATTCATCCATTTGCTGGGGAAATGTGTAAATACCTACAAAAAAGAAAGCTCCCTGGGTTATCCACAGAGTAGTCCCTGCACCCTTTCCCACTCCTTCTATGCCTCCCTGGGTCTATTCCTCTCTCAGCTCTTAGTCCAAATTTGCCCAGAGGTGCCCAGGTTGTGATGAGTCTAACACATATTAATAATAGTAACTTCCGTCCTCTTTTCTTTATCCCAGCTAAGCCCTGGACTCCAAGAGTTGGAAGGGCAGCACAATTATTAGTAAGCCCTTTAGCTTCTCCCCTTTGCTTCTGCAACTCCACTGAGTTTCACTGGGTATTGAACTAGCAATCAACAATCATCACCATCACGGCTGTCAAGGACTGCCTTTGGCAACATTCCGACATTGGTCTTTGGCAGGCTCCCACCTCTGCTCTTGGCTGCCCATGTTCCCCATTTGTTGGCCCCTCCTTCCACCCTGTGTCTTTTTTCTCTCCCCATTAAATCCTGCTCCAAGCCATCTGTCATTTTTGGGGAAAATATGACATCCTGTTTCCCACAAAGAATCCTCAACATCTAACCCCTCCCAGGACTATCTGTATTTAATAGGAGATGATACCCCAAGCCAAAGAAACTGATCTATAAGGGCTGGCCTTCAAGGCATCTATGGCAGACCTGTGGGAGAGAGATTCTGGGCCAGGGAAGCCTTTCTGGCATTTCTCCAATTGTGTTGCATAGGCAATGACCCATTGCACTTATTTAGCAGATTAACCTTGGTCACCCACTTCCTCAAGAAGGATTGGGTGAGTCTCTGCTTGCTCACGGTACTATATATTGGGGGTCAGCTAGTTAGCCCAGTGGTGAGGTTGCTGGACCTGCAGTCAGGAAGACTCCTGAGTTCAAATCTGGCCTCAGACACTTATTAGCTGAGTGACCCTGGGCAAGTCACTTAATCCTGTTTGCCTCAGTTTCCTCATCTATAAAATGAGCTGGAAAAGGAAATGGCAAACATCCACTCCAGTATCTCTACCAAGAAAACCCCAAACGGGATCACAAAGAATTGGATGTGACTAAAAAACAACTGAACTGACTAAACTATGTATT
>CM053589.1:118432211-118501432 GCA_028646515.1 Pseudochirops corinnae
ATTCTATGTTCCTGCACATTTATGAAAAGTTTATCTCAGGCCTTTTGGGGGCTGACTGTTGTTAAAAGTGACCTGTTAACTAGAACATCTCTACCTTGTGAAAAAAAAGTGGGATTTTCTTTTAAAATTAGATCTTAGGGTTAATTTAAAGATTATGCTGAGTGGAGGTTCTAAATCCGTTCATTCCATCTGACCTGCAAGAACACATCTGCTACATGTTAGCGTTCCCCAAACTTCTGACAGTGGCACACAGCTGAATCTTCATCACTCTGATTAAAGACTTGGTTTTGTTAGACTGTCATGTACAGTATATCAAAGGAGATCAGGAACGAGTCTGAAAGTCAGATGACAAAGAGAGCGATTGGTACGTGTACAGTTAAGCAGCCTTTCATGAAGAGATGGCTTAGGGTAATGAGTCATAATTTGGAAAAAGTGTCTGTAAGTGGTGGTTAGAGCAATAATTATAAATTAGTCCCAGGGACTGCAGGACAGATTGAGGCAAAGGATTCTTCGAAACTGCAACCTGTCCCAAGTACAAATCAACCACAAACTGGAGCCTTCCAATGGGACAAAATTCCAAATGAATCCTTAAAAGCCAGGAGGATAGGGTATTTGGAAACATTTGGCAGTAATTTATCTAAAAAAACAAAAAGTATTGGGATTTGTCCAGCTATTTGGTAAATAGATCTAGATTAAGAAATTATTTTCCCTTTAATCAATGACTAATGAAGAGCATTTGTTTCTGAATTGCAAGTCTCCCTAAGACAGTAATTTCCTTTTTAAAACATTTTAATCAAAATACACACTGCTTTCTGATGTATTTTTTTTTCTATTTCCAGAACTAATGGCTTCTGCACTTGTCACTTACCAACTCTCCTTTCCTTGTGACTCTTACATTGTGGCACCCAGTTTCCTGATTGAAGATAGGTTCATTAATCAGAGCTCACTGAACCACCAGACCGGTTCCTGGAAATTCCAGGCCCACCAGGATTACCTTCTGATGTGAGACACCTGGGCTGTAAAAGAAGCTTGATGTGTGACTTTGCTTAAGGGAGGAGTTACTCCCTTGGCCTAGAGAAAATAACTCTCCCCACCCATGGGGCAACATAAGGGAATATTTTAATGAGTGACTTCCTTTATTAACCCAATCCTTCACCAAAAATTTTTAAAATACATATATATATATATATATATGTATGCACATACACACATATTACATATACATATACATACACACTATCTATAATCTCACATTCATATGGCTTTTTAAGACTAACAGAAGCACTTTCTTCTTAAGAGTACTGTGAGGCAAATAGTCTTCAAGAGATGTCCACATCATTGTGGAGAAATCACAGCATGAAGACTCTCTCCTCTAATGCCATTCTTCTGTCAATGTCTGAGAATGTTGCCAGAGGCTTCAAAAAAAGTTAAATGACTTGCCCAGAGGTTACACAGCTAGGATGTATGAGAGGCAGAACTTTTAGCCAAGTCTTCCACATTCTAAGTCTTGTTTCTTCCCTCTGTGCCACTCTTGCTCTCCAGGACACGTATTCTCTTGTTTTATAAACCAGGAAGATAAGGTTTAGAGTGTTTGAGAGGACTTGCCCATGGTCAGACTGGCAGAGGCAAGGCTTGGGTTCAAGTACAAATCTCCTTACTCCAAGTCCTATGGTCTTTCTGTCATACCCCAGAAATTTTCCCTACAAGACATTTCCCTTGCTGTCATCATCAGCTTTCCCATGGCACTAGCTTGTCACTATCATAAAATTACTTTTAAATAATAGCTTTTGCCTGATAATGGCTGGCATCTCTTTTGTTGATTACATATTTGTTTTCTAATGATTCAAGAGATCTTACTTCAATTTCCTAAGTCTGACTTGCCGTTTTCCTTTACACAAGTATATAAAGTGCTTTATGCTTTAATTTCTTCCCTCTTCTGCGTAGACACCTGCCTCTCATCTCTGCTTCATGAAGACAGAATGAAAAGGATGAAGAATACAACCCTCAACCAGGGAGAAGGGAGTAAACACATGAATGCTTTTGGGATGCCTCAGTAACATTTATTATTTCTCCTGAACAATTAATTAGTGATCAAAATTATTTAACAAAACTCTTTTTTTTTTAGTTTGAAGTAGTTAAGGAAGCTCTAAGAGGTTCTCTAAAAAGAAAGCTTTTGCCTTCTCATCTGGTATCTGGGAATGGGTGTGGTGGATGAGAAAATTTGCTTGGACAGAAAACAAATCCAGAAAAAATTATCCCAGGTACTTCCCATTTGGGGACACAGTGTGTTCCTGGAAGCCCCATCATCAGGGTATTTTATTTTTTCCTAGTGAAAATATCATATCATTGGAGAATACATTTCTGATCAAGGACACAACATCAAATACACTGCAGATAAGTTACAGAAGCAAAGATTCAGTGTGGAATCAAGCTGCAGAAATCATGAAGTAATGAGTATGTAAGAGCTGAAAAGTGCAGTACAAGGGTTCATTAGGTCATGTGCAACTTAATTTACTAAGTGTCTATTAAGTACCTACTGCATGCAAGGTACCAGAAATTTAAACAGAGATATACATGGGCCAGGTCAAAAGATTGTTAAATTTTCAGTGTCAGCATTTATACCTCTGAAATCAATAAATGTTACATATCAGAATTTGATTTATTATTTTCATGGTTGTCTAGACTTAAGAAAATGATGGAGAAGATTTTTAACGATGTATATTAAACTAAAAAGTATGTTAAGCTTACATTTTTTGTTTCTGGATTTTTTTTTTTTTGGAGAGCTGACTATAGATACTAAAACAAAACAAAACATCTCCTTTCCTCAAGAAGCTTATCTTCCACTGTGGAATATAACATTTACACAGATAAGTGCAAAATAATTTGAAGAGAAAGACAATCTAAGCTAGGGAGTTTAGAGGAAAGACTTGTTGTAGAAGGTGGTACCTGAGCTGAGCCTAGAAGAAAGGATTCTAAGAGGGGGGAGGTAAAGTGCATTCTAGGCATGAGGGTCTACCTGTACAAGGCACAGAGGAGGCATGAGATGGGATGCCAAGCGCAGGCCAGTGTGACTGAACATAGAGTCCCAGAGGTGGGGAACTTGTAACCTCAAGGCTACATGTGGCCTTCTGTGTCCTCAAGTACAGTCCTTTGACTGAACCCAAACTGTTTTGTAGAGTTTTGATTTGGTCAAAGAGCTGCATTTGAGGACCTACAGGACCACATATGGCCTCAAGGCTGCAGGTTCCCTAACCCTGATAGACTAACTATACAAAAGTAAGGTGAAGTAAATCTAGCAAGGTAAGCTAGAGACCACACTGTGATAGGTTTTAAATGCCCAAGTTAAGGAATCTGTGTTTTATCCCCAAGGCAAGAGAGAGTCACTGGATTTCCTTGAGCAGTGGAGTTATATGGTCAGATCTGTGCTTTAGGAATAACACTTTGGTTGTTATTAGAAAATTGATAAGTGGGGCAGCTAGATGGCACAGCTCTGGCCCTGGAATTAGGAGGATCTGAGTTTGAATGTGATCTCAGATACTTACTAGGTGAGTGACCCTGGGCAAGTCACTTAACCATGACTGCCTCCAAAAAAGAAAGGAAGGAAGGAAGAAAAAAAGGAAGTATGAAAATTACTAGAAGAGGAAAGAGAATGGAGAAAAAGAAACCAATTAGGAAGAACATTGGATTTACAGGATATGGTAGAAAGTGTGCTAGATTTGTACTTTGAAGATTTGAGTTCAAATTCTGTGTCTTGGGAAAGTCACTTAATCTCTTTGGGTCTCAGTTTTCTCATCTCAAGTCCCTTTCGATTCTCAATCTGTGATCTGGGTGCAAATCTTAGCTCTTTCACTTGCTAGCTGTGTGACTTCATGTACCTCATTCCTCTGTTTTTGCAATTATAAAATAAAAATGTCAATACCTCTAGTACCTACCTCACAGACTTGTCAAGAGACTCAAATAAGAAAATGAAGTTAAAGCACTTCGTAAGCATTAAAACATCATATTAATAGTAACTTAGCTCTGCTGCTTACTACCTGTGTGACACTGGGTAAGTGACATAAAAGAGGAACCTATTATGGAAATACAAAGGAAGGAATAATTAAATCAGGATGGGAAGATCAGGGATAGCTTTCTAGAGGGAGTAGCATTTTTGCTAGTCCCTTAAGAATGGGTAATATTTCAACAGGTGGAAATGTTGGAAGATGACATTCTAGGTAAGGGGAAAGCATAAGCAAAACCACAGAGTCAGGAAAGCATAAGCGTTGTTAAAGGGACAGAAAATAGTCTGATTTTGCTAAAGTGTAGGATATATGAAGGGGAGTAGAATGAAAAAGTTGGAAGTGTAATTAAGGCCTTGAATGCTATATTATGCAAGTTGGAATTCATCTGAGAGAGTGGTGAGCTGTTGTGTTTATCCTTCATTTTTTAAGAGGACCATAGCATCAGGGAAATGACATGACTTGCAGTTGACTTTGATTTGAGTGAGGGAGGGGTATGCAAGGTCACCAGCCTCACTTTCTTCTCCAGAGCCATCTGGGTCTAGTGACCAGATATTCATCAGGATGACTGGAGATGGCCCAGGATGCAATGGGAGATCCTGGTCCTTTTAGGCTAAGGCTTTTTCTCCTACTCACTTAGAGTGAGGTAACACCCATTCAATGAATAGGTCTCTTCAAGAATTGAGTCAAGGGATAGTCTCTTTAATTAGAAAAAAAATAGAAAAATATCAAGCTGGGAGAGGAAGACCTTCAGGTCTTCAAGTTACCATTGACATTCACTCTGAGACAGGAGGGCCCAAAATATAGTCATTAAGTGGAGCTTGGGCAAGCACCTATTATAGTCCAATCTATGAAAGATCTTCCTTCCTTCCTTTCTTCCTTCTTTCCTTTGTTCCTTCCTTCGTTCCTTCCTTCCCTCTTCCTCCTTCCCTCCCTCCCTCATTCCCTCCCTTGGTAAATACTTATATTGGTGAAGCTGAGAGAAAGAGAAGCCAGCAAAGCAAACCAATCAGCAAGCAAAGGTAGAAATGGCCTGTGATGAGAACTGATTTCCAGCTGGTGACTTAGAGCTAGTCAGAGACTATACTTTGCACAGACATTAGAAGACCATAGTAGAGGAAATTAATCATGGCTGACACTACCCAACCCAGGGAAGGTCTTACCTATTTGTTCATCTTTGGAATCCTGCTTTTGTAAATAACCACAATTTTCCCAAAGTGGGTGAACCACTTCATTTTATAGATGAGGAAACTGAGACACAGAATGCCGGAACCAATAAATTAATCAGTCAATAAGCATTTATTAAGCGCCTACTATGTACTGAGCACTGAATTGGGTGCATGATATAAAGAAGAAATGAGAAAAAAAAAGCTTGCCCTCAGAGCATACATTCTATCTGGAGAGATAATGTATGTTTTTATGTATATAGAGAATATATTTAAAATAAATAGCAGATAATTTAGGGAAGGGTGGTTCTAGTACTTGAGGGAATTAGGAAAAGCTTTGTTGATTAGACAGAGATGTGAGGAAAACTGGAAGGGAGGGGATGGTGTCTAGTAGGAGGCAATAGTCCAAAGTGTCAAATTCTACAGAGAGGTCAAGAGCAATACAACCTGATAAAAGGGCCTTGTGTTTGACAATCTGGATGTAAACAGTGGTTTTCAAGGGAATGGTGTTAGTAGAATGGTAAGGACAGAAGCTAGGTCACCAGAGGCTGAAGAGTGAGTGGAAGGTGAGAAGCGATGACAGCTAACATAGACTACTCTTTCAAGAAATTTAGTGATGGAGAGAAAAAGGGCACAGTGGATAGAGAGGGGAGCAAGATTAAAGGAAGCATGTACTTGTTTTTAAAGATAGGAGAGACTTTAGGAAATTTGCAGGCAGAGTGAAAGGATCTGGTGGAGATAGAGAAATTGAAAAAAAAAACCCACCAACTACTAAATTATGTGGTAGAGAAGCTGAGTGGTATGGGAGTCTAGAGAAAGAATTAAAAAGTGAATCCTGAGATTCAGAAAAAGAGTTCTGGAGCATAACAGTGGAGTCAACACCTTTTGGAATATTCAGTGCAAGCAATAGAAGGTGAACCAATTCTTTCTTTCCTAAGGTCCTGGAGTTGGCATCCTAGCACAGCTGGTATGCCTTTGAACCTCACTATTTGCATGTGCAAACAAGCCTGCCCAAACTGGCAAAGAGGTATGCAAACCCTCATTTCCTAAAACATAGCGTGATGCTACAGGTAAAATGAGTGTTCCTGATGGACAGATAAATCTTGCCCCAAACAGTTAATGCAGATTCTAAGACAGCTCTTAGATAAACTAACCTATGATGAAAATCAATTGAAGTACAGGTGATCCTGCAGGATTTCCCTTCACATTTTCTAGGAGCTTAGCAACAGTTGACACATCCCAGAAGACTCATTAGAGCATGGAATCTATAGTTGTGCTGGCCTAATGCATTTGCAATAACTCTTTCATCCAGAACTGTTTGCTCAGTGATATCTTGCTGGAGTGGCTGGACCGGATCTCAGAAAACTGTCTTATTCTGACACAGTCAGAGTAGGGACTGTAACAGGATCCTCTCTACTCTGTATCCCACATCCCATGGATGCTCCCAGAGGTCAGAAGCAACATCATAATTTTGTGTTCCTTTTTTTTTTTTTTTTTTTTTTTGTTATAAGGCTTCCAGACATGTCAACAAAGGTTCTAATGCTTTCTACATTTTCCACAAGGTCAAAGAAGGAAGACCGTCTTCTAGATCTCCTCTCTGACTTTATCCTTATTGACATGACTTTATCCTTATTGATGAAATTTATCTTGCATCCCCTTTGGCTTCCGCAGTGTAAAATATGTCCCAAAAGTTTGTCCTCCAGTTCTTAACCTGGGGTCCATGAGCTTCTTGTTTTAGACAACAGTTGTTGTTGAGTCATTTCTTTTATGTCCAACTCTTTCATGACCTCATTTGAGGTTTTCTTAGCAAAGATAGTGGAGTAGTTTGCCATTTCCTTCCCCAGTTCACTGGGGAAGGATGAGAAAACTGAGGCAAATACGGTTAAGTGACTTGTCTAGGGTCACACAGATAGTAAGTGTCTGAAGCCAGTTTTGAACTCAGATCTTCTTGACTCCAGACTCAGTAAGTACTCTATCCACTGTACCACATAGTTGCCCTATAACTGTATTTCAATATAATTATTTTGCTTTGCAATCCTATGTATCTTATTTTATAAATTTAAAAACACTATTCTGAGAGGGGGTTCATTGATTTCACCAGACTGCCAAGAAGTCTGTGACAAAAAAGGTTAAGAACACCTGGTCTAGACCAAAAGTTGACAGAATATGGTACATAATGGATGTCAGAATGGCTTGTGAGATGACTTTGAGAGACATGTCCAAGACCAGCACCAGTTAAGACTTTACCTAGAAATTATAAGTTTGGTTTTCTAAAAATGCCTCCTATAAACACAATAACTACCAGTAATAATAATAGCTAACATTTATATAACACTTTAAGGCTGGCAAAACATCTTACATATATTATTTCATATGATCATTTTAATAAATGTTCCTCTTTTCCTTCCTCCTGTCCCCCTCCCTACCTCCTGCCCCATTTTCACTCTCATTTCATTGTCAATTAGTCTAAAAGTGGGGAATACAATAAGGCAATATATAAAACATTGTAGTGTCATAGTATACAGAGGGCTGGCCTTGGATTCAGGAAGTCCTGTGTTAAAATCTTGCCTCTAACACTTACTGGCCATGTAGCCATAGGCAAGTCACTTAACCTTTCATTGCTCCCAAGAGATTTTCTTTTTTTTGGCTTTTTTTTTTTCAGAGGGCAATTGGGGTTAAGTGACTTGCCCCAAGTCACATGGCTAGTAAGTGTGTCAAGCGTCTGAGGTTGGATTTGAACTCAGGTCGTCCTAATTCCAGGGCCAGTATTCTATTCACTGTGCCACTGAGCTGCCCCTCCCAAGAAATTTTCTAAGACTCTAAGTTACAGCTTAGTAGCCAGTCTGTCAGGCAGAGGGAGTTTCCACACCAGGAATTCCCCACAAAGATGCAACCACATGTCTGGACCAAAAAAAAAAAAAGAAGAAGAAGAAGTAAAACCACATCCTTAGACTTAAAAAAAAATCAAGAGCAGCACTACAGGATAAAGAAGATATGGCTAGACAGTAGTTCATTTGAGAAAGACTTAAAGGGTTTTAGTTGACTGTAAGCTGAATATGAGTCAATGATATGGTGCAACTGCCAAAAAACTAATGTAATCTTAAACTGCTAACAGAAGAAAGAAGACAATAGACACAATGCATTGATTGATCATATTTGAGATATTATGCGCAGGTTCTAAGCATCACATTTTTGAAAGGACATTGACAAGGTGACTTGTCAATCTGGAGGATGGCAGTAGGAGACTGAAGTATCTGGAAATCATTTCCTATGAGGAAGGGTTGAAGGAACTGAAGGTATGTAGGCTGCAGACTTGTGGTGGGGAGGAGGATGTTACAGCTATCTTTCAATATTTAAAGGACTATGATATTAAGAGGGAGCAAACTTATCTTCCATAGCACAAAAGGGGAAAAATAGGACCAATGGGTAAACCAAAGAAGTCAGATTTTAGTGCACTCTAAGGAAGAGCTATCCAACAATGGAATGACCTTTCTTGATGGGCGGATTGAGCTCCCCATCACTGGAAATGTTTGAGCAAATGTCAGACTTGCCAGGGATGTTATAGAGTGGGTTTTTGTATTGAGTAAAGGTTGAATTAAATGATTTGTAAGGTCACCTTACAACTCTGAGAGTCTATGACACTATGGCAGGCAGTGTGGTACAATGGAATGATCACCAGCTCTAGAGTGAGAGGACTTGGATTCAACCTCCACCATGACACTTCTTGCCTGTGTGACCTTCAACAAGTCATAACCATTCTGGGCCTCACTTTTATTAGATTGGGGGAGGGGGAGGAAGGAGGAAATGAATTTGATGGACTCTGAGGCCCATTCCCTTTCTAGATCTATAATTACATATTTTTGTGTATCTGTGATTAGATTCTAACCAGATTTCTTACAGACAAAATTATGTTAGAGTGACAGAGAAATAATTCTTTTACCTATTGCTATCATGTATATTCCTGCTAGGCCATCAAAGTTAAAGACAGGCCAGCACAGTGGATAGAGCACCAGCCCTGGAGTCAGGAGGTTCTGAATTGAACCTGAGTTCAAATCTAGCCTCAGAGATTTGACACTTACTAGCTATGTGACGTTGGGCAAGTCACTTAACTCTCCCCTCTCCCTCCCCCAAAAAAGGTTAAAGAAAGAGAAGATAGATTCATAATTCCATGCTTCCTTCAATGTCATAAGAGTTGGAAAATCCTAGTTAAATAGAGTTACAATCTGCTACATCACTTAAGGAAACAAACCTAGTCAAACAAACTCTATGATTTGTAAATTAAGTCAGGTTACAGATTAAACTACATTTACAAATAGTCTAATTGAGGAGAAAATGCCACCAGTGACAGTTGAGATTCTTTCCTTGGCTTCTTATCTAAGGAATGATTAAGGCTTTAAGTAAATTTTCATCCCATGGGACAGGTTTTGGTCAACTCAACAAGCTCTCAGGAGGAATAACCCCGATTTTCCCTTAACATTATTATTCCATGAGTCAGGTTTTGGTCAGGTGAGGTTAATAAGTAAAAAATTTAAATCTCATTACAGTATTATATGTACGTATATATGTGCACACACACATACACACACACAGTCTTTATAGTGCTATGAGGTATTACTGGGAATATGTGATTTCCCAAGTAAACTTGGTAAGTATTTAAAGTTGGAAGTCACAACTTGATTCATTATCCTCATAGAATCACAGAAAAAGGAAAAGGAAAAGGCTGGAAAAGGCCTCAGTCAAATCCCCTAATTTAGAAACATTTTAATTCTGACATTAATGACTACCTAAAAAATAACTTTTCCATATGCAGAGTAGAACAAAAAAGTTCACATTCATATTATATGTGAAAATGTGAATCTCTAATATGTACATCTTTTTGAAAAAATATATAGTAAATGCAGCATGTTACTTTCAAAGCTGTCATACATGTCTATTCTGATCTTCCTTCTGTTCTTTTCTGTACATTTTAAAAAATACTTCAATGACTCTTTTTTCTTTATTTTATCATTTTGTTTCATCTTGTTTTTTTGGGAACCCTCTGACTAGTTTCCTTCTTTCCTGAAAATCCCAACACTCCCAACCCAAGTGAAAAAGAACAATGCAATTCTTGTAACAAATAATCATAGTCAAAACAAATCCACATGGTAGTCATGTTTAAAGACAGATGTCTTCTTCATCAGCTAGTAACAGTCAGAACCTGAATCAAAACCCAGGTCTGACTAAATTCAGTGCTCTTTCCACCACTCCATGTCCTTGCCAGCTTTGAAAATCCTGTGTGCTCAAATGAAACACGACACTTACAAAACATTTCCACATATACTTTCTCCAATGGAAATATATATATATATATGTATTTTTTTTTTTTTTACTTTTAATGAGTCTTCAATTTCCACAAGTTAATTTCTACAAGCATGTCTTGCAAGTTTGGGGTGGGGATGATGAAGGGCAGTGCTAATGGTGCAGTATAATTATGTGAAATGAAGGATGGAGACTACTTCTGTGATTTCACTGGAGTAGAGTGTACCTAGGCGAGGAACTCCCTCTACCAACGCAAATAAGTACTTTTTCTGCATCTTGTAGTCTCAGAGTTGTCTAGAGCAGAAGTGTCATACCTGAACAAGATTAAAATGTAATTAGGAAATAGTTAACAAAATACATAAAAACACAATAAAACAGAGATAATATTACATTTTGAAAGGAAGTCAACATGTGGCTTCCCAGGATCCTTATGTTATGGACTAGTCGCCCCCACTTCTATTTGTGTTGGATACTATTGGCCCAAAGGGTTGTGAAATTAAGTGACTTGACCATGGTATATGCCAGTAGCAAGACTTGAATCCAAGTCTTCCTGCCTTTGAAGATGAGTTTTCTACCCTCCTCATTTGGTCCTTATCTTCTTTTGGCAGTTGAGGAAACTGAGGCAGCCAGAGGTTAACTGACTTGCCCAAGGTCACACAGCTAGTAAGTATCTGAGGCCAGATTTTAACTCAGGTCTTCCTGATTCCAGACCCAGCATTCTAACCACTATGCCACCTAGCCAAGACCAAAGTGGAGGGAGTGTTGGTGCATAATTTTCTGTTTGCAGATGATTATGTACTCAATGCAGCCTCTGAAACCGAGATGGAAAAAAGTGTGGATCAATTCTCTGCTGCTTATGCTAATTTGGGCCTAACAAGTAACACCAAGAAAACACAGGTGCTTCATCAGCCACCACCACACCATCCATATGTAGAATCATTGGTTACAGCAAATAGAGAAGTTTTAAATGTTGTGGATAAATTCAGTTACCTTGGTAGTGTACTTTCCAGGGATGTACACATTGATAATGAGGTTGATGCATGTATTGTCAGAGATAGCTCAATATTTGGGAGGCTCAGAAGGAAAGTATGGAAGAGAAGAGATATTAGACTCACTACCAAACTGAAGGTCTACAGAGCTACTGTGCTAACTTCATTGTTGTACACCTGTGAAACCTGAACAGTCTACCAGCACCATGACAGGAAACTGAATCTCTTCCATTTGAATTATCTTAGGAAGATTCTGAAGATCACCTGACAGGATAAGGTACCAGACACTGAAGTCCTTACTCGAACTAAACCACCAAGCATTGAAACTGATTCAGAGAGGGCAACTCTGATGGGCTGGCCACATTGCTCATTGTTGGGATGTAAAATGTATACTTGCGAAAAAGACTGTTTTATGGAGAACTCACACTGGGCAAGCATTTACATGGTGGTCAGAAGAAGCAATACAAGGACACTCTCAAGGTCTCTCTCGAGAACTTTGGAATTCATTATATGACATGGGAGACACTGGCACAGGGCCTCTCAGCATGGCATGTCCACGTCAGAGAAGGTGCTGTGCTCTATGGGTAAAGCAGAATTGAAACACCTCAAAGGAAACACAGAATGCACAAATCTAGAGAATCCTCCCCAAATGTTCACACAGACTATTTGTGTCCAATCTGTGATAGAGCATTCTGAGCTCATATTGGTCTGATCAGCCACAGTCAGACACACTGAAACTTGACTTTACCACAGCGATATCATTCTGGTCCCCTCTGAGAACAAAGGACAACAATGAACCATTTCTACTCTCCTCCACTGTACAATGTTCCCCCTCTTCAAGGACTATCAAAAGAACATGTATAACCTCTATCAAACCATTTACTGTCTCAAGAAGGTGGAGATGAGAAAGGAAGAGAGAAAATTTGGAACTCAACATTTGTTACAAATGAATGTGAAAAATTTGTCTTTACATCTAAGTGGGGAAAAATGATTTTTTTTAAAAGAGCAATCCATAAATGAGGTAGAATGCTCACGCTATGCTGACATTCTTTGCTACTGCGCATATCACCTAGTTAGTTCTCTGGTGGTAAATCAACTAAGAGTAAGTATAACTGAGATGCAAAGCAGGGAATTAGAGCCAGCAGGCCAATCAGAAGACTAGAATAGTCAAGGGCCTGAGATTAGGAGAGCCAGAGACTAGGAAGGCACTGAAGTATAGGCCAGGAGACAGAATCAGAAACTCAGAGAGCTCTGAGCAGGCTGAATTAGACTGGATAGAGTTTCAGCAATGGCCCAAAATCAGTAATTGGCACTGTTATTTGGAATCTCTAAGGTTAAAAAGTTGGGAACTTTTTGCTTTAGGTTAAGGCTATTGCTGGTGCTGGAACTATAGAGAACCTTCCACACTAGCCATGTGACCTTGGTCAAGTCACTTAACCCCAATTGCTCTCCCCTTCCCCCTCCAAAAAGCAAAAAAAAAAAAAAAAAAAGAAGAAGAAGATAGAAGACTTTGTGAGGGCACCATTGGGAGAAGATTGAGGTGACTGGCCACCTTAACACCAAAAGAAGTGATCTATCCTTCCTTTGATCTCATGCAGAACTTTATACCTCTGTTACAATTTTATCATTTTCCACATTGCATTATAATTATACAATTATATATATTTGTTAAAGTGTTGTAGCCTGCCATCTCTCTCTACTATCCTCCATCCCAAAAGATTATAAACTCCAGGACCACAGGGACTTTATCTTAATCACCTATATTTCTTGCACAGAGTAGACATTAATGAATCATTGTTAAATCAATTAATACATGAATGAATATGCCAATCCCCCTTCTGTACACCAAAGACTTGAACCTTTCCTTTGTTTAAAAGAGAGAGAAAGAGGGCTAATTAATGACCATTATGTGGAAGAAGGATTAGACATTCTATGCAACGTTAGAGGGCAGTACTACAGTGTTACTGGGAAGAAATTATAGGGATTTATAGAACATTATGAGGAGGGCAATTTAAGACAGACTTTTCTAACAAGTAGAGGCTGTCCAATGTGGAATGGACTGCCTTGTGAGGCAGTAAGCTCTCTGTCCCTGAAAGTGTTTGAGCAGAGGTCAGATAGCCATTTGTCAAAAGGGAGTGGGTGGGAGATTGAACTTGATCACCAGAAAAGTCTCTTCCAACTCTAAAATTCTAGTCACATGTTAAATAAAAAGGCCTCTTGTGTTCTAGCCAGACCCCAGAGGACATGTCTAAAACCATAGGAATGCCGGTGGTGTTTGGTCAATAGCAATGTTGAGGTAACATTTTGTGTAAGGGTGAGACATGAACAGAATCAAAGAATGATACTCAGTGGACAATGACCATGCCCTTCACTTCAAATAAATTAAAATGTTCATTCACTCTCCATAGTGCTTAAGGGTGCCTTCCCCATATAGAAGGCACTCAACTAGGGTAGTGCCTCTGATATAAAAAGTACTCAATCAATACTTGTTGAATGTTGAATGAATGAATGAATGAATGAATGACTTATGAAGCTGGGTGTGGTCCAGAGAAGGGACAGAAGGGGAAGAGAAGTTGTTCTGAGCCCTGTGATGTTAAAGGATTTGATTGTACAGGTAAACAAAAGTAATTAGTTCCAATGTTTGGAATTACCATAGCAATCTCCTTGATTTCCCATCAAGTTCAGTCTTGTACTAACTGTGATAGGCCTGCTCTTTTTCAGACTTGCCTAGAGTCTCAGGCAGAAATGATGACTGATGTCTCAGAATGCCTATCATGGACTGCTCACCCAAATTCCTTAAGATGTCTTTCCCATTCTTGTATACATGTTGCCCACACTGTGTAATTTATATACCAACTCCCTTGTTGGAAAACTCTGGCAGACAGACTCCTGAAGTATAGAGTATCCAAGGTAATTATTTTTTAGGTTAAAAAACAAAAAAAACCACACAAAACAAAACAGAGAAAGAATTGATGAGAAAAAAAGATACCCCCTCTCCCCCCACTCCCGCCCCCATTCTGGATCTTTCTTTTCTCTTCTCTGAGATGATAAACTGACATAGGACTGCTGAATTTGATTTTTGTTTTGTGATGATTTCAGGAGGTAGAAGGTAAAAACACTTTTGTTTTTTTTAACAGAGAGACAGACACAAGAAGATGCCTAATGTTTTCCTAATCAAAAATTATTTAAATAGCCCTTTGGGAGGCCTAGGGACCCACAACATAAATCTAGAGCTGCTAACTACCTTAAAGATCATCTAGTCCAAACTTTTCATTTTACAGATGAGTGATTAGCCTGAGGGGTGGGGGTAGAGGTCAAGTTGTACCTTACCTCCCCCTGAGGCAAACTCAGTATAAAAAAAAAAATCCAAATTTACAAAATAGTTAAGAAAAATTATTCACTTTACAAAGAGACTTCCAATCTGCAATAAGATTTGCCTTGGAATTCTTTTATAAAGAAACCTCTCTCAGTGATTTTGGAATATGACTTGACTTGCTATGCAAAAGTACTTTGGTATTGCTCCCACATGCATTTTTCTAGCCAGTTCAACATTACCTCCTATCACACTCTGTCTTACAGCCAATTAGCCTGCTTGCTATCCACCATACTCGCCATTGCATCTCTAGCCTCCTTACTGTTGAACAGGCTGTCCCTATTGCCTAGAGTGTTGGTCACTTCTCTCTTGGAAGCGCCCTAGCTCTCTTCAAGATATGTCTCAAATGTCTGCCAATAGTGGCTTTCCCTAATTCCCCCTGATGTTAGTGTTCCCCAAATCTCCTATGTCTTTATTTATTTGCATATCTTAATTTAAATATTTGTGAACATATTGTTCTCTGCCCTTGAGTAAAGCATAAACTCCTTAGAGGTATGTGTGTGTTCGTGGGGGGGTGTTCCCATATAATTTCTATCTTTGGATTTGCACAGCCTAAGGGCACAGTGCCTAGAACATAATAGGCATTTAGTAAGTGCTTGCTGGATTGAATTAAATATGATCCCAGGAAATATTATTTCTCTTAGGAATGAAAGAACTTCGGATAAGATATACATGCTCAAACATGACCAATGCATGGATTTATTTTGCCTAATAATAGTTAGCATTTATATAGTGTTTTAAGGTTTGAAAAACTCCTTAAAAATGTTGTCTCATTTCATCTTCCCAACCACTCTTAAAGGTAGGTACTATTATCATTCCCAGTTAACAGATGAGAAAACTGAGGCAGATAGTGGTGAAGTGACTTGTATTTGAAGCCATAGTTGAACTCAGAACTTTCTGACTTCAAGTCAAATTCTCTACCCCTGTACCAAGTAGCTGCCTGTTAACAATGCTTTTAATTATAGAGGAGAATTTATTTTTATGGGAAGGAGACTTGGAAAGGGAAAGAAACAGAAGCAATAGTAATTTCCTCCCCTTACTCCCAGGCCCAACCAAAAGAAAGAAAGAAAAGAAAGTGTCATTTATGGGGGAAAAAAAATTTAACGTGCAGAAGGGAACAGAAGGAAAATCCAAGGGAGACATAATAAAAGCAAAGACAACTTTGAAACTAACCTTTTACATTTTTCTTTTTTTTTCCTTTACATTTTTTCTAAAGATACTTTTTTAAACTTTTCTTTTTAAAATTTACTATTTTATTTTCCCCCTAATTACATGTAAAAACAATTTTTAACACTCCTTTAAAAATTGAGTTCAAATTCTCTCCCTTTCTCCCATCACCCCCTTATTGAGAAGGCAAGCAATTTGATTTAGTTTATATGTGTGCAGTCATGTAAAACACATTTCCATGTTAGTCATGCTGTGAAAGAAAACACAGACAAAAAGAAAACAAGAAAAATAAAGAAAGGAAAGAAAAAGTATGCTTCAATCTACATTCAGACTCCATCAGTTCTTTCTTTGGAAATAGACAGTATTTTTCATCATAAGTCCTTCAGGGGCAGCTAGCTGCCACAGGGAATAGAGTACTGGCCCTGGAGTCAGGAGGACCTGAGTTCAAATTCGACCTCAGACACTTGACATACTTATTAACTGTGTGACATTGGGCAAGTCACTTAATCCCAGTTGCCTTGCCTTCCCCCTCCAAAAACACAAACAAACAAAACCATCATAAATCCTTCAGAGTTGTCTTGAAAGGATGATTGTATTGCTGAGAAGAGCTAAGTCATTCACAGCTGATCATCAAAATATTGCTGTTACTGTGTACAATGGTCTCCTGGATCTGCTCCCTTCACTTTGCATCAGTTCATATAAGTCTTTACAGGTTTTTCTGAGAGCATCTTGATTGTCATTTCCTATAGCACAATAATATTCCATCACAATTATATACAACTTATTCAGCCATTTTCCAATTGATAGATATTCCTTCAGTTTCCAATTTTTTTGTCACCACTAAAAGAGCCATTATAAATATTTTTGTACATATTGGTCCTTTTCCTTTTTATTTTTTATCCCTTTGGGATATAGACCTAGTAGTGGTATTGCTTGGTCAAAGGGTATGCATGGTTTTATACCCTTTGGGCACGGTTCCAAATGGCTCTACAGAATGGTTGAATCAGTATGCCACTTCACCAATAGTGCATTCGTGTCTCAATTTTCCCACATCTCCTTCAACATTTATCATTTTTCTTTTCTGTCACATTAACCAATCTAATAGGTGTGGGGTGGTAGCTCAGAGTTGTTTTAATTTGTATTTCTATAATCAATAGTGATTTAGAGTCTTTTTTTTCCTATGACCATAGATAACTTTGGTTACTTTGTCTAAAGTAACAGGAAGTTTATATCCTTTGATTTATCAGTTGAGAAATGGCTCTTATTTCTATAAATATGACTCTTTTCTCTATATATTTGAGAAATGAAGTCTTTATCAGGGAAACTTGCTAGAAAATTTTTTCACATGCTTTTTTTTTTTTTAAAGAAAGCTGCGTGCAATAAAGATTCACAGTTTCACATACCATCTTGTTTTCTGTTCTTTGCCCATGGAAATGGTCATGTTTGTTGGTGTTTGCCAAGTTGAGAATAAGAAAGAGAAAGCTTCAGCATAGAGATAGTCATAGATAAAGTCTCAATAAATGTCATTTGATGACGACAGTATTGATTTCTTCTGCTGGGAATACTGTTTCCTTGCCTAATTAAGGGACAATATGGGGGAAATTACCACAGACAGTCTATGATTTATAGATGGGTGAATACTAAAACAAATTCACTTGAAAGTCTCTTCCAGCTCTAACACTATGGACATAACTAATCTATGGACGTGTGAACTAATATACTGCAGGGATACATGAAGTCTTTTGCTGGTATTAAGTCCTAAGAGAAACTTTTAGTCCCATTTCTCACTTGACTGTTTTTTCATGACTTGGCACCCCTGCTCCCAGATCCACTCTCAACAATCTTGTTTCTGTCCGATTTTTTCACCTCTCAAGCGGATTGGGAGAGAGGTTCCCAACTTCTCCTCCTCTTCCTAATCCTAAATGATTATACAACCCTTTCTTGGAAATGTCTAAGAGACTGTTATTGCTAATAGCTTCAGGGAATTGGACACATAATAAAAATAACAAACATGGGGCAGTGTTGAAGATACACCAATTCTCAGAGTCACTTCTGTTTGCAGAGGTGTGGAGTCAAAGATGTGGAACAATGCATAATATCACTTTTTTCATATATTAGTTTCGTTGGTTTTTTCTCTTTTTATTTTTATTTTTATAAAGTATGGCTCTCTGAGAGGGAGAAGGGGAGGCATACAGTGGGAAATATAGGAGATACAGAAACAAAACATGTCAATAAAAAATACTAGTCTTGTACATATATAACCTATATCAAATTGCTTGCCTTTTCAAAAAGGGAGAGAGGAAAGGAAGGGAGGGACAGGATTTGTCACTCAAAAATTTTTTTAAATGAATTGTTTTAAAATGTAATGGGTGAAAAATATTAAATTTTTAAAATGCAAGTCTTCCTCGGACTGTGAAAGTAGCTAGGTCTGAGCTTGTTTACTTCCCTATTGCTTCCACAAAATTTCTTCTTTGTTTTTTCTTGGGGGTCAACCCATTCCAAACTTTTTTTTTTGCTCTTTTTTTTTCAGAGGAGGGAAGGCAGGGCAATTGGGGTTAAGTGACTTGCCCAAGGTCACACAGCTAGTAAGTGTTAAATGTCTGAGGCTGGATTTTAACTCGGGTCCTCCTGACTCCAGGGCCGGTGCTCTATTCACTGCGCCACCTAGTTGCCCTCCATTCCAAACTTTTGATTTTGCTTTTTAAATCATAGAATTGGATTTCCAAAAGCACATCATCCTCCCAGTCACTCAGGTTCAAATTCCATAATCATTGTCAACCTCTCACTCTTCCTCATCCCCTATGTACAATCAAGTTGCCAAGTCTTGCCAATTCTAGTGCCTCAACATCTCTCAGCCTCCTAATTCAGACCCTCCTCACTACTCTCCTGGACTGCTGAAATAGCCTCTTAGAAAGTCTTCCTGTCCGAAGTCTCTCTTTTCTAATTCATCTTCCACACAGCTGCCAGAGGGATATTATTAAAAGTCTGGGTCTGGTCATATCACTCCCCTGCTTAACAAATTGTAATGAGGGGAGGTGGGGAGGAAACAAGACTTTAATAATCACGCACTGTGTGCCAGAACTACGCTAAGTGCTTTTTTTAGAAATATTATCTCACTTGATGCTCACAACAAGCTTATGAGGTAGATATTGTTGTTACCTCCGTTTTATACTTAAACAGGCAGATAGAGGTTAAATGACTTGTCTAGGGTCAAACTAGTGATCAGGGAGTGCATTTGAAATGAGGTCTTCTTGTCTCCAGGCATAGTGCTGTCCACTGTACCACTTAGCAGTTACATCTAGAATCAAACACAAACTGCTCTGTTTATTATTTAGAGTCCTTTACAATCCGGCACCAATCTGTTTTCCCAGGCTTATTATATATTATTCCTCTCCATAGTTCAATTAATTGGTCTGATCCTCAGGGAAAAAGGGACCCAAGGTAGAACTCTCATCTATATCCTATATACTACAACACAAAAGAATTTGTGAGGTAACAGAACAAAGCACTAGAGAAAGGGTCTTTGTCCTATTCTAGACTCTGATTGTTACCAGTTGTGCAGTCCTAAATAAGTCACAAATCTCTGAGTCTTATTTTCTCATCTCTAGAATGGGGGAATAATAATACTCTCATCACCTACCTTAGAGAGTTGTCATAAAAAAGCATTGCAAACTTTAAAGTTCTAAATATGCAGATGAAATTTTTGTCTCCTAGACCATGAGCTCCATGAAGACAGGAACATGTCTTTTCTGAAGTTTGCATCCCCCCCCCCCCCCCCCCGGCTCCCAACAAGATGCTCTTCAATTAAATCCAACAACATCTACTATGTGCCAAATAACTGTGTTAGAATCTGGAGATACAAAGAAAAGGGTGAAGAAGTCCCTGTCCTCAAGGAAATTGCATTTTTCTGGAGAGTTAGTATACATGCACAAGACTAACATTTAATATTTGTTAAATCAATGAATGATAATTCAAATTTCTAAAGAACTTTGAATTTTACAAAGTGCTTTCCTTCCTGCAATCCTTTGCAAGTATAATCCACATTTCATAAAGGCAGAATCTGAAACTCATAGAGATTAATTAATTTGTCCATAGTCATATATCTACTAAGAAGGAGAGCCAGAATGCCAACCCAGGTCTTTTGATTATAAAAATAGTTTTCTTTCCTCCACAAACAGAGGCATTATGATACAAAGAACGCTGAATTTGTCCTCAGAGGATCTGGGTTCAAATGTCAGTTTCTCTGCATGACTCAGACAGGTTACTGAGCCTACCCGTGCCTCACTTTACTGACCCATAAAATTAGAGGTTGGCCTAGATGATCTCCAGGCTCTCTTCCATCTCTACATCTATGACTGGTCATGCTACCACCTCCCAGGGACCAGTTTTGTAGAAATAATATCACTTAATTTACATTTTAAGTTGAAATTTGGAATTTTAGTAATAGTTCCTCAATGATATCCTTTGTGTACAGTCCTTAACTGGAGACTGAATTCCAACTAGACATGATTTTTAAGTACTAGAGGATAAGTGGCTTAGCAAAAGTCAGAAGCACTCCCTTGAAGATTTTCTGAATTTACCACACCTTATTTTGACCATAGACAAAGTAGGTGTGGTCATCTGGGGAAGAGTCAGGACAAGGAGTTAGCCTGATAGTTATCTAAGTGGCAACATATGGTGACAAAAAAGAAGAATTTTTATTATTATTTTCTGTTTTTATTATTTTACTTTGTGAGGGTTCTTTTTTTTTTTAGAAGCAGTGTGACATAGTAAAGGACCATCCTTAGCTTGAGATGACCCAGGTTCAAGTACTGCCTATGACACACAGAGCTATGTGACACTAAGCAATTCCATCAATTTCTCTGTGACCCCAAACAACTCATAAGACAATGAAGTTTTGGATGAGTTGCTTATATACCTCAGTAGAGAGTATTCTTTATACTGATGAAATCATAGGTTCAGAACAGAAACAAACAAATCATACATGCTTAATGCTAGCATATTTTACACTTTCCATGACATTTGCTTTGTACTCATTTGAGGACATTGTGGTTGAGAGAACCTGGCTTCAAATCTCAGCTCTGCCACTTACTACCTTGTGTGACCTTATTCAAGTCACCTAACTTTCTCTGGTTTTCCTCATCTCTATGATTCTATGTTCATGATTCATTGAAATAAGCCAAGTCATATGTGCTTAAATAAAGGCTCAAAGTATGGGGTGAAGAGTAATACATAAGGAACATAATTTTTAAGTCTTTCATAGGGCATACAACTTCTTGCCCCTGCCTAGAGGCACTCTTTCAAACTAGGGTTAACATGACATATAGATGAAAAAACACAAGATTTGGACTCTGAAGATCAGAGTTTATATCCCACTCTGTCCCTTACTGTGAACCTTGAGCAATTCACTTCATCTCTCCCAGCCTCAGTTTCCCCATATGTAAAATGAGGGGGTTGAATTAAATTGGGGGGGGTCTTAACCTGAGGTACATATACCCCCAAAGGATCCATGGATAAAGTTCAGAGGGTCTATACATTTGTAGGGGAAAAGAATTATATCTTTATTTTCACTAAGCTCTAGCATTTCCTTTGTCTATTTTAAAATGATTATTTTAAGAATGGGTCTCTAGACTTCACCAGATTGTCAGAATGGTCCATGAATCATGAAAAGGTTAAGAATCCCTCAACTAGATGGTCTCTAAGACTCCTTCTAGTTTTGAATCCTATGATTTTTAGTATAGTCAACCAGAACAGGGATGGTCCTTAATGAGAACTAGTTTCTAAAAGTATCATAAATAGAGCAAATCAGATACCTCGTTTTTCATAGAAACTAGGAAAGTGTGGTAGGGATGATCAGCCATGGTTGACGGCCAAACCTTTGGAAAGGATCTCACCTACTTCTTCTTTGGGAATAGCACATTTTAGACGGTCCCAATTTTGTCCCAACAGGGTGAAAACCACTTCATTTTACAGATGAAGAAACAAAGAGGAGAAATGAATCAATCAAACAACAATCATTTATTAAGCACCTGATACTTTGCTAGGTTCTGGGAATACAGACAAAAACAATAAGTCCTTATCCTCAAAGAGGATTGAAGGAGATAGCATGAATGTAAAATGTATTTACAAAGCATATATAAAATAATTTTGGAGGGGGGTAGGAAGCAATTAGCAAATGAGAGGATCAGTGATCTGGTCAAATTTTTTTATTTTTTATTTTATTTTATTTTTATTTTATTTTATTTTTTTATTTATTTTTATTTTATTATCTGATCATAATTTTTAAGTCTTTCATAGGGCATACAACTTCTTGGCCCTGCCTAGAGTCACTCTTTCAAATCACAGCTGATTAATGTCCAGTATGGAACCACAACCCACACCTGTGTACAGAAGAATCCCGTCAGAGCCACTTGGTAGTGGCTCAAAAAACCTAAGGAAAGGTGAGAGAGTTTCACTGCTTTTAGATCGGTGGTTTGATTGAGTTTAGCTAAGCCACTGGACTCTCTTGTCTCTTCCTTCACTTCCCACTTGGGTGGGGATCCAGTGACCCAGTGGGATGGTGAGAGAGGGGAGGAGGCAGCTTTCACTGCCTTGGATGTTATGGGGAATGGATCCCCTTAATACCCAGAGTAAGAGAGGGCCCTCCTAAAGAACATTTAGAAAAGGAATATAGAGAATAGAATGCAGGATGTTGTTGGTTTTTTAAAAAAATATAAAGTAACATGGCATAATAGATAAAAAAAACTACCAGTGAGTCAGAAAGTCTTGGTTCAAATCTCACATCTGATATACATTAACTCTGTGTCTGTGACCCTAGGCAAGTCCATTAATCTCTCAGTGCCAATCTGTGTAGTAAAGTAAATTTGCTATACCAATAAAATTATAGATCTGGACAAAAAAGAAGGGGGAAATGTGGGGGTAATGTACCAATGATACTGAAACCAAAGCCAAGATACAGAGCCAGGAAGGTCTAAGTGGGGAAAAAATAGATAAGGGGTGTCTTCTAATTCCCAATGAAGTTCAGTCCCTGGCTAATGGAATCCTAAGTGCAATGGCAGAAGTTAGCTGATTTAACCCAATCATTTCATTTTTCTTTTAAGTAAAAGATTTCCTTAAAGACAGTGGAAGCCTATTTTCAGACTTTTCCAGATGGTACCAGCATTTGAGATTACCATAATTTTTTTCCTCCCCTTATGTAAAACAGGGCTTAGACTAATAAAAACAAAAGACTAGAAAACTGCTAGGCTCCCTTCAGCTGCAGAGAAACATCAGAAATTGTTTTGATGGATTAAGTGGAGGACTACCCAGAAAAACTTCCTTGAGCTTGATTAAGGATTACCAGCGGAGCCCAGGAAAGCCAAGATGTGCTTCAATAATTTTTTGGAACTCTTTTGAAGCTATCACTGCCAAGGCAATGTATAGAGTAGACAAGAGAGCAGTATATTTGTTCACAATGTTTTGGACTGTGTTCTAAATGGGAGATTAATGCTGGATGTGAGGGAGCTGGAGGACAAAAGATCATTTGGATTGTTCTTCCGAAAACAGATTAAAGGTAGAAACCAACTGGAGGCTAAAAAGTCACTTCACAAGAGTTATTCAGACATTTTCAGTCATGTCCAACTCTCTGTGAGCCCATTCGGGTTTCGTTTTTTTTTTTTTTTTGGCAAAGATACTAGAGTGGTTTGCCATTTCCTTCTCCAACTCATTTTACTAATTAGGAAACTGAGGCAAACAGGGTTAAGTGACTTGCCCAGGGTCACCCAGCTAGTGTCTGAGGCCATACTTACACTCAGGAAGACTCATCTTCCTGACTCTAGGCCCTGAACTCATTCCACTTCAACATCTAGCTGTCCTTTGCAAGATTAGAGATGCAAAATCACTGATAATCAGGGTGACTAAAAGATGATGGCAGAGGCTGGATGGTCACTTGTCAGACATATGAAATAAGGGAAGACAGACACAACGGACCAGATGACCTCTGAAATCTCTTCCAGCTCTAGGACGCTCTGATTCTGTGATGGCAGACACTTTTGCATCTTAAATCATAGAATTTTAGAGCAGCGAAGGACCTTCTAGACTGTCTTTACCAACCTCTTCATTTTCTATATGAGAAAACTGAAACCCAGATTCATATAATAGAATTGTAGCTTTAGAACCAAAAGGGTCCTCTGACTACAAATCCAGTTTATACTGTTCTACATGGGAAATCACTTGCTCAAGATCATACAGCTCTAATTAGTGACTAGAACCTAGGATTTCGCACCACATTTTTTTTATGGATGAACTCAAAAAAAAAAGTTAACACATTAAAAAAATGTTTTATTTCTACTAGTGTAGATTTTACTTCACACTAAGTCAAATCAGCAGCCCTCTACATCTTAGTAGATGGGAGTTTAAAGCCTCTTACAAGCAGGCCTCAGTCTACCTTTCCAGCCTTATTATACAATATTCATTACTCTCTATGGTACAAACTGGCCTTCTGTTCCTTAAATACACCATTCCATCGCCTCACACTGCACTGATGCTTTTGAAACATTCAATCCCTAGAGTATGCTCCTTTCTCACTTCTACCTCTTAGAATCTCTTGTTTACCTCAATATTAAGTCAAGAGGAAGTTAGGTATAGTGAACAGAATGTTGGACTTGAAGTCAGGGAGACATGAGTTCAAATCCCACTTTGGTCACTTACTAGCAGTGAGATCTTGGGCAACTCACTTAACTTCTCTGAACCTCAGTTTCCTTCTCCGTACAATGAAGAGGTTGTGGCCTCTTTGGTCCCTTCCAGCTGTAAGTCTATGACCCTATGATCAAGCACCACCTTTTACATGAAGTCTTTCCTGAAAACTCCCCTCCCCCTGCTTCTAGGGCAATCCCCTTGTATTTATATTTTGTATACAATCGTATGTATACATATTCTTTTCCTACAAAGAGAATGTAAGCTTCATGAAGGTCAAGAGTGTTTGGCTTTTGTCTTTGATTTCCCAGCATCTAGCCCATGGCAGGCACTTAATAAATTCTTCTTGATCGGTTGATTGATGATCTTCATAAATTGGTCTAGTCAAAAAGAAATGATCTAATATCAGCTTTCTAATAATAAGCCTCTTTAAACTGAGTGAGACTGGTTCTTGGACAGCAGATCCACAGTCTTTTTCTTGCCTCAAACTGGGCCTGATAGCTTCTATTGGAGCTTGCCCTACTTTGGCAGAAACCCAGAGTGGTCTCCATGGTATAATGGGACATCAGAGAGAGCTTATGTGGAGGAAAGAAAATGAAAATGTTTGTAAATATCATGGCACATTTCAGACACCCATGCAGTAAAATGTTGTTTGTTGTGTTGTCTTAGATTCTTTGTGACCACATCTGGGGTTTTCTTGGTAAGGAAAACAGGCTTAAGTGACTTGCCCAGGGACACACAGCTAGTAAGTATCTGAGGCTGAATTTGAACTCAGGAAGATGAGACTTCCTGACTCCAGGCCTGGCACTCTATGCACTATGGCGCCACCTAGCTGCCCCAAAGGGATATTTACTGAGAAGATACAGCAAGGACAGAAATATAAACATTTCTCTCAACACCTGGGAGCAACCTTTACCCTATACCACCTCAGTCCCTGGGAAGAGTGGTCTAAAATTTAAGTCTTATCTAGAGCACATCTGTCTCACCAAAGTCAATAAGCATTTATTAGGAGCTTACTGTATGCCAGGAACTGTTATAAGTACTGGAGATACAAATGAAAGCTAAAAAAAATATATAAATACTTGCTGCCTTTCCTCAAGGAGCTTATATTCTATTGGGGGAAGGCAACTTATACAAGGGGAACAGAAAAGGAGGAGGAAGTTCCCACTTGAGGGGATCATGGTAAAATGCAGAGAATGAGGGATGTCTAGACCTTTCCACAAAATGGAACTTCTGAGAAGAACCCACAACGGGAGAGGAGGCCTTGGGTGGTAGAGGGTGGGAAGGAGGATATAGCTGAGGCACGGTGGCAAAGTCCAGAGAATTCTCATCTACATTCGGCATAACCAATAGATGAATCACTGTTATTCCCTCTTGGTTGCCTGTAATTTATGCTGGGCCAAACAGGAATTTTGCTCCTTACCACAGGACTTCAGGCAAATCTTGGCATAGACTCCAGAAGACACCCACTCTTCCTACCTTTTGAAGGTCACAAAGTCACAGCCACCTCCCATGTCTTCACTCATAAATGAGGCAGGTCTGAGGCCTCTCCTTATCCAAAGATTCACAGTATATTTCTATCACTTGAACAGACAGCAAGAAAGAGAAAGAAGAGGAGACTTGCCCTGGACAGTTAGTGCTTTTAGAATATACCCCCATTTGTGCTCAGCAGCTAATGGACAATCCATCTCTACACCACATGGCTGTAATACTATAACCAATTATAGAATTATGCTCCAACTGGGAGAGAAGGGCTCTTCCCTTACATATCACCATGTCTTTATGAAGTCAGGCTCACAAGCCTTTTCCACATGAAGCACACAGTACTGTGAGGAAGGGGATCCATTGGCTGGGCCCCCATTACACATACACATAAACATGCACATTATCTCATTGGAACCTTGGGAAGTAGGTACTACAGGCATTTTTAATCCCTGTTTTAGAGATGAGAAAACTAAAGCACTAAGTGAATAAATAATTTGTTGATAGTTATGTGTCATCTAAGTATCAGAAGTAAGATCTGAACCCAAGTCCTGACTCCAAGTTTAGTACTCAATCTATCATGCCATTCTATGTCTGTCTGTATGGAGAGGATCTGCTTCAAATTAAATCTTCCTTTAATTCTTTTATTATATCAAGAGTACAAATGTATATTATCTCTCATTATTTTTACATGGACTGTCCCCTCTTCCCTTTTCTGGTCATATGTATCATCCTTAATGATGTATCATATGACTTTTTTTCCTTGATCTAATTCATCACCAGTAAATATGCTACAATCCTGTACATGCACCAGATGCTTTTTTTTTTTCTGTCCTTGGGTCTTTTTTATTGTGCTTGGGTCAGTTTTGATCCTTAATAAAAGATCATGTGATATATAGCTGGAAGGAACCTTTAATATAGATCAGTCTTCTCATCTGCAGATGAGGAAACTGAGGCACAGAGAGGCAAAGTAGCTTGCCCCAAATCATCCAGGTGGTAAGTGAGAACCAGAATCTGAACTCAGTTGTTCTCGGCCCCAGTGCAGGGGTGGGGAACCTGAAGTCTCGAGGTCATATGTGACCTCTAGGTCCTCAATTGTGGCACTTTGACTGAGTCCAAGTTTTATATAGCAAATCCTTTTATTAAGGGTATTTCCCATCCCTGTCCCAGTGTAACATGATTTACAGCTATAGAGAATCAGTATGAGAACGGTATCATCTGAAAAATGAATTGAAATTAGGAGAGGGTGGTAAATTGTACTTACTTTAAAGTCATTTAAACAAAATATTCATTATGGTTCAGAATATGTTGTACTGAAGAAATACTATCTTTTTTATATAAGATGACACATATATTATACTTTCAGTACCTCCCACCACACACACACACACACACACACACACACACACACACACACACACACACATATCCTTTCACTCAGTTTAAGAGCATTTATTCTGTTTGCTCCCTAGATGGCCCTCATAATCTATTCCATTGTAATAGATTAGCTTTTTCAAAAACAGGTATTTATATGTAGTCAGTATTCCTTTGAACAGTGTGCATAAGAGAAACTTAGAAATATATAAACTTTTTTTGATCAACTAAGTTATTTATTAATACAGAAAATACTTTGTAACTATTAACAAATAAAAATACTTATAAGCATGCAAGCAACAAGCAAATGAAGGAAAATGCTTTTATTTCAAACAGGAACACTTAAATTCCTAATATTCTTCTTCTGAATAATACATAATTGTTATATTTACAAGTTATTGTAAGTCTGGCATTTATGTAGCTGACTAAAATAAAATTTAAATTCAACTTCTGTGTGTCTATAATACAATTTCACCCAGGTTTTGTGTATCTGATCTTTCCAAAGACCTTGGGCTCAATCACCTTTTTTGAGCCAAAGGAAGAAAACAGATCCTACTCTCTCTTCCCGGTCTTTCAGAAGTCATACAGTGGTGCCTGTTCTTGCAGTCAGATTTTCCTTATATAATTTTGCAGAGGAGAGGAAGTTTACAACTGGCTGTCTTCTTGGGCATCCCACCTATGTTACATCATTTGAAAATGGAATAGTCTATACCAGTGGTTCTCAACCTTCCTAATGCTGCGACCCTTTAATACTCGTATGTGGGCGTATCTGCATGTGGGCAGATCCGCCTGGAGATGGATAGAGGAGCGGTCTCTCAGTTCCTAAGACCATCGGAAATATGTGTTTTCCAATGGTCTTAGGCGACCCCTGGGAAAGGGTTGTTCGACCTCCAAAGAGGTCATGACCCACAGGTTGAGAACCTCTGGTCTATACATTATTAAGAGTAGAAAAGCACCTCTCTTCCTTTCCTCTCAAAAGTTAACTCTAAACTGAATGAAGTATTACTTCTAATTAAGATGTTTTCTTTCAACAGGAAAAAACCTGGTTCATCTCAGTTCATATTTCAAACTAAAACTTGTCTTTTCTTTATCATACAAGACAGCATGTAATAGTGGGTAGAGAACTGGCCTAGAGATGGGAAAATGTGAATTAAAGTCCCACCTCTGACACATATTGACTTTGTGACCTCATGCAGGACATTTAACCTCTCTGTTTCCCTAGGTAACTCTAAAAAACTTTAAGTTGCAGGGTACCTGCATTGGTAGAAGAAGTTTCCTCACCTGGGATTATGTACGCCATTAAAAACACAAATCCAGTACCTATTCCCATTCTTCCAAGTAACTAGTCATCAGTAATATTCATTTCTTTTTCTTCACCTTAGCTCTGGAGTCTTTTAAAACTATCTTACAAACAGGAAAATGTTGTTTTTTGTTAGGCCTGTGACTCTTTCTCTCCAATCTCAGAGACAGGGACATGAAAAAAGGAGATGAGGTAGCTGTGTTTAATTGGTGCTCCTTCCCACTCTGCCACCTCTTCCATTTGTTCTGAACCTCTTTCCATCTCCTATAGCCACAATCCAATTGATTATAAAACAACAGAACTGATTGTATATTCTCTATCTCCCGTTAATTAAAAATGGTCAATCAATTTGGCTATCATTGAGGACTTTTCAAAACTGGTTCTTTTAAAACCTATAAATTATCTTTTTGTAAAACTAGCCTATAATATAACAGTTAGACCAGTGGTTCTCAACCTGTGGGTCACAACCCCTTTGGGGGTTGAACGACTCTTTCACAGGGGTGACAGGGGTTGCCTAAGACCATCAGAAAACACATATTTCCGATGGTCTTAGGAACCGAGACACCGCTCCTCTATCCATCTCCAGGCGGATCTGCCCACATGCAGATAAGCCCACATACAAGTATTAAAGGGTCACAGCATTAAGAAGATTGAGAACCAGTGAGCTAGACAAATCTGGAATTTTCTTCATATGGAGGGAGACAGTGTTGCCTACTGAGGTAGGTGGCTTACACTTCAATGCTCATTAAACCCACCCAGGTAATTTGAAGACAATATTATCTGAAGCATAATTTCAAACTTCTATAAGCACATGAGTTCACAAGACTCAAAATGTGAATATGTTTATTTAGTCAGAGAAGGCTGAGAATCTCAGTCTGGATCTGAGTCCAGTTACTTAATATCCAAGTGACATTTGGGCAAAGTACAACCTCTGTTTCCCACAAACTGGGGATGATAATAAACAGGTTACCTATGTCAGACGGTAATTATGATGCTCAAATGAGATCATGAATTTCACATGAATGTCAAAGTTCTTTGTAAATAATAAAGTCCTATAAAAGGAGACTCTTCTATTTTCTGGCCATCTTACTGATGCACTTGTCAACCTGACTGTCTTCACTACAGATCACTCTAGCCTATGCCTTTTACACCCTGATAGAACTTGGTTTTCATTGCACCACTTTGGGTCTAATACTTCTGGGAATCCAGCAGCATAATGAATTCATTCAGTACTTTATTGGATGTGTAAAATCATATATGTGGATACTCTCTTTACTATTATAGACCACAAGCAGCATGACAGAATAGAAAAAAACACTGAATCTAGAGTCAGGAAGCCTGAATCTGGGTCCTAGAACTTCTGCTTACTATCTGTTTGGCTTAGGCCCCAATAATATCAGTTAAACCCATCTCTCCTTCTTCCCTCCTGTAACTTGGCTTAGTTTCCCTAAAAGGAGAGAAAACTGCTTTTGGGATCTGATTGATCATGTATTTCCTGATGCAGTATCTGGTCACCTAAGGGCATCTAAGTCTCAGCCACCTGAAGTTGGAGCCTCATGACTTTCTGGATTTCTGAAGACCATGCCCTCTACCACATCCTGCACTGATGAACAAACACCTTTTCATATGGAGATTAGAGAAGCTAATCTTTGTTGTATCTTTGTTGCATACTCTTGCTGTATTAGGAGGTAAAAGTAAACCTCTTTTTGTTAACTGTTCGATAACTTGCAAGTACTTTATTTCACCCTAACATCAAACCTGAGCAAAGAGAGTATTGTCATAACAGTCACGACCAATACCCTCTTTGGTTCTTAGTTTCCTCGTCTATAAAATAAAACTCCTTGGTTAGAGAATCTCTAAGGTCAATTCCATCTCTACATATTACATCAATCCACATTTCATCCTGGGTGATTCTTGTCCGTTTTTCCTTCATATTCAACTCACACCTGCGCCCTCTGTCTATATATATTCCTTCTAACTGCCCTAATAATGAAAAAGTTCTTATGAGTTACAAGTATCATTTTCCCATGTAGGAATTTAAACAGTTAACTTTTTAAGGTCCCTTATGATTTCCCTTTCTTGTTCACCTTTTTATGCTTCTCTTGAGTCTTGTATTTGAAAGGTAAAATTTCTATTCAGCTCTGGTCTTTTTATCAAGCATGCTTGAAAGTCCTCTGTTTCATTGAATCTCCATTCCTCTTTCTCTCCACCATCCTGAAGGATTATACTCAGTTTTTCTGGGTAGGTAATTCTTGGCTGTAATCCTAGCTCCTTTGCCTTCCAGAATATCTTATATCCTGACTGTGCTTCCATGATATTTGAAATGGTTGGTTTTTTTTTTCTGACTGCTTACAATATTTTCTCCTTGAGCTGAGAGTTCTGGAATTTGATTAGAATATTCCTGGGAGTTTTCATCTTGGGATCTCTTTCAGGAGGTAATTGGTAGATTTTTATGATTTCTATTTTACCCTCTGGTTCTAGAATATCAGGGCAGTTTTCCTTGATAATTTCTTGAAAGATGATGCCTAGGCTCTTTTTTTGATCATGGCTTTCAGGTGGGCCAATAATTTTAAAATTTTATGTCTCCTGGGTCTACTTTCCAGGTCAATTTTTTTTCCCTATAAGGTATTTCTCACATTGGTTTTTTTTTTCATTCTTTTGGTTTTGTTTTGTTGTTTCTTGATTTCTCATGAAGTCATTAGCTTCTATTTGTTCAATTCTAATTTTTGAGAAATTATTTTCTTCAATGAGCTTTTGTACCTTCTTTTCCATTTGTCCAATTCTATTTTTAAGGAGGTTTTTTTCTTCAGTGAATTTTTTGTGTCTTTTTTTTCCATTTGGCCAATTCTGCTTTTTAAGGCATCCTTCTCCTCACTGGTTTTTTTGTACATCTCTTACTATTTGCCCTTGTCTGTTTTTTAAGGCGTTATTTTGTTCAGTGTCTTTTTTTTGTCTCCTTTACCAAGCTGCAACTCATTTTTTCATTATTTTCTTCCATCACTCTCATCTTTCTTCCCCATTTTACTTTCACCTCTCTTACTTGATTTTCAAAATCCTTTTTGAGCCCTTCCATGGCCTGAGACCAATTCATATTTTTCTTAGAGGTTTTGGATGTAGGAACTTCAACTTTGTTATCTTCTTCTGAGTGTGTGTTTTGATCTTCCTTGTCACTTTCTGTTGTCTATGTAACTTCCTATAGTCAGAATTTTTTTCTGTTGTTTGTTCATTTTTCCAGCCTATTACTTGACTTCTGACTCTTTGTTAAAGTAGGGTTCTGCTTCCAGGGTGGAGGATGAACTGTCCCAAGCTTCAGGGGTTTTATACAACTGTTTTCAGAGATATTTCTAGGGACCTGTAAGTTTTCAGCTCTTCCAGGGCAGTATGATTTAAGAACAGGCGCATTTACTATTCTCCTGGCCTGTGCTCTTGTCTGTAAGTAGACATAAGCACTCTTTTCTGCCCTAGAACTATAATGAAGGTCCCTGTTCCACTGTGTCTACAAGTGCTGGTATCCTAGTGCTCCTCCTCACCCTGGAATTGCCACCCAGGATTGTGACCTCGATCTCAATATGGGCAAACAACAGAGTCCTGCCTCAGTACTAGCAAAAAGACCCCTGTAATCTCCTTCTGACCAGTTATTTGACCCTCTTACCATCTGTGAGCTGAGAACTCCAGATGCAGTTGCTGCTGCTGCTGATTTAGTGGCTCCCAAGGTCTGCTCCTGGTTTACTGGGGCCAGGTCTGTGCTGGTACAGCCTAAATTGAACTATGCTCCACTCTCACCAGGGGTGATAGACCTTTCCTGCTAAACTGTTAAGTTGTTTTTGACTGGAAAATTATTTCACTCCATCCTTTTGTGGGTTTTTCTGCTCCAGGAATTATTTTATGACATTATTTAAAGGTGTTCAGAGAACTTTTGGGGAGACCTCAGGGGAGTTGCTGCCATCTTGACTCTACCATCCTCTAGCTTAAAAATGAGCAAATTTATGTATAGGCATGTATCTATCAGGTCAAGATTAGATGTTGTCATGCCTAGGGACTAATGTAGACAAGGCTAATCATTCCTCTAGTACTAATTCGTCCCCAAATCCTTTCTATCCTAACTCAAGCCTCTCTGCAGCTTAAATCTCAAGCCCTTGGTCTAGGTATCTTATGAGTTCATAGTAGCCTCTTTTTTCTGCTGGTCTTTGGTCAAGCTACTTGAAGCAGTTTTCAGCCTTAAATGACTAACTCTGTACCTGTGGTTATTTGGGGAATCACCTAGAACTGCTAGATGGGGTGTCTTCTGGGCAAGAAATGCCACCACTCAATGGTGAGGGGTGGGAGGGGAGGTGAAGAGAATCCCTTTCTCTTCTTATCCTGCTTTGAAGAAGTAAAGGATTAGGTCCTCCCCACACACAACGCCCCCTCCCCCCCCAAAACATACACACACAATTGCTTGCTCCTGCCTTTGTTGACTCAAACTAAGTAGACTGTGTCTTTTAAGGGTCACCCCAGATTGTGGCCAGTGACTGTTGATCCAATAATATTTAGCCTTTCTAACAGAGGGAGACAGAGTAAAGTCATACTTAGTAAAGAAATAACAGTTCGTTCTTTGATAACACACTGACACCTCAAATCAGTGATTATATCCTGTGACTACATCAAAGAAAAACCCAATCATCCCTCCTTCATGCAATTTTATTCCTTCTTTTCCTGGCTAAACTTCTCAGATGAGCAGTCATACTAGCTGCTTTCCTTGTCTCACCACCCACTCATTCCTCAAATACCTGAAACTTGGCTTCTTCTCCCCCTGCCCCCCCCCCAACCCCTTTACTGAAACTGTTTTCTTCAGGGTTAGGGTGACTTTCAAGTTGCCAAAAGCAAAGGTCTCTTCTCAGTCTATAGGCTCCTTGACCTCCCTGCAGTATTTGACCCTGCTGGCTAATTTCCTTCCTTGACTGCTGCTCTTATTCTGGTTTTTATCCCCTGGGTTGTCCCTTCCCTACCCATTTTTGCTGGTTTTATATGCTCCTGACTTTAAATTTGGGTATGTGCTAAAGTACTTTTTTGGTCTTCTCTCCCTTCCTATTTGAACTCCTCTACTTTTATGGTTTCAACTAACTTACCTAAGTAGATAATTTCCAAATGTCTTTGCTCATAAATTCCCTCTGCCCAAAATGCCTTTGTCCTTTCCTCACTTCCCATCATCCTTTAAAGCTCCACCCAAATTTTTTCTCTTCCATAAAACCTTGATCTATGTCCCTCTACTAGCTGACAATGACCTTTTACCCCAAAGGATCTCAGCTAGCAGTGAGCCCATAAGACAAGTAATGTGGCTATTATGATTCCAATTTTTCCTGATGTGATTGTTATTCATCAGAGTTAGTACAGGGTCATTAGAGAACTGGGTAGCTAGCACTTTGAATCTTTCTGCATTTAACATATATTATTTATCTTATGATTACATATCTATCAATACATGCACACACACATTATACACAATGTGCACATGCATGTATGCATGCATGCATGTATATAGACAACATTTGCATAGACTCTGTGTGTGTATGTATAAGCTCAATGAGGGCATTCTTTCTTATCTAACCTTTATGTAGCTGATTGGGGTAGGGGGAGAAGGCAGGATTGGCCTGGAGTCAGGGAGATCTGAGTTCACATATGGCCTCGGTCATTTCCTAACTGTGTGAGCCTGGGCAAGTCACTTAACCTCTATTTGCCTCAGTTTCCTCATCTGTGGAATGAGGATAATAACAGCACCTCTATCCTGTAAAGCACTTAGGACGCCTGCCACGTACTTAGCTATATAAATGATAGTAGCAGTTGTTATATTTGTTGTCATATCCTAATTCCTGAGTCTTCACATTTGCACACAGGAATTAAGCTAAGCAGCTACCACGAGATAATGGATTTTCTCCTAGTTCTGGCTGATTTGGGGCCTTCTCTCAGCCCATTCATTTACATGGGTGAATAAGAGAGATACAGATTTTAAAAAGGAGGGTGCCAGCCTCTAGTAGACTCAGAAGAGGGGACTTCGGCTCTTAAGATTGACTCTAGAATAGGACAGTAATTCAGGCAGGGAATTCCTCTCTTCCCCCGTCTCCTTTCTCCAGCAGCAATGGCTTCTTACAGTGGAAGGATACTGCAGAAGTAGGAACCTTGCTTCCGTCAAGTCTGTGAGACATCTGAAGCGAAAGAGAAATTGGTTCCTGGAGTAGGGCTGCTGCTAAGACTCTGAGGAAGCAGAATTGGAGAAGCCTCTTAATAATGGTCCTAATGCTAATAGTAGCTAGCATTTTTATAGTGCCTACTATGTGCCGTGCACTGTGCTAAGCAGTTCACAAACGTTATCTCATTTGGTCTTCACAACAACCCTGGGAGACAGTGTTGTTAGTATTTATAGTTTATGGATGGAGGAAAATGTGGCAACAGGCAAAGTGACTTACCCAAAGTCACACATAGTATCTGAGGCTGGACTTGAACTCAGGTCTCCCTGACTCCAGATCCATTGGTTACAGTTCTCCTTGAAAGAACAGTGCCCTAGGTAAAGGACTGTAACTGAAACTGGGGCTAGAGGAAGCATAAACCACAACCAAGCAATGAATTGAAGCTGGTGGCAGTGGAGATGATGACCAAATAGAGGTTCTCTGCCCAGTGACATACTCTGCAGAATTGTGGAATCCAGTGAAGGACAGTGATGGGATATCTTTTTTAAAAAAATGTATTTATTTTTAGTTTTCAACATTCACTTCCGTAAGATTTTGAGTTTTAAATTTTCTCCTTATCTTTCCCTCTCCCCACCCTAAGATGGTATGTAATTTAATACAGACTCTGCATATACATTCATATTGAACTATTTTCATATTACTCATGTTGTAAAGATGAATTAGAACCAATAAGAAAAACTACAAAAAAGAAGAAACAACAACAACAAAAATAAACAGAGCAAGTAATATGCTTCAATCTGCATTCAGACTTTATAGTTCTTTTTCTGGATATGAATAGTATTTTCCATCACAAGCCTTTTGGAGTTGTCTTAGAACCTTGCATTGCTGAGAAGAGCTAAGTCTTTCATAGTTAGTCATTGCACAATGTGGCTGTTACTGTGTACAATGTTTTCCTGGTTCTGCTCACTTCACTCAGCATCAGTTCATATAAGACTTTCCAGGTTTTTCTGAAGTCCACCTATTCATCATTTCTTATAGCACAATAATATTCTATTACATTCATTTACCACAGTTTGTTCAGTTGTTCCCCAACTGAAGAGCATCCCCTAAATTTCTAACTCTTTGCCACCATAGAAAGAGCTGCTATAAATATTTTTGTCAATGTGGCTCCTTTTCCCATTTGTATGATCCCTTTGGAATACACACCTAGAAGTGGTATTGCTGGGTTGGTATGCAGAGTTTTATAGCCCCTCGGGCATAATTCCAAATTGTTCTCCCGAATGGTTGAATCAGTTCCCAACTCTACCAACAATGCATTAGCATTCTAATTTCCCCACATCTTTTCCAGCATTTATCATTTTCCTGTTTTGTCATGTTAGCCAGAATTGTTTTGATCAGTATTTCTCTAAAGTGATGGGATATCTTAAGAAGACTTGAGGGGCGCAATGGTACCTGGTGGTATAAACTGATCCTCCACATGAAGGAGTCCTCATGTGTGATCACTAGACTTGCTCACTTTCCCCATTCATAATGTCTGTATTTTCAGGAAAGGTTTTGGGAGGAATGCTCTAAAATAAATACTCTTGTTGTGCTACTCTAGTAAATTATTTTATTCTTAGCTAATTGTTTCCTCTGGCTAACTACTGAAAGGTAAGTACATTGGGGGAGGCTTGTGAGCTACAGTTTTAGGAAAAAAGACCCAGAGAATATTTTGTAGCTGGGATAGTTGTCCTCGAGGCAACCCAACCTTCCAGCATGAGGCAAGGAGAATACTCCAGGAGGTCCTACATTTATATATCCCCCAGTACCTAGTCAAGTCAACAAGCATTTATTAAGCACCAATGTATCAAGCAGTGTGCTAAGTACAGTGTTCTACACAGTAGTTATTCAATAAATGCTAAGTATGTGTACATATGTAATATGTATATATTCTTTACTCAGAGATATCTATCTATCTATCTATCTATCTATCTATCTATCTATCTATCTATCTACCTACCTACTTATCTATCTATCTAATCTCTAGATAAGAATCATGGAGGGTTGATGGAGGCAAGGAGTGGCCAGGACCACCACTTTTAACTAGTTAGAGGGGCTTGGCAAATGGTCCGTATCTCGCAGGCTTAATTCAAGGCCAAGAAATCAAAACACATGTGAGTAGTCTTAAATCCAACGACGGGAAATGAAAGTTCAAGGAAGCACATCAAAGTCAATAATCCAAAGACTCTATAACCATGTTCCGGAGGCAAAGGTAGTCACACCATGAGTGAAAGTTGCCAATTGCCATACTTCCTGCCCTTTAGGCTTGGGGAAAAAAAGATGAGTGGTATTTATCATTTCTTTTTCAGTTTAATTGCCAGTTTCTCAAGAGGTAGCTTGAGAAACCTCAACACTGCAGACAACTAGCCAACAGGGAGGGCAGTAAGTGGGGGGAGGACTCATAATGCAATAACTAACAAGCTAACTGATTAAATTCCCTGTCTCATATCTTATGCATCTATAGTACAACAATGTTCATAAGGACCTGGAATGACCAAGCAATAGTTATCTGCTAGTTGTTGTACATAGTTTAGTCTGGCAGGAGATTATAATGAACATTTACCAGAAGATTTATGGATACTGGAAAAGGCAAAACTCCAGTAGGATGAAAGTTCTTTGAGGGTAGTGACAGTTTCACTTTTGTCCTTGCATTTCTAGTACCATTAAAACAACAACAACAAAAACCAAGCTGCACATAGTAAGTTCTTTTTAAAAAGTTTTAAATTTATTTTATTCTGAACTGAATAAAACAAACATTTCCATAATAAAGTGCAATAGAAAACCAGAGGACTGCACCTGAAATTGCAGATTCATTTTGTACAACTTGCTATTCCTTTTGAATACACAACAAAGTCATCATGTGACTTTTTTCCCTCACCCCCCCCCAAACTTTGAGATGGCTACCATTAGACACAAACCTGTGTGTTTGCGTGTGTACACACACACACACACACACACACTCCAAGTCTGCACAACCTGCCACCACCAAAGGTAAAAATTTAGGGGGCCTGCAAAAAACGTAGGGTTGCCACTACTCATCCTATTTGTCATATGACCCATGGCAACCAACCATTGTCAGTCTGTCTCTAGTTTAACCTATCTGTGGCCCAAAGAAGTTTATCTTATTTTAATTTTGGCCCCTACCTACTGCCAAGTTGTGGAGGCTTGATATACGTACACACATATAAATACATACATACATATTTATGTACATGTATACACACATATACGTGTGTGTGCGTATATACATGTATATGCCACTTTTTCTGGATTCAAACAACATCTTCATAGGATCTTTGCAGTTAATTTATGTATTTATAATAATCAGAATGGCTTGGTTGCTCAAAGTTGTTGTTAAAACAACACTACTGTTACTGTATACAATGTTCTCTTGGTTCTGCTCATTTTACTCTTCATTATTTTATAATAATCTGCATGGTTTTCTAAAATCATTGAGCTCATCATTTCTTATAGCAGAGTGATATTCCATCATGAACATATACCACAATCTTTTAGCCATTCCCCAATTGATGGGCATCCCCACTGCTATAAATATTTTAGAACATGGAGGTTCTTTTACATTTCCCTAATCATCTTGGGAAATGGATTTAGTAGTGGTATTTCTGGGTCAAAGCATCTAGGAAGCTTAATAGGTCTTTGGGCATAATTCTAGATTGCACTCCAAAACAGTTGGATCAGTTCACAATTCTACCAACAGTGAATTAATGTCCCAGTTTTTCCGCATCCCCTCCAATATTTGTCACTTTCCCCTTCAGTCATTTTAGCCAATCTAGTAGGTGTAAAATGATATCTCAAGGTTGTTTTAATCTGCATTTCTCTAATCAATAATGATTTAGAGCATTTTTTTCATGTGACTATAATAAATTGTTTTGATTTCTTCATTGGAAAACTGCCTGTTCATATCCCCTGACAGTCTACCAGTTGGGGAATGACTCACATTCTTATAGATTTGATACAGTTCTTTATAAAGTTGAGATATGAGACCTTTATCTGAGAAACCGTCTATAAATTTTTTCCCCAATTTTCTGCTTTCCTTCTGATCTTGGCTACAAAAAAATGTTTCAGTTTAATGTAATCAAAATTATCCATTTTATATCTCAAAATACACTCTATGTATTGTTTGTCCATAAGTTGTTCACTTATCCATAAGTCTGATAAGTAAAATGTTCCACGTTCTTTAAATTTTATTATAATATCTCCCTTTACATCCTATATCCATTTTGACTTTATCTTGGTAAATGGTGTAGTAAGATATTGTTCTATGCCCATTTTCTGCAAGACTGCTTTCCACCTCTCCCAACAATTTTTACCAAGTAATGAATTCTTATCCCCAAAACTTGGGTCTTTACATTTGTCAAACATTGGGTTACTGTATTTGTTTGTTGCTGTAGATTGTATGTCTGCTCTATTCTACTGATCCACCTTTCTATTAGCCAGTACCAAAGAGTTTTGATAATTACTACCTTAGAATATAGTTTGAGAGCTGGTACTGCTAAACATCCTTCCTATATATTTTCCCCGCTAGATAAACTAGATAAAATAAAATAAAAACTAGATAGATAAGATAAACTTCTTTGGGCCACAGATAGCCACAGATAGCCACAGATATTCCCACTCTTTTGTTCTTCAATATGAATTTTATTATTTTTTTCTAGCTCTGTAATTTTTTGGTAATTTAATTGGGATGGTATTGTATATATAGATTAATTAGGTAAAATTGTCATTTTTATTATATTGGCCCTGCCCACCTATGAACAATTAATATTTCTCCATTTATTTAAATCTGATTTTATTTGTGTACTAAGTTTTTTTTATGGTTTTGCTCATATAGATGTATTTCCAGGTATTTTATAGTGTCTAGAGTTATTATAAATGGAGTATCTTTAGCTATCTTTTCCTGCAGGATCCTGTTGGTGATATATAGGAATGCTGATTATTTATGTAGATTTACTTTATATCCTGCTACTTTGCTGAAATTATTAATTATTTCAATTACTTTTTTAGTTGAGTCTTTAGGCTTTTCCAAGTATATCATCATTATCAATTGCATAGAGATAGTTCTATTATCTCATTCTTATTCTGATTCCTTCTATTTCTTTTTCTTCTCTTATTGCTATTGTTAGGATTTCTAATACAATACTGAATAATATTGGTGACAGTGGGCATCCTTGTTTCACACTTGATCTTACTGGGGAGGCTTCTAGCTAATTCCCATTACAAATGCTTGCTCATGGTTTTAGGTAAGTGCTTCTTTGATTTATGGAAAAGTTCATTTATGCCTATACTTTTAAGTACTTTTGATAAAAATGCTTTTTCTGCATCTATTGATATTATCATATGATTTTTGTTACTTTTATTATTGTTAGAATCAATTATATCAATAGCTTTCCTTATGTTAAACCAATCCTTCATTACTGATCCAAAACCCACTTGGTCATAATCTATAATCTTTATAATATATAGTTGCAACCTTTTAGCTAGTATTTTATTTAGAATTTTTGCATTCATATTCATTAATGAAATTGGTCTATAATTTTTTTTCTTTGTTTTTACTTTTCCTGGTTTAGGTATCAGTATTCCATTTGTTTCATAAAAGCAGTTTGGTAGCATTTCTTCTTTGCCTATTATTTCAAATAATTTATTTAATATTGGAATTAATTGGTCTTTAAATGTTTGATAGAATTCACTCTATCTGGTCCTGGTACTTTTTTCTTTTGGAACTCATTTATAGCCTATTCAATTTCTTTTTCTAAAATAGGTCTATTTAGACATTCTATTTCCTCGTCTGCTAATCTGGGCAGTTTGTATTTTTTAAAATATTCTTCTATTTCACTTAAGTAGTTAAATTTATTGGCATATAATTGGGCAAAATAACTCCTTATAATTGCTCTGATTTCATCTTCTTTAGCGGTATATTCACCCTTTTCATTTTTGATTCTAGTAATTCGGTTTTCTCCTTTTTTAATCATACTAACCAATGGTTTATAAATGTTGTTGATTTTTTTTTTGTAATACCAACTGCTAGTTTTATTTATCAATTCAATGGTTTGTTGATTTCACATTTAATTTTTAGGATTTCCAATTTAGTGTTTAATTGTGGATTTTTAATTTGTTCTTTTTTTTTTTTAACACTGCATACTCAGTTCAATGACCTGCTCTTTCTCTTTTTTATTGATATAAGAACTTAGAGATATACATTTTCCTCTGATTGCTGTATCCCATTGGTTTTGATATGTTGTTTCATTATTGTCATTTTCTTTGATGAAATTGCTGATTGTTTCTATTATTTGTTCTTTAACCTATACATTCTTTAAGATTAGGTTGTTTAATTTCTAATTAGTTTTTTTCTGTGTTTCCATTGTCCTTTATTAAACATAATTTTCATTGCACTGTGGTCTGTAAAAGAAGCATTTAATATTTCTGCTTTTAGTTATAAATTTTTTTTTGCCATAATATATGGTCAATCTTTGGAAAAGTATCATATGCGGCTGAGAAAAAGTGTATCCCTTTCTATTTCCATTCAGTTCTCTCCACATATCTATCATATCTAGCTTATCTAAAATTCTATTCACTTCCTTAACTTCTTTCTTATTTATTTTTTTGTTATATTCATCTAGTTCCAAGAAGGGAAGATTAAAGTCCCCCACTATTATAGTACTACTGTCTATTTCCACTTGTAATTAGTTTTTTCTCTTTTAAAAATTTAGATGCTCTGGAATTTGGTACATATAAGTTTAGTATTGATATTGCTTCATTACCTATGGTAACTTTTATCATAATGCAGTTTCCTTGTTTACCTCTTTTAATTAAATCTATTTTAGCTTTGACTTTGTCTGATACCATGATTGCTACCCCTACTTTTTTCACATTGGCTGAGGCATAAAATATTCTACTCCAGTCCTTTATTTTAACTCTGTGTGTATCATTTTTAAATGTTTCTTGTAAGTAGCATATTGCTGAATTCTGATTTTTTTACCCATTTGTTTTATGGGTAGATTTATTCCACTCACATTCAAAGTTATAATGACTATTTATGTATTGCCCTCCATCATATTTTTTCTCACTATTGTCCTTCTCATCCTCTCTTTTTACCCTATTCCTGTTCTAGTTTACTTCTAACCACTACCACCCCAATCCACATCCTTTTAAATAACAATATCTCCCTTATCCTCCCCCCTAACCTTCCATTTCCTTGTTCTACGCACTCCATGAAGGGTCCCTCCATCTTCTTCTCCCCCTACGCTCCTAAATCTTAATCTGTGCACCTTTCTAAGCACCTCCATCCCGTTCCCTTACCCTCTTCTTTCATTATAAATTTAGAAGACTTTTATACCCTTTTTGATGTATATGTTGTTCCTTCTTTAACCCAGATCTGATGAGTAGGGTTCCAGCACTATCAGCCCTCCACCCCAACCTGATTCTTCTCTATCATTTCTCCTTCTTGCACATCATTTGTATGAGATAATTACTCTTTTTCCCTTTCCCAAACAATTTTGCTCTTTAGAATCATCACATTATACTCAACACATATCCAGTCTTTCTTTAGAACTACACAATTACTAGATTCTTAAGAATATGGTTTACATTTCGGTATATAAAAAGTGAACAGTTTGTCCTTATCGACTCCCCTGTAGTTGGTCTTAGATGTTTACATATTTCCCCTGGATCTTATGTCAAATTTTCTATTAACTTCTGGTCTTTTTGCAACAAAAACCTGAAAGTCTCTCAACTCATTGAATATCCATTTTTTGGTTGTTGTTGTTCAGGATTATACTTAACTTTGTTGGGTAAGTTATTTTTGGCCACAACTCCCAGTTTGTTCTTTAATACACAGTGTTCCAAGACCTGTGGTCTTTTAGTATAGCAGCTGCTAGGGCTTGTGCAACTCTAATTGTGGCTCTGAAGCATTTGGGTTTTTTTGTTGTTGTTGTTGCTTCTAACATTTTCTCCCTAACCTGGGTTTTTTCAAATTTGGTTATGCCATTCCTATCAGTCTTCATCCTGGGATCTCTTTCAGGTAATGATTGTTGGATTTTTTCTATTTCTACTTTCCCCTCTTTTTCTAAAACTTGAGGGCAATTTTCTTTATTTCTTGTAATATTGTATCAAAGCATTCAGGTAGTCTGATAATTCTTATGTTTTTTCTTCTTCAGCTAATTCTCTAGATCAGTTGTTTTTCTTGTGAGATGTTTTACATTCTCTATTTTTTCATTCTTTTTATTTTATTATTTCTTGACATTTTATAACATCATTTGCTTCCCCTTGTCCAATTCTAGTTGTCAAGGAGTTGTTTTCCTTCTTAACATTCTGAATCTCTTTTTCTAGCTGACTCTCTTTTCATAATTTTCTTGGATTGTTCTTATTTTTGTTCTAATTTTTTCCCAATCTCTCTCCTTTGATTTTTAAAGTCTTTTAAAAGTTCTATAAATTCTCTTTGGGCAGGTTTCCATTTGATGTTACTCTTTGGTGTAGGAGAGGCTTTTTTTGCTACAGTATCCTCCTCCAAAAATGAAACCAGGTCTTCTCTATCCCCACAGTAGCTCTCTATGGTTGGGTTCTTTCTTCTTTGCTTACTAGTTTCTCTTTCTTTATTTTTAGCAACTCATTATTATAATCACTTCTAGTTCTGGGCTGTGTTCCTTCTTACTATTATTTTCTAAGCCTTGTTCACAATGCAGCTTCAGCACTCCTTCCCCCTCTAAGCCATACTACAGTTAGGGCCCCTGGTCACACCATGTTGGAAATGCTCTTGCTCCCTGAGGAGCAAGTGACTGTAACCTTCCGTTCTCCCCTCTGGCCTAGAACCAAAACCAAGAATTCAGCTCTCCTGTAAGTGCCCACAGCCAGCAGCATCAGCTCCATTGCTTCTGCACTCACTGGGCATATGCTAGTCTCAGCAGCCCAGCTGGGCCTGGTGGCCCTCAGCAGTGGAGATCCTTCAATCTTCCCCTGTTCAGATATCTGATCCCCAACACTGTCTATTGGGGATTATGGTGGCTGAGGCTGAAGCTACCTTCCAACTTTGTTGTCTCTTAGGTTTGTTGTTTCAGAGGAAATAGCCTGGAGGCATCTGCATTTCACTGAGGCCCAACCCTCTGTCCCTGGGGTCTTTCCTCAGATGAACGTTCACCGGTTGTCCCAGGAAGACCACTGCTCTGCCCTAACTCTTGTTTACTTTTGCTACTCTAGGTTCACTCTGAGGTGCTATTTTGGAGTGCTTGGAATTTTCTGACCTAATGTCACGGTTATGGGATTTGAAGATCTTCCATACCCCCTGAACTTGCTTTTGTAGCAAGAAAGGGTGGGGCAAGAGGAAGCTGGAACCAAGCTAGAGTCAGTGTGGTGACTGGAAGCTGCAGCACAAACTCCTTTTCTTGAGCCAGCCAGAATTTCTGCTAAGGACTCCTGCTGAGGACTGCTAGAGATGGGAACTGTGGATGGCTGGACCTGCTGGGAACAAGCTGCGTGGATGCTAAGCAGTTGCCATGAGTGAGGAGAGGAGGATCTTTGCCTGAGGTAGCCTGTCCTGTTTTGAAGCTTGAGAATGTGGGTGTTTACTACATTAACTACATGTGTCAACTTCATAACTACTGTGAAAGCTTTGACTTTCTGGTTTTGGGACTCAGTTTTCTGGTATTTGAATAAATGTTCTAGCCATATCTCCCATGTAGAAAGCCTGCTACATTTTGTGATTAATAACCATGTCAACATATTTATAGTTACTGTAGGCATTGTGAAGACTGCATTGTTGATACACCTACTCTGCCATTCTCCCCATAGGTTGTAGTGTATGAATATAATGGAATACTACTGTGCTGTGAGAAATGGTGATCAGGAAGATTTCAGAAAAACCTGGAAAGACTTACATAAACTGATGTTGAATAAAGTGAGAACCAGGAGAACATTGTATATAGTAATAGTAACAATGTATGATGATCAACTACGATAGACTTAGCTCTTCTCAGCAATACAAAAAAATTCATAATGGAGAATGCTATCCACATCCAGAGAAAGAACTATGGAGTCTGAATGTAGATTAAAGCATACTATTTTCACTTTTTTATTGTTTTTTTGCTTTTTCTTTCTTGTGGTTTTTCCTTTTTGTTCTGTTTCTTCTTTTACAACATGACTAATGTGGAAATATGATTAATATGACTGTACGTGCATAACCTGTATCAGATTACTTGCTGTCTTGGGGAGGGAGGGAGAAAAATTCGGAACTCAAAATCTTATAAAAGTGAATGTTTAAAACTATCTTTACATTAAATTTGGAAAAAAATAAAATAATATTAAGTGGGGGAGAAAAGAATAACAAGTCACTTTCCTCACCAACAACCCTTCAAAGTTGGTAATAGAGGCATCATTATACCCATTTTACAGATGAGGAAACTGAGGCTCAGAATGTTCAAGTAACTTGCCCAAAGTCACACATCTAAAAGGTGACAGAGGTGTAGGATTCCAAGCCTGGTTTCCTGACTCTGAATCCAGTGTTCCCTCTGTCATATTGGTCTGCTTCTCATAGTTTAATTCATTTGCAATACATGGGTGATTTTCTTTTTAAGTGTACCTGGAGAGAGAAACTTCTATTTGGGCATCTTTTCTTCCTAAACCTGGTTGTGAATAGTTGTACCTTTCTAGGGGTAGGAATTATGTTTATACAACTCTGACAATTGTGTCACTTATTCATTGCTATCATCAAAGTTATAAAAGTTTAAAGTGTTGATTGAACTATATATGACATTCAATTGGTTGTAAATACACGATGGTGGAAAGTTTTCCTGCTAGATAAATTGGTGAAACTTAATTGGGTCTGTGGTAATAATTTATTACATTTGAACAGTCGGTTGTTGTCCTATCCGATCAAAGACCAAAATGACATCACTATGCTAAAGTCAAGTTTCAGTGTGTCCAACTGTAGCTGATCAGACCAACAGGAGCTGGGAATGCTCTACCACAGCTCGGGCACAGACAGTCCCTGTGAACATTTGGGGTGGATACTTTAAATTTTCAAATCCTGCCTTTCCTTTGAGCTGTTTCATAAATGAAACTTTGATAAATTATATATAATATGTATATGTATATACACATATGTATATGTGTGTACACACACACACTGTGCTAAGCAATGGGGATACACCAAAATTGAACTGGACCTTTAAGGAGTTTACATTCGATGATATATGAGGGAACTGAAGCTGAGAAAATTTAAATGATTTACCTGAAGTTAATACTACTAATCATACAGCTGAGGCTCTTTTTGGACTTTTGAGTCTCAGTCTCAGTTGAGTGATTTCTTTTTCCTTTGAAGTCCTATAGCAATTACTGGCTACTATGCTTTTGGACCCAAGCATTTGTGGCTACCTTATAGCTTTATCTTGTGTGTGTGTCTTCTGTTTCCAAATAACCTATAAGTACATTGTGGGAGGGAATATCTTATGACTGACAGAGCACCCTTCACAAAGTAGATTCTCATTAAAAAATTTGTTGGTTAATTGATTCCATTTTTAAAGGCAGAAAATGCCAGAGACATATATCACCCCTACACAAATTTATGAAGCATACAGTCGTCCTTCATCCTCCCTCCAAGAAACTTCACTACCTTAGATTTCCCCTCATTGCTACTTAGGATCCTATGTTGGTCCCTTGAAATCAGGATTGGTCCTTGCCTTGCTCTCTTCAATTGAAATTTGCCTGTTCTATATTTCATTTCTCAGACCCTAGAGTATCAACTAGTAAATCTGACAAACTCATTTGTGATAATAGAGACTAATGAAGAAATGCATTTTTTTTTTTCACCGTGGCCTTAGAGACTTATGGTGGGAATGTCAGATGAGTGGGACATACGGGGAATCTAGTAGTAAACTAGCTTACTCCACCTAGTTCTATGCAGATAACTCACCCATTTTTATGCTTGTCAAGGAAGGGCTAATGATTTCTATGGGAGGACTGAAAGGAAGCAAGAGCACTCTTTAAGCTGCCAGAAACCTGGGTTCTAGTCCTGTTTCTGCCTCTTATTAGCTGTGTAACCTCATGTGAAACAATTCCTCATCTCTAGAATCGAAGGGTTGGTGTGCAGATAGAATATGAAAGTGAATGAAATGAGTATATGAAAGTGTTCTCTCACCTGTAAAGTACTCTTCAAATGTCTTTTTTTTTTTTTTTTTAATTTATGGAAAACTCACACAGGGCAAGCATTCTCATGGTGGTCAGAAGAAGAGACACAAGGACACTCTCAAGAATTTTGGAACTGATTGTATGACATGGAAGACACTGGCACAGGAGGGGACCACTCAGCATGGTGTGACCACATGAGAGAAGGTGCTGTATTCTATGAGCAAAGAAGAATTGAAACAGCTCAAAGGAAAGGCAGGATTCGAAAATTTAAAGTATCCACCCCAAATGTTCACAGGGACTATCTGTGCCTGAGCTGTGGTAGAACATTCCCAGCTCCTATTGGTCTGATCAGCTATAGTGGGACACACTGAAACTTGACTTTAGCATAGTGATGTCATTTTGGTCTTTGAGCAGGTAGGACAACAACGGAACCAATGTAATAAATTATTACTACAGACCCAATTAAGTTTCACCAATTTATCTAGGGGAAAAACTTTCCAGTATCCTGTATTTACAACTGATTGAATGTCATATATAGTTCAATCGGCACTTTAAACTTTTATTGTTTATTGCTTAACTTTTTACGTATTTATATCTTGTCTTCCTTACTAGACTGTAAGCTTCTTGAGGTGAGGTACTAGGTTTTATACTTCTTTGTCTTCCCCACCTCCCCCACAGGGTACAGAATGCTTTTCCTGAACTCGACAGCAAAAAGAACGTATTCTTTGCTTTTTTTTTTTTTTGTCTTAAACACCATCGTAAGTCACCTGCAATGCTTCAGGGCTTTTTTCCCCTAACTTTTTCAGGCACCGAAACACATTCAATTAACTTACTTACCCATTATAAACCTAGTGGAATGTTGTGGGAAAAGTTTCCTATTGGTTCCTAGACCCTTTAACTGCTAGGAAAAGAATATTCCTGTAAACAGAACACCATATCCATGGCAACAGGCAGCTCCACGCTTACCTTCTCAATCCCTAAAAAGGTAGTTACTACACTTTTCACTCTTCTGATATGAAAATATTTTCCTTGTTTGGGCCAGTGATAATGACGCTCCGGGCAGGGCACTTCCTGGCAATTAATACCCAAGGTATTAGGTAGAACTTGGAGCTTCTATATTGCCCCTTGGTCCACAACTCCTCTGGCCAGTCTTTAAGTGGCAGGAAATTCCTATTGGTAAATATGGCTTAATTGCTTAGCCTTCTAGTGTGAGGTCATGCATCCGGAGCAGAGACTTATAAAGTCACTTAAAGCCTAATGTACTGAAAGAAGATACAGTTATCAGATTGTTTTAAGGTCTTAGTTCCAGAGCCCTGGGTTCTTCAAGGGACGGCATACCGCTTCTATAGTTACTTCGAGCTTTAATTCTTTGTTTTCCTTTGGCTTGGCTGGAGGGGTTCTTTCTCCCTCAATATCGAAAAGTTGCGGGGTGTAAGTTCAGCACCTTCCAAGAGTTCTCAAAGCTACGAAAGTCTTTAGAAAGCAGCTGGACACTGGCCCCAGAGCTGGGAACTTTAAGTGAATGAGGACCTAGGGCCACTTTAACACTTCATAAACTAGGCCAACAGGCACATCTGATAAGACCGTACTTGGACGCGCCATCTCCCACCCCAAAGTGGCCGCAGTCCCTCTCCCTCTCCCCGAAACTAGCGGTCAGTTTTTCCCTCGGAGTCAGGGGCTCTCTTGGTCCGAAGAGGGGAATGAGACTTTGAGGAAAGTCTTTGGCACCCTTTGGCTGGAACATCCACAAGAGCTGGGGCTGCCGCTTGTTTGTGGCTGAGAAGCGAGGTGTGGGCGGACGCAGACGGCTGTGCAAGAAACCTAGAAACCAAATAACTAGCCAGTTGCTACCAATAAACTTTTTTAAAAATTCGCTTGCCGTCTAAAGAGAAAGGACGCACACATGAAGTCTCTTTCTTTTTCAGAGATCCCAATTATCTAGGGTTGGGGGAGAGGGGCACGAGGTACAATCTCAGGCGACCCCGTGGAGGTCGAGCTTCTAGACTCCAGCTTCCTGCGCCGTGGCATTTGTCTGTAAACGCCAAGGTCGCAGCCCTGGACTTGCCCCAGCTGTGCAAGAGGCATCTCCCCAAGCGCACTGGTTTCCTCTGAGCTTGTTGTAACTCGGCCCGGGGGACAGGTGGAGGGCCCGGGGCGGGCGGCGGCCCCTGCGGCAGCCTACAAATGAGTCCCAGGTGCGCAGCTAGTTCTGCCCGGCCTGGTCTGGAGGGTGGAGGCGGGCCCCTCCCGTCCGGATGCGGTGCAGCCGGGGACATGCCGCAGGGGGGGTGACAGGCGGCCAGTCCCACCCTTCCCCGTGCGCACCCGGGCGCGGTCCCATTTAAACTTCTTCCGCCTCAGCCTCGGGCTCCCAGGGAGGAGCAAGAGGAGGATAGCTCTAGGCTGCGGCTGCGGCGTCCAAAACTCGGGCGGAGTGACACCGCCCCCCCAGGCTAGTGGGATGGAGTGGGTAAGTGTTGGTGTTGCTGACGCGCGCCCAGTCTGTCCTGTGCATTCCAGCTTTGGGGAAGCGGGAGGAAGGGAAGGCGCTACTGCGCGTTTGGCAGCCTCTGCAGCTTGCTAGGACACCTCCCGGGGCTTAGCTCCGGGTTATCTGGCTCCCGCTGGGGACCTCGCGGGAGAAAGGAAAGAGGGAATTGAGTGGCGGTTTTGCCGTTCTGCACCTCAGTTCTCGGCATCTGCGGCGGGAGGGTCTGATTTACCACTCGGGGTGGTGGTAGTGGATGGTTCCAGCAATTTCCCAGCCTGTGACCAAAACGGGGGCGCGGGTAAAAGAGGACGGAGCTCGTGGCGAGCTCGCTGCTGGTGACGCTGTAGCCATTGAGCCCCTTAAACTTTCTTTAGGCTCGGATAACTGAACGGAACTTTTCGGTTTTGACCGTACCTTAAGCGACTATAAGTACTTTTCTCACTGCAGGGGAAAAAAAAGAGTTCCCAGAAAGGGAAGCAGTTTTGTGCTTCTGAGTGCATTCTTTCAGTCCTTTGAAGTAGGAAATGACTGAGAGCATCTCAGTATCCTATTGCTTCCAGTCCCTATGGACAGCTGGTCCAAAGGGCAGACGCAGGTGAATTTCACCCAGACTTCTGAGTTTTGTATCTTTGTGAGTATTTGGGGGGGGGGGGGGGAGGGTAGGGGAGTGTAGGACGAGTCTTAAAAGTCTGAAGCGCAGGCGGTTAAATTAACTTGGCTTCAGGGGGGTGTCCTGGTTCCAGAGAGAACGTTTCTGCAGAGAGGGTTTTCCTTTTATCCTCCAGCTATCTGCGTAAAACAGCCGGACTCACAAGCCTATACTAACCAACGTGCAAACTGCATTAAGTACACTGGGCAAGTAGAATAAAACTACGTAAGGAGCTCCTGGTGAATTAGAGGAGGCATCGTGGAGGACATGAAATTATGATTCAAGATTTTTAACCTCGAGTTGATGTTGTTGATTTGGTTTTTACAGTAGTTGCGAGTACCCCAACGATAACACGACACGGTCTGTAGCAGTCACAATGACCACCTGTAAATGGTCCAACATTTAAAAAATAGAGAAAGAAATGGGAATGGAAAGATGGAAGGGGAAGAGCAGATAACACCCCTAATTAGAACTAGAGAGAGGAACCGTAATACAATCCCAGTCTTCAGTAGCCATCACTGCCAAGAATAATTACCCGATTTAGTAGTAGTGCGTACAGATGGTCATAGTATTTAAATAATCAGACTCACTTAGGCTTATTTAAGGAATAAAAGTGTATGCATGCATACTGTACATATCTGTGTATTTATATTCATGTTGATTGCTCTCCCCTACCCTTCTCCCCCTTAAAACTTCACGGTACTTGTTGTTAACGTGTAAATAACGTTCATGGTGCTTAGTCTGATGCCTATCACCCAGGGAACACTCAGTAAATGCTTTGTGGTGCTGGTGAATTTACTTGTTCCACAGTCACCCTCTGATGACTGGGATTTTGAAGGATTCTGAAAAAAATAAACATCATCCTATGTTTTATGATTTAGGATACAGTGCAGTGATCTAATCACCACCCATGGCTTTTGTAGGTGTTCATATAGACGGTTGTCTATGCACAAAGCACGCTTCTTCCTTCTATCAGCCTTTCAGGTGCCTAATTTATGTGTAGATTTCAGCTGCTACTTCCTGTGCCAAGCCTTCTCTCCTTCCTCAAATATTCCTAGAATATTTTGTCTGATATTTTCTTCTGGGAAGAAACTCCCTAGATACTAACTGTGTAACTTTTTTTTTCTTTTTTGGAAGGGTAGGGCAGAGCAATTGGGGTTAAGTGACTTGCCCAAGGTCACACAGCTAGTATGTGTTAAGTGTCTGAGGCCCTATTTGAAACTCATTCCCTCTATGCCCTTCGAAACCTAGCCACCCCCTTACTGTGTAACTCTTAACTTTTACTATCTAATTACTTAATTTCTTTGTCTTAATTTCCCCATCTGTCGATAGTCCCTTCCAGCCTCCACATCCATGATCTTTGACAAAACCCCATTATTCCCTATCTTGTCTTATTCTTACGTAGGCACTTATATTCCTTTGGGAGAATGTAAGTTCCTTGGAGTCAAGTACGATTTCATTTTGGTCTTTTTATCCCTACTGCACAGAGAGTTCCTGTTATTTCCCTGGTTAAGGGAATTGTTGGTAGGGAAACCTCCTGCACAGATACACATTGGCTGCTCTTCAGTAACTTCTGTGTCTAAGATACGGAGTGTTATCTAGGGGCAGTAAGAGGTTAAGTGACTTTCCAGTGGTTCCACAGCTAGAATCTGTTAAGAGGCAGTACTGGAACCCAGGCCTTCCTAACTCCAAGGTCAGTCTTCTACCTACTTAACACCTGTTAACTGCCTTTTGCCTTGCACATAGTAGGTGTTGAATAAGGATTTGTTGAACCAAATTGTTGAATCTCACTAGAAGAAATATAATAGTGGCATAAGCCAGTACCCTCATTAGTGCCCTTTAAGCAGCTGGCTGGCCAAGGTAGCTCTGAGGAGGGAGGGACTCATTTACTGATGACCTCAGGTGCCCAGGGAAGGCCTGTGATTACATGTCTTGTTTTGTTCCTTAGTACTTGGCATATGTACTGTGAGAGGAGAAGCATGGCTTTTTAAGATGGTTGTACTGAGCTTTAAAAAGGTGATTGGGTCCTTGGGGTTTATTAAAATGTTTACTGCCCCAGTGCTAGAGCAACCAGTCAACAGGTATGTTGGATATGTGCCCCAGCTAGACCAGATGCTGTGGAATATCCTGGAGGTCCCTGCCCTCTGAGGAGTTTATTTTCTTGTTGGGGAGACAAGACTCACAGGGCATGAAACAACAGCAAGCAATCCAAGATAGCATATAATTAAGCATTATGATATGTGGTAATAAAGCAGTAATGTGTATAAGAATTCAGAGAGTGGAAAATACTGTGCTTTAGAAAGTACCTTAGAATTTTCACAAAATTTATGTGTAGATTTCCAGGTTTAGGATACGGTTGGCTTGTTAAAAGTTTTAACAAAAATAGCCGTTATAAAAGGGAATAGTTTCACTGGCTATCTAGTGTGGATGCTACTGTGAAAATGTATAGGCACCCTAGGAGATCATTTGCCCATGTAAAATACTTTCTTTAGAGATTTGTGAAATTTGCCAGGACCATGGACATCTTACTGTATTTTACCTAATATTTAGCACAGTGCATTGCACAGAATCAGATATTTAATAGGTGTTTGGAAAATATACAGATAAGCCGATGAAGGGATAAGTGGGCTAATTTTTCAGTAAAAGGCACTCATCTGGAATTAAACCCTGGAATTAATCAATCTTCCTATTACCATTTATATTATTTGTAACTATTATATATTGATTCCCTTTTTTGTACCTCTGCCTTCTTACTTCAGGTTCTTTTCCTCACCTTCCCTTTCTGATTGATAATTCAATGTTGCTTTTACCTTCCCATGCTCATGAGAATGGAACCACCACCCCCTTTACCTCCAGAAAGATTTGACACCTAGAGTAGGCTCTATCCTGTTCCAGCATCCCAGGATGGGTTTTGGGACTACAAGGTTATCTATATGTAAATATGTGTGTAGACACATACATATGTGTGACCATATATATGTATATTTCTTTCACACAGATGTCCTATATTGTATATCTCATATATATGATAAAACCTCTATATTCACCTCCATTCACATATATGTATTGTCACATTTTTTGGGGAGGTCTTGACTTATAATGTCATGGGTGTTGGAAACTCAAAAAATTATTTAGAGCTAGAAGTCACCTCCTCAAGCCCCATCATTTTACATATGAGATAAATTGAGGCCCAAAGTATAAGTGATTTACCCAAGGTCACTTGGGTAAGTGGCAGAGCTAGGATTTAAATCCAGTTTCTCTGCTTTCAAATCCATTCCTTTTTCCAGTGCACCAAGGAACTCCCAACTACTGATTCAAGGTACTTTGTTTACATCTTTATGTAGTGGTATACTGTCAAGTGACTTGTCCAGGGTTACAAAGTCAGATGTCTGAGGTAGGACTTTAACCCAAGTTTCCCTGATTCCAAGGATGACCCCTTTGTCGATTATGCTCAGTTGCCTTAAGTGAATTATGCATGCATTCTCAATGACACAAGCTTTGTAAAGAACCCGGTTCTCCTAGGACCTTGTGCTAAATTCAGATGACTAACAATCCTGTCAGGAAACATCAAAATCATAATAGCTACATTACTCCTCTGTTAAGGGTTTACAGACCTCATTTGTTTCCTAGGTCTTAAGCATGTCTTTGGGAGCTTAAAAAGACCAGCGTCTCCCCCTACATCCATGGCCATCTCCAGTTGTCTTGATTCGTATCTGGTCACTAGACCCAGATGGCTCTGGAGTTGGAAGTGAGGCTGGTGACTCTGCACAGCCCTCCTTCACTCAAATCCAATTCAACTGCAAGTCCTGTCATCAACTTCCAGCTGTCATGGTCCTCTTGAAGAATGAAGGACCAACCACACACACACAACTGAAGCATGTGGAAAAACTGGCTTATGAGTACATTTGGTAGAAACAACTTAGGAGACAGTGTCAAAATTCACACTAAAATGTTAAAAATTCCTTGAGAATGACATTATTGTATTGAACCAATTGCATTTATGATTATTAGTCAGTCAGGAATGAGGATTCTGTTCTTGATTGTGGTCAGCACTTATGTCATTGCTAAGAATCTCCAAATAGAATGCTTTGATCAGACTAGATGAACATCAGGGGGTTTTGAACAATTTTTGAAATGTACACATATATTTATATATTTAACATTTGTTAAGTTATTTCTTCAAAGCCTAGATAGATTTTATTTAAGATATAGTAAAACTCAAAGATAGAAACACCATGGTATGAAGTTTATAATCTTTAGTTAAATAGTCTCCAAGGCAACACTACTAATATAAAACTTTCACAACAGTTTTATGAAAAGGACCTAATTTTTAACTGTTGAAATTGAGAGGAAATTGAGTCACTTACAAAATTGTGAGTGTGTGTGTCTACTCATACCCTCATACAGACATAGCAATTTAATTCATTTTCAGGCATTTCAAGAAACACTAATGAATTTCAAACTATCTTTAAGTTATTTTCTTGAATAACAGTGGTCAGTCTTTACCTGTTAAAGATGCTCTGACATAGTTAACCAAGAGTTTATAAAATCAACTTTAATAAATTTTAGGGATAAAAGCAATAGAATTTTAGGATTTAGTTCTGGAAAGTATCTTAGCTCACGGGCCAGGACTCCAGAGGGCCTTCTAATTCTGGCTCTACTTCTCTCCAGTTGTATAAAACTTTTAAAAGAGTCTTTTTGCTTCCTTGGGCCTTGGTTTTCTCATCTATAGAGTTTGGACTCAATGATATCTAAGGATTTTTTTTTTTAAACACTCTAATATCCTTTGTCATAATTATCGTGTTAAGTTATACTGAGCTGAAGTAACAAGACCATGCTTGCAATTAATTACCTTCTCACGAATAGTGTATATCCTTAGATCCACACATAATTTAAGTGAAGGAGTTGCTGTTCTCTGAGTGGTTGTATGTTTGCTGGACTGCAAGACACTGCCCTGGATTCAGTGAGGCAAGGGTATGTCTCCCCTTCTTCCTCCCCCCAACTCTGACAGAAGTTTTATGTCCCCAGCTATGAACCGAGGGTCTTTGGAAGAGAAACTCTTAATTTGATGGATGGGGATCCAGGTGCTAAAATGCCAGGCTGTTTATGGGCTACCCTGAAGCCATATTTCATCAAAACCTCTTTGCATTTCAGAAGAAGAGACCAGAGAGAAATCCTGGTTCCCATTGTCATCCTGTTTGCCAATTTAGGGTTCTAGTGGCAAGGCAGGGGGATGCCTTAAAGAAGGGGAAGAAAAACACTTGCCTCTGTAAACTTTTAAACTTTCAAACTTCTATTAAAAGTTTGTGTTTTATTATTATTGTTGTTCCTTGGTCTTCATTGATAAGTTGCTAGAAACTAGTTTTGGTTATAAACTTTTGCTCAGTGCAAGTGGGGAAGGAGTTAATTCTTAGTTTACAGGAAATTCCAATTTGAACCCAGGTTAACAAGCTTCTACCCTTTCTGACTTTGCACATGCCCTGCACAAAGTGGAAAGTCAGAATTTACAACCCACCGCTCTTAACAAGCAAGTACACACAGATACACGGAGGTTGGTTTTATTCTTGGATCAGATGCTGATAATGCTGTGGAATTTTTAAACCCCTACAATTGTAATTTCTCTTTTCTGGGAGGTGGGGACTGGAACAGAACTGCTTCCCTAAACTATGATTTGAAATAAACAGCTTAAACATAGGAAATCTACCATCAGAACCACTGCAGGCTCCAGGCAAATATGTTCGCCTAGTTTGTGCAATCTGTCTTCTGCCTTTCCCAATGAGACACCTTTAAAAAAAAAATGAAGCTAGTATACCAAGTTTACCCATCTCGACGTCTTCCCTCTCCTCCCTTGCCTTTTACAAGTTAAAAATCAGTTTTCTGAAGCAATTTCTTTCCTTGCAACTGATATTTAATGAGCACTTTTATTAATGAAAGGCATTAACTTTGGTTGTTAACTCTTTTCAACTGTTTCACTCTCTCTGACCCCATTCAAGGCTTTCTTGGCAAAGATACTGGAGTAGTTTGTTGCTTCCTTCTCTAGTTCATTTTATAGATGACGAAACTTAGGCGAACAGGGTTAAGTGACTTGCCCAGGGTCACACAGCTAGTAAGTCTTTGAGGCCAGATTTGAAAGATGAGTCTTCCCGACTTCAGGCCCAGCACTTTATCCACTGTACCACCTAGTTGCTGATTAACTTGGGTGGGGGATGTTAAAATTAGTAACTCCCTGTCCTCAAGAAACCTTCAGTTTAGTAGGTGGAGTACTCTTATCCATCTTTTTAATTTCATCTCAAATGCCATCTCTTCTAGAATGCCTTCTTTGTTTGTTAGGGTTTTCCCCCTAAGACCAACACTGTTTTGTAATTCTATATGATCTATAATAAGATCTGTGGTTATGTCTTCTTCCCCTTATTAGGCTGCTCCTTGAGGGGCAGGGACTTATCTAAAGTTTGTATCTGCACACTGTAGGTGCTTAATAAATGTCAGTAGTTTTGTCTGGAGGAGATGATGTGTACAGTTGACCATATTGAAAGTAGCTGTGGTCTTCATTGAAAAGTTGGTGGAGACTAGTGCTGGTAGCTCTAATGGTAAATTTCTTCTTTTTAAGGTGTTTATTTCAAATCACAGTTTAGGGTAGGGGTTCTATTCCATTCTCTACGTCCTAGAAAGAAGAAATTAAAAGTTAGAATGTTTTTACCAGGAGAACTACAAAGAAAGTTATGTTATTAAGAGAAGAAAAGATTACCTCCATTTCCCAAACTTTAAAAAAGCAGGTCCCCAGCCCATTATTCCTCTTTCCCTAAACTACCAGTAATGAAAAAGAAAAGCATCAAAATGCCAACATTTTATTTAAAATTTGAAAATATTTTTATATTTATGAAAAGAAGCTTTAAAAGTAATTCTGCTTCAAAAGGCATATATCATGCATATAGTAGGAGCTTAAACTTTTTTCCTTTTTTTAAAAATAATAATGCAAAGACGTGAGCTAGAGTGGCATTCTAGATGGAGAGCTGGCCTTGAAGTCAGGGAGTCCTAGCCTGAAGTCCCATCTCTGACACATGCTACTGACTGAGAGACCCTGGACAAGTCATTTACCCTCAGTGCTCTAAGAAACTCTTTTAGCCACTTACAAGGTGCAGAAAAGGTACTGACTTTTATTGGTAAGCAGGCATTTTCTCATTTGGCAGTTCTGTATAATCAAGTCATCAAGCATTTATTAAATACCTGCTCTGTGCCAGGGATTATGCTAGTCCCTGGGGGATAAAAAGAAGTTCAAAAAATAGTTGCAGCTGTGTAAGGACCCAGGGACTGATGGAGGAAAAAAAATGCAAAAAACCATCATAAACAAGATAGGTACAGGACAAATTAGTGATAATCTCAGAGGAAAGGCAGTAAGATTAAGGAGGGCGCACAGAGGCATCTTTCAGAAGGTAGGATTCCGGAAGTAAACCAATGAATCACAGATCCAGTTCTCTGTTCCTCTTTTTAATGATACAAACACAACTTTCCCAGAGACATGGTGAGATTCAGTTGGCATTTGCTTAGACCTCAGAACAGATAAACCTACTTACCTGTTGGGTCAGGAGTATTTCCTCTCTTGTTAGAGCAAGGATGTTTATTTGAAAGTGAGACCTGTCAAGGTGCACTGATTAAATTGACCAAGCATTCGATTACACTCCAAGCATTAAGGATAAAGGGACGGTGTTAAACAATCCTTACCCTTAAAGAGCTAGCTTTCTAATGTGGAGATAGCAATATGTAAAAAAGATATGTAGACCTATGATCATTTGAGGAAGGAGAAAGCACTAGAAACCAAAGGATCTGGAAAAGGCTTTGCTCGTAGGAGCCTTAAAGGAATCCAGGGATTCCAGGAGGTGAAGGTGAGGAGGGAGGACATGGGAGAGGTAGGAGAGGAAGTAAGTGATTCATCCTAAGTATGAAGCTATTTTCTGTTTGTGAGTTTTTTAGGCTTAATCTTTAGTCTTGAAATATTATACTTTTCAAAAAATACAGTTATTTCATTTTGGAGGGAAAACTTGGGGGTTTATACAGAGAGAAAGTATAATTGCACCTAAGCCATTATGGTTCTGATATACTTGGCAGAAGGAAATGGAAAGTGGGATTCTGTAACAACCTATTCTTTGTGTTCCCTCTGCCTGAATGATAGTACAAGTAAGTGACTTCTCTTCATGTGACTAGAAGGGTCAGACAGAATGATGGGATTGGAAGAGACTTTGAGAAGTCATCCATTCCATCCCTCTGTCCCTGGATTTCACAGTGCCATCCTGCAGAAAGAGGAGTGCATAATCACAGCCAGAGAATGCAGAGGGACAGACTGAGAGGATCTGATTCTAGGGTATTTGTTTCCTCCCCCCTCCCTTGACCTTTTCATGTAACCACTATTAAAAAGATATTTGACATCTTCAAGGAAGTTTGTGCTGTAGCCATTGTCACTGGCTACCAAAGGGGCAAGGAGACCAGCAAGAGACTGGGTGAGGCAGCTCAGCTGTTCTCCCCTTCCATTCCCCCTCTCCCCCCAAGCATCAGTTATGAAGATCAAGGAAAACCTAGTAGATAAACAGAATTGGCAGGTATGCATTTTTCCTTTCCTTGCTTTAATTCGCCAACGTTTCTTTTAATTTCCCCTCCTTCCCATTTTTTTTTTTTTTGGACCCACAAATCAAGATTGACATTCAAGTTACTGTTTTCTAACACTTGTTCCTTTAGAAAATTCATGTAGTTGACCAGATACCATTGTCACGGAACCAGAAACTGATAATGAGACTTTTGTTGCTTATAATATAGATTTTAATATCTTTAAACCATAATGATATTTACTTTCTAGTGCCAGACTTATGCAAAGCAGTATTTTAATCAGTCATTCTTCTAGTTTTTCCTTTTCCAATTTTTCCTTAATAGCACCACTCTGAGTTCTGCCACTGAGGAGAGGAAATCTTTCTTTGGACCCGATTTTATTCATTCCTGAGCCAGGTATTAGGACTGGTTCGAGCATAAAAATGGCTGAATTGTACCCGATAGACCACACACGTGGCTGCCTTTGACTCTTCTCTGTACTTGTAAGGCAAACAAGAAGCAACATAATGCAGGTGGGTGCTTAGTAATTCTCAGGTAAAAATAACAGGGAAGCTGGTCAGGGCCATTACCTATGGCCTTAGGTATCTATATAACAATAACAAACAAAGTGAACTTGAAACTATAAAACACGAAGGTGAATATGATCTGGTCTGTTATTAATGGGAGGTGTAGAGAACATAAGATGATGCTTTGTCTATTGTTTAATTGTAAAAAAAAAAAAAAAGCATTTAATTTTAGAATGAAACCAGCCAGAGGACTCTCCTCCATCAAGGTCTCTAATGCATTTATTCAGATCATGTAAGATTCTTTGAGAGGAGCAACTGCAGAAATGATTTTGTTCAATCATCCTTTGGTTATCAGTATTCAGGGAGGCATCAAACATGGAGTCATTTGCCTTCTGCAGGTATCCACCACTGTTATAGGGGTAAATGGAGAGTTCAAATGTGTAGTCAGTGTAGATCCAGGTGGAAGAGGGGTACTCAATAGAGCCTTGGGGCCTCCAGCTGATTCTGTTGGCAGATGACAATGTCCTGATTACGTTAAGCCTCAGAAATTTATAGGGCGTTCTTGGTGCATTCCATGGTTATTTCAAGACATATCGGATCAGCAATTCACGCAGGAGAAATCGAATGAAGGGTGAATATTGCTAAGACTATGACATGTAGTAGGAAGGGCAGGAAGCACACAACTCAGAGTCGTCATTTAGTACATCTATTTAGGACAGGCACTGCTGATAAATGACAGGAAGAAGGTAGAATTATTGCACTTGTCCTTTGTTTGGATCTATTTAAATTAAAAAATAATTGTATTAAGTACAGAACAAGGAAGAAATTTCATGCAGAAAAAGAGCTGAAAATTTTAGCTGACCATGAGCTAAGTATAAGCCAATGATGTGTTGTGGTTGCTTAAAAAAAGTAATGAGATCTTCTTTTTTTTTAATGTTAACAGGTGCTTTGCTTTTTTTTTCCATTGAAAAGTTCAAAAACATGTGCAATGTGTAACACCTGTGGACCTCTCACCTTCTCATATCTCTACATTGGAGTCCCATTTGGTCCTATTAATTTTACCTATTTTGATTTTTAACTGTGCAGTGGTACTTTCCATTTGCATTGCTGTAGCTACTAAGCACATTGTTTTCTTAGCTCTTGCTTATTTCACTCTCCATCAATTCCTAGATATCTTTCCAGGCTTCTGTGTGTTCAACTCACTCCTCATTTCTTATAGCACCATTACATTTCTGTCCCACGGTTTGTGTAGCAATTCCCCAAGTGATGGACATCTACTTTGTTTCTAATTCGTGGTGTTGGTCAGTTGTTTTTCAGTCACCCCTGACTCTGTGAACCCATTTAGGGTTCTCCTGGCAAAGATATTGGAGTAGTTTGCCATTTCCTTCTCCAGCTAATTTTTACAGAAGACAAAACTGATGCAGACGGGATGAAGTGATGTGCCCAAGGTCACAGAGCTAGTAAGTATCTGAGGCCAAATTTGAACTTGGGAAGATAAGTTTTTCTGACTCCAGGCCCAGCACCATCCACTGCTCCACCAGCTATCTCTTCTACTTCTTAGTTATCAGAAAAGTGCTGCTATAAATATTTTGGTGTATATAGACTTTTTTTTTTTAGAAAAATCATTGGCTTCCTTGGATTATAACAAACTCAGCAATAGAGTCTCTGGTTCAAAAAACATGGACACTTTAGTCACTTAATTTACACAATTATAAATTGCCTTTCAGAATGATCATACCATTTGCATGAGAAGCTCCACCAACAATTTATGTGTGCCTGCATATGTACACATATGTATATATGTCTGCATTTAGAAAGAAATCTCTTACTAGTCTTTCTGTTCTCATTTTGTTGCTCGTTGCAATGCTTGCCTGTTGCATTTACTCATTCCTCCTGCATTTCTGTTGTTCCTGAATGTCTGAGAGTCCAAATAAATCTTTCTCAATTTCCATTTTCTTTCTAAAAAATACATTTAAAACTCTAAAGAATGTCCATCTTTTGTCCTGTATGGCTAAACTACTTATTTATAGAATAGGTTGCCCTGGGCCCTGCCCTAAATTCCATTGTTCTTTGGGACACATTATTCCATACCTTCCTCCTTTTTCTACTGGGTGTGGAATAGTTTTATATTATTCAAATGTACTTTCCTTTGTATTTGAAGGTCTTTTTCCTGATGGGTTTCAGAACTTGTTATTACTGAATTGAACAGTTAAATTTAACCATACTCCGTGTGTCTTTGCAGCCTGGAGCTGGAGGTCATCTGTGAATTTTTTTCAGTTGGAATTTTGTTTTTTGTGTTCAGAAGGTCTCGGTAGTTCTCTTCCGTTATTTCCTTCTTTATTCTTTGAATGTTTTTTTTTTTTAATCCTGTCAATTTTCTTCTGGGAGATTTATGATCAGTAGGTTATCTCTGTGCTTATTTCTGTGCATCCCATCTCCAGGATCCATATGTTTTGTTTGCATAGTGGGTATATTTTCTTTCAGTATTCTTGTTTTTTGTTTCTCTTCTTTTAGGTTGTCCTTTGCTTCCATTTACCTTTCCAGCCTATTGTTCTCTATTATTTCTTGGATGAGGCTTCCCATTGCAGATTCAAACTTTTCTATTTTGCTTATTATGTTTTGCTATGCAGGACATAAATATACTTTCATAATTTTCATTTTTTCTTTTAAACCTCTCAGGAGCTTCACATTGTGGTTCCGTGTTCTTTTCAAATTCTACAGGGCCCTCTGTTTTGTCAGAGGTTGATTATTTCCCTTTTTTTGTTTGTTTTTTGGTGTGGCATTTTGGATTAAGTGATTTGCCCACAGTCACCCAGCTAGTAAGTATCAATGGTCTGAGGCTGGGTTTTCATTTCCCTTTATTTTGCAAGTATTTATTCAGTAATCCTGTACTTGTTTACTAGGTCTAGAGGCTATATTTCCATCTGTTATTACTGTTTTTTCTGTTAATTTATAGTAGCTCTTTCTGTGAAAGCTAAGAATGAGAAGGGACAGCTAGGTGGTGCAGTGGATAGAGGCTGGGAGTCAGAAAGACTTCCCAAATTCCAGTCTGGTCTCAGACACATAGTAGCTGTGTGACCCTGGGCAAGTCACTTAATCCTTTCTGTCACAGTTTTCACTTCCGTAAAATGCACTGGACAAGGAAATGACAAACCACTCCAGTATCTTTGTCAGGAAAACCCCAAATGGGGTCACAGAAAGTCAGACGTGACTGAAAAATGTCTGAACGACAGTAAGAATTAGAAATGAAGTAGATGCCCATCACTTGGGGAATGGCTACACAAATTGTGGTACAGAAATGTAATGGTGCTATAAGAAGTAAGTATGATGAATAACAGAAGCATGGAAAAATATATATAAATCGATGGAAATCCTGAAATCTTTGGTACTTTTAGTCTTTCTCTCCCTTTACTTTGCTTATCACTGACTCCCTTCTCTGATTCTGGTTTTCTTGGGCTGGGTCTCAAAATGTCTGAGCCTCTTCCAGCCTAGAGCTCTGCTCCACCTGACTTTTGGGTGGTTTAGGACTAACCCAAGCTAGATGCTGTGTTCTTTCCCTCAGGCTTGAGGGAAGGGGGACTAGAATGTCAGAGGTGGCTTTTGATGAAAGCATGTGTTGGTGTCCTTGGGTCTGCTAGTGAAGCCTCCATCAGTAGCATGGAAGGTGGTGGATAGTTATGGAGTGAGTTCAGGGTCAGTGAGTATTAGCTCCTGAATTTTGGGGTATTTATTGCCTTCTTTTGGATTCTGGTTGACCGGACTGTGGAGAAAGCTGAAGTTGTTTTATCTTTGGCACATAATTCCTATTTTGGAGAGGTTTGAGAGGTTGTGGAGATCACAGAAAATGTCTACTCTGCCATCTTGTCACTCACATGACCCAGAAGTCTCCAGTAATGTAGTCTTAGGCTTAATTTAAATCATTCCATTGAACTGTTCTGTTGCCACATCTGAAGGATTGTGTTTAATCCAAGGTGCCACATTTTAAAAAGGTAATTAGCATGAGGAAACTAGCCTGCACAGAAGTAAAAAGGAGAAGGGGAATGATAACCCTAAAAAGGGAAAGTTACAGTAGCTTGGGTCAAACATTTGACCATATCAATTGCAGAGGAAGAAGAGTAGACCTCTAGGTTACTCCAGAAGACTGGAACAGTACTAGTGAATGCAAGGGAGGCAGATTTGTAATTCAATTTAAGGAAGAGCTTTATTAGTAACAGCAGAACAGGGGTGGCTAGGTGGCGCAGTGAATAGAGTACCAGCCCTGGAGTCAGGAGGACCTGAGTTCAAATTTGGCCTCAGACACTTGTCACACTTACTAGCTGTGTGACCTTGAGCAAGTCACTTAACCCCAATTGCCCTCCAAAAAGAAAAAAAAATAACAGCAGAACAACAGCCGAACCAGGTGACTTGAGGACTGAAATTGCTGAAGTTGAGGTTAGATGATCTATCAGGGATGCCATTGAAATGGAGCTTTTTATTGGACCACGTGACCTTGAAGGTCCCTCTCAGTCAGAGTCAATGATTCTCTGATTTCCAAGAGGCAGATAGACAGTAGCATAAGAAATACTGCACTGTGTCAAGATCTAGAAAGACCAGAGTTTAAATGCAGACTGAAGCAAATCTACACGCTCTTGTTCTTTTCCATATTTGGTTTTGTTTCTTCTTTCCCGTTGTTCACTCCATTGGTTACAACCCTTCTATACAACCAGACTAATGTCCAGTGTGAAAGTATCTGCAGATCCTATACTTGATTGCATGCTGTCATGGGCAGGGTGAGAAGGGGAGAAAATTTGGAACTGAATCTTATAAACTGAAAGTAAATAAACCAGTCAATTAAAAAAAATACTGCACTGTATCCCAAATATTAGCCTACTTTGGGGAAGGATAGAAGGTCATGTATCATCTGATAAACACCCCATGAATTTATGAAACATAACAATGGTGTGTGGAACGGTTAGAATCTTATGAGAATACTTCCAGATTTTCTTATTTCTCTCAAGTCTGCATAGGCCTGTCCTCTTTTTCCCTACTTTCTTCTACTTCCTGTCTTACAGAATTCCAAGGGAGTTGTATAAGAGGATGACCCCCTTCTTGCCAAGAGATATCTTTTTCAGCCTTGATTTTATTTTGTTTTTTAGAAAGATAGAGACTTTCTGGTGTGCAGTGACAGTCTGTGATGGGTTCTTTGCAAAATAGATGCCAAGGCTCTATCTTTTTTTTTTCTTTTCCAACAAATACAATTGCATTTTCTCCTGGAATGTTTTCTGAGACTTAACCTAAGAGAGTATCTTCTTGTGTTGCTCCGGTTAGATAGGGTTAGTCATCAAAAAAATTGAGCTGATTATCTGTGGAATGTGTTGTAATTGAAGCCAGACCCCCCAGTTATGAAGTTTGAATTACACTGAATCATGTTTCATTCATTCAACAACCATGCCTGGTATAAACATTCACCAATAATGGCTGTAATCAGCATAAATGTTAATATCCTTTATATAGTGTGAACAGTACTTCAGTGTACACCCTGCTCATATTTATTCAGTTTTGCTAAGCACTTCCCTTCTTCCACCCTGTCCTTTCCATCAAAGTTTCCATTCCTGAAGATCTCAGTTAGCTTTCAGGCAATCTGATTATCTAATTGAAGTCATTTACAGTAAGGTATGAATGACTAATAGCTTAATTTTCCCAGAGGATATTTGCATTTAAAAAGCAGGGCTTATTAACCAAAATGAATCTCTCTTTGGCATGATCTTCGTGGGAGGAGCTGCTGCTGCTTTGGTCTCAAGGGAGCGGAAGGCAAGGTAAAGGGGATTGAGGGCACCTCCCTTTGCCCAGCTTTCTGCCCCACTAAGGAAACTAGTTACGTAGCACCAGCTACCTCTGTTGTTTTTTCATTTTCTTTCTGCCTATAAGCTACATGGATACGTAGCTGCCCACAAATCAGAATACTTCCACATAGCTTCAGTTAGACTTGTACAATTAATTAGTAAACATCCCTTGGAAATCTACCCAAGAGTTAGTTTCCTGTTAGAAGTGAGGACTGGAGGCTTTCTTGTGCGAGTTAGGCAATTCTTGTAAGGGATGGATACAAAAGAGGACAGTATTTATACAGGCAGAAAGAAGACTTTTGTCCTGGGATTAGACAAGTTGCCTCAACATCTAGCCCCACCAACCTACCCTGTGACCTACCCTTTCAGGGTCACGAGAGATTCAGGGTCAAAAACTAGGGTAAAGGCTTTGGGGCTTCCCTTCTTCTCAGACCCATTTTAAAAAAAAATATCCGTTCATAAGGGAAACAATGTTAGAAGTCTTGGGAGGAAGGAGTTGGACTACGTCCCAGATCTTGAATTGGGCTCCATTTTTTAAAGGGAGAAACAGCTTCCTGTCTGATCTCTGCAAGGATGCGAAGGAGCAAGGATGGCCCTCAGTAGGTTTTGAAGTTAAGGAAACATTTTGCTTTCCTATCTCTCAACAACTGCTTTCCGTTGCCCCTTATCCAGAAGCCGGGTGAAGATAGTACGGAAAATGTGGTGGCCTTTACAGGTATTCTTCTGGAGAAGTAAGAAGAACGAGACCCCTTGAGCCCCTTTGGCTTCTGGTGGTTAAAGAGGTTGAAGAGAGGACCATCTTCAAATGTCAGCCTGCTCCTAGTTTGTCAGTACTTCTTTAAAGTAGGAACCAGATCACTCAATTAAACCACGTTCTCCATCAGATAGAAACAGAGTATTAGGACTATATGGCATTTAAGAGATAATTGTGATCTGACCCCCTTATAGCCCATGTTTGAGTCAATTTCGATTTGAACTGGTTTCCTTTTTCATTTGACCCCGTTTTTTTTCCCCCATCATAGGCTGTAAAGGAATGGAAAGTGTGTTTCATGTATCCTCAGGAGATTGACTTAAAATGAGGTATTCAAGGGTCATGTTACATCTAGTAATTGGACACTTAAAAACAAAATTGGAAACCTATTCTCACACCAGAAAGGGCCCAGAGGAAGCAAGAGGGGGACAACAAACTGATGTAATATGGAGAATGATCCTTAAGCATGAGTTCCTAGGGTCCCAGGCCAAAGGGGCAGGACAGAGTAATGGTAGATATCAGAGAGAATAATGAGACTTTAGGGTTCATCTCAGGGATGAATCCGGAAAGTGGCCGCTGTCTCTCTAGGAGTTGGAATGAGGTTTTCACCCAGCTTGTAATAAGACTTCTCCATTACCTCTTTTTGTGACTTTGATGTTGTGAAGAGGGATGCTTGAAAACCCTCCTCTTAGCAAAACCCTCTGAATGCATCTATTCCCTTGGTGGAAGGTGAAATTGAAAACTTGAATCTTAATGGGAGCAACTGCAACCACTGGGGAATGGAGATTTTAGAACTTTATCAGAGCAGTTGAATACTACTTAGAAGTTTTAATGTTTGTGCCTTTTATTTTCTATTCCATTCAGCAAATGTATGCTAATTTATGATGCAAATGTGTAGTCCTTGTGGATACACATGCAATTGAAGAGATGAAAATTTTAATAGGAATAAATTGACTAAATGAGATGGGACAGATCCTGGATCCTGTCACAAGTTGGAAAGTGGGGAACTTCAATAAGTCCACTTGTACTGGTATATGAAGCATTGGAGAGGAGCTGGAGCAGCTTGTGCTTGAAATGCTGTCTGGTAGAGATTGGGAGGCACATGGGCAAGCATAGTGACTCCCCTCACTCCTACTCTGCCTTCTGACTCTTGGTGTCCATGTAAAACAGGTGCTGCTTTGGAACAAATTTCTGTTCCTTGCATACAAGAAAAGGAAGCAAATCCAGAGAGAGGGTGGTTTGCTCAGGATCACAAGGCCATTATCTGGCAAAGCCAGAACTTTCTGTCTCCTTGATCCCCTGGCCCTGTGCTCTTTCTACTTTGCAGTACTGTTATGTTCATTAAAAATTTTTTTGGGGGAGAAATGCTTATCATTTTCATTAAATTGTCATCTGTGATTAAATGATTTTTGAGAAGCACCTGGTGTAATGGACCAACCTTGGAGTCAGAAACCCAAGTTCAAGTTCCACCATTGACAATGGGGTAGGTAGCTGTGCGTAAGCCAAGAAACATTTCAGTGACCCAGGAAACTCTGAGATTATAAATTTCATATGAGTTGCTACATCAGTGGAGAGAGGATTCTATGCCAGAGAAATCCCCACATAGAGGAAATCATAGGTCTGGACAAAAAAGAAAAAAAAAATCCATGACAGTGTTTGTGTTTATATTTTTAAATTATTTATTTTAATATTTTAAGGACCCATGATCGGGTCCTTTGGTTATTTCTTCCACCATTCTAGATTATGACCCTTCTGGCCTTAGATGAGTTTCATAAACTGCTATGGCAAAAGAATTCATCGCCCTTTCAATCACTTGCTGTTGAGCCTCACTAGGTTGGTGCCCAGATTCGACTATAGAGTCTGTCACCCTGCCTGAACTCAAAGCCGGTCTATTTTGTGAGACCTGCCATAATTTACACTCACCTGGCATAATCTGAAGAAACAATGATCTGTATTCTTCCCTCCTCTTTCTCTCTGCCATCTCCCTCCCTACCCAGTAGCAATCACATCAGGATATTAAAGGTTATTTTTGAAGTGGAATTACCTTAGTTTTCCAAGGATCTGTAAAGTCAATGTCAGTAATCCCCTAGTCTGATGCATATACATTTATTACTTAGTAGGTCATAAATCATTGATTTAGATCTGGGAAGGACATATTCTTATTGCAAGATATCTGAGAAATTTGTCATTCTTCAACCTAATAAAGAGCCTCTTCAAACTTCACTGAGCTGGTCCTCATTAGACAAACATAATCTCCGCTGGACTTGCATTTAAAACCTCTACGGACTTTAAAAAACCAACAAGGCCGTAAAACAACCTTCATTTCATCCTAATGTTTCTGCTAGCTTTCTTCCCGTATGTCTTAACCTTTCTTGGTTGAACTCCTTGAGAAAGCTATTGACCCTGCCTGTTTTCTCCTCTGGCTTGATTCTAAACCCTCTGCAATGTGACTTGTGACTTTATCATTTAATGAAAACTGCTCTCTCCAAAGTCACTAATGAGCTTTTTTTTTGGAGGGGGAGGGCAGAGCAATTGGGATTAAGTGACTTGCCCAAGGTCACAGGGCTAGTTAAGTGTTAATGAATGGCTTTTTCTTAATCCTCATTCGCTTGCTGTGACTTCTGATGCTGTCAGTTAACCTCTTTGATGTGTAGGTTTTCATGACACTGGTATCTTGATTTTTCTAAGCTCCTTGTCTGCTTTGCTGGATCTTCATCTAGGTCACACTCACTAAAAGTGAAAGTCAAGTCATCAGTAAACATTTATTAGACTCTTATGTTCTAGGCACTGAGTTTAAGCGTCTGGGGATATGAAGAAAGGCAAAATAGTCCCTGCTTTCCAGGACCTCCCATTCTAATAGAGTGTGTGTGTGGGGGGGGAGGGGGAATGGAATAGAGAGTCTTATAAACACTAAAGTATATATAACATGTATACAGGGCAGATTGGTAGTAATCTTAGTATTGGCATTGAGGGGGACAGGCAGAGGCAGAAAGTGGGATTTTAGCTGAGACTTGAAGGAAGTCAGAAGCAAGAGATGAGGAAGGAGAGCATTCCAGACATGAGGAACGAGCCAGTAAGAAGGCACAGATTCAGGAGATGGGGTGCTGTGTGTGAGGGATAGAAAGGAGATGAGTGTCATTGGATTGTAGGGTGTATGGAAGGTAGTAAAGTGTAAGAAGACTGGAAAGGTAGGAAGGGGCAGGTTTCAAAGGGATTTAAAAGCTCTTTCCCCTTTACCCTCAATATATA
>CM053589.1:118501932-118542106 GCA_028646515.1 Pseudochirops corinnae
CTGTGTGCTAGGGAGTGTGCTGAGTGCTTTTTTTTTTAATGAATATCATCTCATTTGATATTCACAGTAACCCTTTGAGGTAGGTGCTCTTAGTATTCCTCGAGGAAAGCAAAGCAGACAGAAATTTATGGGACTTGCCTAGGATCATGCAGTTAGTAAGTGTATGAGCCACTGGGACCAGCGCTCTATCCACTTCATCATCTGGTTGCTTCTAGGGATGAAAAAGTTGTCCTCCTAAGGCCAATCTTCAGTGGATGAGCCTCTCCAAGGTGACCTTGGTTGGTCCTAAGATAAGAACGACACTTAGTCTGTCACAGGGCATGAATTTGAAGCCCTTCCATCTTAGCTAGGTCTTGCCAGGGCTTGTGAAGTCTTCTGGTGGGTGGAGCACTTGAGAGAGAGCCCAGATCCACCTCCATGTCATGAGGCATTGGAGAGGAGGACATCTGGGGTGAATGAGTTCGTGTAAGATCATGTAGTAGTAAAACCATTTACCAGGCATCTTTGATGAGTGAGATGCTACATATAAGCTAATTTTCTAGTTAGTGGAAACTTGCCACTTCAAGCACCAAAATTTCCTTGGCAACTAGGAAGTTTAGTAGATAGAGCACTGACCTTGGAGTCAGGAAGACCTGAATTCAAATTCAGCCTTAAATACTAGTTGTGTGACCTTTTGACTAGTCAATTTCTATGTGCTTTAGTTTCCTCAACTATGAAAAGGGGACAATGACAGCACCTACCTCCTAAAGTTGTTTTGAGGCTCAAATGAGATATTTGTAAAACCCTTAGCACAGTGTCTGGCACATAGTAGGGCCAATATAAATGCTAGCTCTCATCACTATTATTATCTTTGATTTCATTGAAAATGCTTAAAAATCATTTTCACTTGCAATATAGACAGTCTCTTCTGTCTTTATAAATTGGGTAAACCGAATATAATTTCACATTTAGGGGATAAGGGCTGATTCATAATGATCAGCTTATTTTGGGGTGACGTTTTAGAAAGGGTATTAGATTGGGGAGTCTCTGGGCATTGAGGAATGACTAGATAAGGGAAAACCATACATCCTTACCTAAGATTCAAATTAGCAACCGCAGGTAACTATTAAATCAGTCACCTTAGGTTGTATTAGAAATCTTTCCTCCCTTATTTCTCAGGCCCTCCTTTTGGAAACAGCCCCACCCTTGACCTCCAAAAAGAAACTGACAGAACAAGTTTTTGAAAGTAAGCAGCCCCATCCTGCTTCTCTCCTCTATGGACCCTCTGACATTCTTACTAGCTCACTAGACCCCTGGGGCTTGAGGAGAAGACCTCCCAAGGCTAGCTGACAAAATCATCGCGTGTTTAAAACTTCATTGCTCCTCCCACCCTGATAAAGGACAAATACATTAGACTTCCCCACCATGTTCTGACAGTCTGTCTCCCCATCTTAGTCTCCTCAAATAGATTGTAAGTTTCATGAGGATCAGCACTGTGTTGTGTATTTTTCCTTTTATCTTCTATATATGTAACAGTGCTTTGCATTCGGTAGGCACTTAACAGTTGAATTGGAATTGATTGTCCAGGAGAATAGTTTAGCTTGGCAGGATGCTGTTTTGTTAGTTGTAAATAGGCAGTCTGTTTGGAAATGAGTACCTCATAGCCAATGGGCCATCGTGTGTGTGTGTGTGTGTGTGTGTGTGTGTGTGTGTGTGTGTGTGTGTGTGTGTGTGTGTGAGACACAGACAGACACACACATACATTTTGACAATTCATCGAGCATCCATTTTTTCTTCAGCCTGCATAGCCCTGGGAGCTAGCAAACAAGTAATTAAGGCAACACTGAAGTGTACCAGTAGTTTATGCCACAGCTGAAGTGTGTTTGGGTGTTGCAGTAGCAGAGCACTCACCTAGCTAGAGTTTATTGATTTTCCTCCTGTATCTTTTTTAAAGTATCTCATGATGTTAGAATATTTTCACTGTGTACTGATGTTAATGCTGTATCAGCCAATTTCCTGGTAAGTAATATTATTTCTACATTGTAATGCCTATTCATTCGGGTACTCAAAGTGAACTTTTAACAGGACCTAATCCATGTGCCAAGAAAAAGCGGGGCACATGGAATTCCAAGGCTGGAAGGGGCCTTGAGACATCTGGTTTGTGCCTCTCTACCTGGACAAATGGAAACCATTCCAGATGGAAGAAAATTTGCAAACGCCCCCCAAGAAGACATCTCTGTGCTTTCCCCTAACAGTCGGATGGCTTTTAAACCCTCGCTCTCAATTCTCCTTTCTTTTATCTGACCCAAATATTTGGGGATGGTATTAATGCCCATTTTCCTATGTTCTGTTCATAATGAGGACTGCGAATGACTGTGTATAAGGGTATGCGTATAAGGGTATGACCGATAGCAGAAGATTTCCAAACTGCTCTTTGCCTTCTCTGGACTTCATAGTCTCCAAGTCCATTAACATTTCCTCAAAGGACATTTCACCTTTTTTTTTTTTAAATTATATAAACCTAAATCATTAAAAACTTCTTAATCTACTCACTCCCTTGTCACATACTATATATGACCTAGATTAATTTTAAAATGGCCATTTCATGAGTGTATGCAGTGAACATAATCTTTTTTGTCTGTGATACGCTGTTGTATTCTTTAGTATTTACATTCCTAATATTTCAATATCTTTTTATTTCGTTTTGGTCTTTCTCTTTTAGTTCAGCTAAAGATTATGTCTTTAGATTTTAATTTGCTTTTTGCATCAATTTATGTTAGGATGGTGGAAAGTATTGTTTTAATTTCATTTTGTTTTCCTACATATGGGAGAATTGAACTTTTTTCATCTATATAGGATCAGAGAAGAAAAAGATCTTAGAAGCCATCTAATTTAACAGTGCTCATTTACTGATTCATTTTTTTTCAACAAATATTAAGCAATTGCTATGTGGTAACAGGCTATCAGTTGTTCTTCCCCCTCACATATGACTGGCCTACCTTTTTTTCTATTACACATCTTTCAAATAGTATCAAATTAAAAAAAGTGGGGGCCGTGGAACTGTATGTCAGGCTTCCCTGGGGGTGCCCCGTACTGATAGTAAACCACAGTCACATGATCTGTGTTCTATTCTGTTTTGATCTCTTTTGTTTAATATTTCCCAGCTACATTTTAGTCTGGTTCTGGCAGCATGCAGGAGTGTTGCTGATCACCTGTTTGATAAGTCTGCTTTACACCATGTCTTTTGTGAAGTTTTGGGTTGGTACTGTGTAGCAGTATATTCGCACTCATCTGGCACTGTTGCTCTTTGGTGTCTAGACATAGCAAGAGAACCCAGGGAACGTCCTTAGCACATCAAGTGGACCCTAGTGGAGGATATATAGACTGACGGAGCATGTGGACAAAAGATGCACAGAATGAGGGCCATGTCTGGGTTGCATCAACAGAAGGGAGTACTAACATTGATGAAGATCCATTAGAGTGTCAAATTGTATGCAAAAAAGTGGTCCTTTCTCCAGGCTCTCCTTTTTCCCTTGGCAGTATAAGGGAATCCGTGAATTAATTTATATTCCTGTGGCTTTTTTTCTGGTCATTTTTTTCCCTACTCACGAAAAGTCATAGTTTACTAAATCTTGTGCTAAAGTATAGTGGCATCACTCAGTGCTGAAGTTTTTTAGGCATGCATTTCCTTAGGTAGAATCTGTCTAAGAGCCACTTTGGGAGGGAAAAAATTATATTTGCGTTTTTTATTCTACTATGTGTTTCTAATAATTTTCCAGAAAAGTCAGCTGTATTACGTGATACTCATGAAATCAGGTTACTGTTGGCCAGGTTGTTTCTGTCATTTCCTGTTGTAACCTCCTCTACCTCTTTATGTTTGTCGTCCCAGGCTTCCTTTAATTCTCAACTAATACCCCAGCAGGAAGCCTATTCTAATACCTTCCTCTGTTAATTGTTTCCTATTTATTCTTTTTTTTTTAGGGGGGAAGGCAAGGCAGTTGGGATTAAGTGACTTGCCAAGGTCACACAGCTAATGTGTCAAGTGTCTGAGGTTGGATTTGAACTCGGGTCCTCCTGACTCCAAGGCCAGTGCTCTATTCGCTGCACCACCTAGCTGCCCCCTTTTTATTTTTTTTATAAAACTTGTTTGCATATATTGGTTTGCCTGTTGTCTCTCCCATTAGATTGTTAACTCTTTGACTTCAGGGACTATGTTTTGCCTCTCTTTATATCCCTAACACAGTGCAGTGCCTGGCACATAGTAGGTACTTAAAAATGTTTGATCATAATTTCCTCTCTTATTGATTGTCATTACCTCTCTCTGGGGCAGCTAGGTGGCAATGGATAGAGTGCCAGGCCTGGAATCGGGAAGACCTGAGTTCAAATCCAACTTCAGACATTTACTAGCTTATGTAATTCTGGAGAAGTCACTTGCTTCAGTTTCCTCACTTGTAAAATGGATGTGTGTGGTTCCCGTGGTTACTGAGATAGTAATTGTAAAGTGTTTACTTAGCACAGTGTCTGGCACTTGGAAAGTTCTACATAAATGTTAGCTCTTATTAATTATTAATATGTTGTATGACCTTATCATCCAGAAGATGGTCTACTTGATCTCTGAGGTCCCTTCATCCTGTGCATCTATAATTAATACAGGGTTCAGGGTACTGGAAATCACAACATGTTGTTTGTTCGGTTCTTCATTAAGGTCATATAACTCTCTCCTTTGGTGAAGAGACTCAGACTATATCTCCACAGTACAAGGCATTTATGCCACCAGGTGTCATTTCTTGCACGTGACAATATTGTAGAATCTCAGTCAGGATCTGTTCATTTTTTCACACCCAACTCTTTGTGACCCCATGTCGAGTTTTCTTGGCAAAGATAGTGGAGTATTTTGTCATGTCCTTCTCCAGCTCATTTTACAGATGAGGAAACTGAGGCAAAAAAGGTTCAGTGACTTGCCTAGATGAATGTTCCAGACTTCAGACCCAGCACTATCCACCGTGATGCCTAGCTGCCCTTTCTATCTCTGTACTACATGAAATTTATGCTGCAGGTGTCATTTCTTATATATGACAATACTGTAGAATCTTATTACCTTAAAATAATAATAGCTAACTTTTTATGTAGTACTTTAAGGTTTGCAGAACATTGTGCAGATACAAGATGTCCCAAAAATCTTTGTGTGATGTTAAACTTAAGACTGCACTAAGACTTTTGGGATACCCAAATGATCTCATTTGATCCTTAAAATAACCTTATGAAAAAGGTGCTATCATTCCCATTTTATATAAGAAAGCTGAGGCTGAGAGGTTAACTGTTTCACTCATAGCCACACGACTATCGAGTGTGCAAAGCAGAGTTTCAAATCAATTCTTACTTATTCCAAATCCAGTCCACAACACCAGCTTTGTTTGCTGCCTGAGATTCATTGTTTTTCTTCCCAAGTTAAGATCCCATGTCCACTTAGATTCTGTGACCCCTGAAGATACTCTGTACTCAGACATTCATACAGTTTTGCCAGACTGGTTTGCTTAGTGAGATGGACTGTTTAATACTCTTTAATAAAATACTAATCTATTTAATATGGCTATATTAAAATAGACGAGAAACTTGGAAGCCACGCAATTGAATATGATCAGCTTTTTTTTTATTGCCAGGCACTTCCTAGGCTTTTTACACTAATGCTTTAGGATCCTTGGTGTGGTTTCTTGCTAATATCATTGAACGCTTGGAAAAGTTAGGAATCTTCTTGTTTTTTTTTTCCCCGTCAGTGATTTTCTCCTTATTTTGATTTTTTATTTGTTTGTGTGACTATTAATGAAATTATATTCAGCACCATTATAAAAACATTGTGGGAAGTTATAAAAATATTTATTCTTTCTTAAGTTTTAATAGAATTTCTTTTTAAAATATAATTTTAAAAATATAATTTCTTTTTTCTTTAAGTATCACAGCATAGATGAACAAGTTGCTTTAAGGAGCACAATTCTTATTTGTTGAATGAATGATTATTCCATGTGCCACATGTTGGGGAAACAAAAGAACCACAATCATTTTCACCATATTTTCATTTACCAGCAATGTAGACAGTTCCTCAAGCAGTTGGTGGCCCCATGGGGATGGAACCTGAGACCTTGATGTTGTCAACACCATTCCTTTTTTTTTAAATTTTTTTACTGTGGGACAGTTCTTTGGAACTTGTCAGTATAATAGAAAGAACACTAGATTTGGAATCAAAGCTTGGACTAAAGTCTTCCCTGAACATTTTTTTTTTCTTATGAGACCTTGGGTAAGTAAAAAACCTCCATTTTCTCCTCTTTCAGAGGAAATGATTGAATCGAATGATCCCTGAGGGCCTTTTAAGTTCATAATCTTAAAGACTGAGGAATTTATTCCAAACTCATTTCTGTTCCCCTTCCTCATTGTCCTATTTCTATCAACAATACTGCTGTTCTTCTAGCCTCACAGACAAGAGACTTGGAAGCCACCTTTGACTTAGAACATCACCAAGTCTTGTTGCTTCTTCCTGAAATTGCTGTCAGATGGGCCTTTCTTCCTGATCCTTGCTGCCGCCACTGTCTATACCCTTGTCATCTCATCCCTCTCTGGTCTATGGTAACAGCTTCTTAAAGCAGCTTCCTTGCCTTCTGTCTTCCATTTTCCTTCTCCCCTGCAGAATACTAATCTTTCCAAAATTACTGCCTTCATTATGTTCTTCTCTTACTCAGGTATAGGTATACACAGTGACTCCCTATTGAATTTATGATTGGGACCCACCCTGCCGGTCCAAACTTAGCTCACTACTTCCCAGTACCCCTCCCCTTGTCCCTGCATGGAAGCTGTTCTCCCTGGCCCCATGCATGCATATGCATGTGTGAGAGTGATCTCAACATAATGCTTTCACCCACTTTGTCTGGAGTGCCCCCTTTCTTTCCCTTCAGTTACCTAAATCCTACCCATCCTTCCAAGCGCCCCTCAATGAAGCCTCCTAGGACTTCAGCCTACCAGCATCTCTTTTCATACTTACTACAGGTATGACTCTTAAACCTACTTAACCTCTGTTTGCCTCACCTACCTCACAGGACTGTGTGATCCTCACACGATCAAGTGAGATGATAATTGTAAAGCATTTAGCATAGGGCCTGGCACATAGTCTTGATACATGTTTGTTATTGTGGTTATTATTATTAAATGATATATTTATATAGTCTTAGCATATGGATATTTATAAAATTATATATAAAGATATTTATAAAGTTCTTCACATATAGATATCTATAAAGTACTTAGTGCAGTACCTAGAATATAACCAGTGCTATATAAATGTTAACATTATAATTATAGCAATAATAATTATTAAATAAGACATTTATCAAGTACTTAGCACGGTGCCTAGAACGTAGTATGTACATGCTCTTAATTGAATAATAAAATCGTCTCCTCGCTGTTGTCTTCACACCCAGACTTTAAGCTTCCTGAAGGAAAGGTATATGTTCTAAATAGTTCTCTCCTCTCTTGCCCCACTCCAAGTGCCTGCCAGGTGGTTGCTCAGAAAAGACTTGTTGCCTCGAGGGATGGGACCTTGAGACATTCCTGTTTAAACAGAAGCAGGATGTGAGAGAGTCTTGAGGAAAGTGTTTGTGGAGTGCTTCCTCAAGGCCTGCTGTTCCATTTATTCGTATACCTGACAGATAATGGAAGTGAACGGAGGATAGAGGACAGGATTGCCAGTTGTTATTATCAGTCTGTTATTGATAATAAGAATTTATTAATTTATAGAAATGTCAGTTATTGTTTAAAATTAGTCAGTTCTTGGTTAATAACAATTTATTAAGTGCCTGTTGTGTTGAGAGCTGGATAATAGTGGGGAGAGTACCGTATTATTTAATATTCTACAAAAAGATTCCTTTTAAACGCTTTGCATATGAAGGTGTGAGAGAGGGAGTATATACTATAAATACCCATGAATCTGGAGGCTTAAGAAAGTTTTCCTGACATTTTATTTATTTCATTACATTACTTTAATTCAACAAACACTCGTGTGTATATAATACATTTATGGAACACTCGTGTGTATATAATACATTGTGGGTGATACAGACATGAATAAAACAACATAAAAAAACAACGTGGCTTTAAGAAGCTCACAGAGTAGGAGGCAAGATTAAACTGGATACGGAAACAACTGAGCACTTCCGCCAGGAAGCCTTCCCTGATCCAGACTGATCAAATGTGAGCAATTCCTTTTCTGAATTCCCCATAGCCTTTCGGTTTGTTTTTTTTTTTTTATGCTGTGTATAACACTTAATATATTCTCCCTTGCATCATAATTCCATGTATTTTTCCTCCCTCTATTAGATTATAACTTCTTTCAGGTCAGGAAGAGTGTCTTACAGTACCTTTCACAACATAGGTACTCAATAAATATTTACTTAATTTGAATTTTGAAGACCATAATATGCTAGAAGCCAGTAACCATGTAACTCTCTAGCCCTCTCTTTCTCAATTAAAAAACAACCACCACCACCATGATGGTGATAATTATTTTTGATGGTTTCTCTGTGGGAACATGATTAATGGAAATTAAAAGTTTCCACAATAATTTTAAAGCACAGTAGTTGGAAATATTAGATGGAAGGACCTCATAAGAAGTCTCACTTTGCCTGATATCAGACTTCAGAGAACAGATCGATTATACAATGCAAAGGGAGACATTGTCTCTCTATCCTAGGGGATTGGGTGTAAGTTAAAGACCACAGATCTTCCCATCTACCCTTTACCATTGGGAGGACATTGACAGCTGTTTTCACTTTTCCTGGCTTCTTCCTGACTACAACTGTGCTCAGCATATAATTCTTTCTGGGCCAACCTGAGGAATTTCTTAAGTGAAATATTTCTGTCTTGAAACAGCTTTTCTTTCTGTCCTCACCCATGGAGCTAAAAAAACTATTGAAAAAAATTTTTTTTTTTCACAAAGCTGCTGCAAATGTTGAGGGCTTAGTACAAACCAGTGTTTCTGGAAATACCCAAGGGAAACCTGGAACAACAGTCAAGGAGAGAAAAGAGAAGATACTAGAAGATAAATGGTGAATTTTTTCTCCATAGTCCTGAGCAAGTCAGAACTTCTGAAAGCGGATGGCAGCCAAGGGATATAACTTGCCTTGATGAGCCAAGACTGAAGTTGAGCTGCAAGCAGTTTACTATACGCGTACAAAAAAGGAAATTCATAAAGTGATAAAGTATGTAAAAATCAGAGCAACTGCCAAGAAGTAATGCCAAAATATCCTCACTGGTGAGGCTCTTCTTGCTTGGCATGCTCCCATTTATGAATGTGGATCCAAGCCAGATGAACTGATATGTCAGCCATAAATGCAGTGCTTCTTACCCCTGTATGTACCTGAAATTGGTTTGGGAGAGTATGTACCTACACAGATACCTTTTTGCATTCTGGTATTTTCACCATAGCAAGGGTGAAGGAAAATGCCACATACATCATTACTAAAGTCTCATCATCCTGATGCCTGTTTCCATATTGCTAAATGAGAGATTTGTACTATATTATCTCTGAGACCCATCTACCTCTAAATCTATGGATATATGAGATGAGAAACCATGTGGGGTGGTTATATGCCCGTTTATGTGTATGTACACAGTAGGTGGGTTTTTAAAACTTCAAGTGGGTCCTAGTCTTTCCAATGTCAAATACTGTTAGTGTCATCTTCAACAGAGGGCAGATGAGTTTATATTACATAGACTCTGGTGCACAAAGGAGGTTTATTTCTGAAGGAAAATAATTTTTGGTGATTCATGTGACTCAGATTGCATGTCTTACATCTTCAGGAAACCCTTGGGAACAGAGGCGCTTCTTTCAGCCTTTGATGTGGAACCCAAGCAGTAGCGTTGACCAGTCCATAGAATGGGTTTGGGTGTGTTTTCTTTAACTCCTGCCTTATGCTCTGATGCCCGCTCTCTGGTTTGTCTTGCTTCCATCAGAATGTAGTAAATAATAAAAGCTGTGGATTTGGGTGTTTCATGTTCATAATGGTGCTGATGGATGCATGAGCACCTACTACAGACAGATAGATCCCTTGTCTTTTGCTGTTTTTGGAGGAATGCAGAAGACTTTTCCCTTGGTCAGAAATTGCCTTTCATCTCTGTGGTTCATTCTTCATCTTCACCACCCTTTCCTCCCAGAGTCTCCCAAGGGGCAGCAATTAACCTTTGTCCTAGAACTCGATGCTGATAATCCATTTACTCCTAAGTACAGATGTGCAAGTTAAGGATGCAGAATGTTTTCGATTCATCTAATTCTAAATTGTTTAGCATAAAAGCACAGTGGTACAACTTCCCCCTCCCCCATTTTTAAACAGATGGGAAAGTTATAGACTGAAGGTGATCAGGTTAAGTGATTTTAAACACTTGCCCTTTGGGTGTCAGGATGAATGAGATCCTGAGCTCTCACTTGCTGTCTCTGTCTTACTCTTAGCTCTGATGTCAAAAACGACTGGCCAGCAGGAGTTTGGCAGAGAGCAGTACTGACATGGAACGCGTTCTAAGTGGTTTATTTTTCCTTATCCAGGCCATAGTGCTTGTGTCTGAAAAACCTTTGCTTATTAGAGAGCCTCTGACTGAAGAGAAGGAGTGAACATTCTCTCTTCTTGCCAAAGAGGCCATACAGTTCCAGAATATCCTCGGGAAGAAGGAAGCACCAACCACCCAGACATGATTCCTGGGGCATGCAAAACAGACCTTAACGAATCCTCTCCTTAGGAGAATGAAGTCACCTGCCAGAGAGGTAACTGAGCCTAACGTGTTCACTAGCAGGCTTAAAATAGATGAGGCTCCCTCTATAAACACCTTTCAAACACCATTTAGATGAATGCCAGGAAACTAATGAATCTGAGCTTATTGAATTAATTGTTGATGAAATAATGTGAACAACATGCTTCCTGTTCATCAGTTTGTACAGAAATTAATTAGCCCTGCTTGGCAATAACTTAAGCTTAAATTTTATATATAAATTATGAATTTGGCTAAATTGTCTATGGGAAGCCTTGCCTGAAGTCTATTCTATGGCTGTTAACATGTCCTGACAGGCCTGGCCTTTACTTGGAAAGACATTGTAGCTCCAGGAGACTTCAAAATGTTAGAGAGAGAGGAAGGAAAAGAGAGAGAGAGAGAGAGAGAGAGAGAGAGAGAGAGAGAGAGGAAGAACCCTTGATTTATCATCAAGTATTAGAACCTACTCTGTGCTAGGCACTGCCCTAGGAGCTGAAGATACAAGTACAAAGAATGAAATAATTCCACTTCACAAGGAGGTTATATTCTAATGAGGGGGACTTGTACATATAAAAATCTCTCTAGCATAATTATAGGATGTCCTAGTTTTAATAGTTTAAAGTTGTGTTAAGACTTCGGGGATACCCGGGATAAAACTAATAAATGAAAATATATACAAAGCAGTTAAATGTAAGGTAGTTTAGGGTGGAGGGCACTAGCAGTTGGAGGGGAGTGGGAATTAAGAAAGGTTAAACATGGAAGATTGTGGTTGAGCTGACTATAAAGGAAGAGATGAACTCTGTTAGGTAGGGAGGAGGGAAGACATTCCAGGTATGTGGAATGACCACTGAAAAAGCACAGAGACAGAACATGGAGTGTCATGCATGAGGGTCATAGAGAAGGCCTGTTTCATTGGCTCAGGGAATTTGGGAGTAGGTGAGGGGGCGTCCAGTGAGGCTAAAGAGATAGGTGAGGGCCAAGTTGTTTAGGACTTTAAAAGCCTAATGAGGAGTTTGTATTTTATCTTAGAATTTACATGGTTGTATTTAACTTATTGAATGATTGCCCAGATTCCTCCTTTTTTGTCCATCCCAGGCCCCTTTTTTTATCCTGCACTGGACGATTTGAAATATGGTCATTTTACCATAGGTCATTTATCCACTTTAGGGACGAGTAGAAGCAAAGTCAATGAATTGGCGTTTGGGTAGGCTGTGAGCTTTGTTTTAATTTGTGGTTATTACGTATGCCAATTAAAATTTCAGGATGATTTAAAAGGAAAATGTAAGGGAGTGTATTTCTTATTCTGTTTAAAATAGGGAGCAGATATTTTCCTGGGTCTAGAAAATGAGATCGGAGAAATTATTTTCAGGAGGCCATTTGAAGGTCACGTTTCAGTTTGTCTCAGGGAAACAACGGATTTTTGGCACTTATGAATGCATAAGCCAGGGGGTCCTAATAGAATGTTCTGTCTGCTGCCCTATTGTCTAAAGGTAGATTTGGGGTAAAGACCCTAGTTTGTTTTTTTAATCTTTAGAACAGTTCTAAATCTAAACCAAGGAAAGGACTAGAGAGGAGAAGGCCCTTGACTTCAAGAAAGAAGGTGTTAGAGTGTCTTTCAAATTTCCTAAATTAATGAAACTTCCCTTTGGTGCTTTGTTACATTCTGGGATCTGTAATATCAAAACAGGTTTGGACAGATATGTCTGCTGTCACCATGAGTTGTAGACCTTAGAGAAGTCTTAGAGAATCATAGGCTTCTGTGGAATGGGGTTTAAAAAAATCACTGTTCAAAGAGAAAGACAGTTATGAAATTTATCATGAGTCCAGATAAGTTTTCTACTCTACATCGTTTCCCATTCTAAATGGTAGCCATCAAAGATTGACATACTACTTTGCTCATAATAGGAGTTAAGGGGCAAAACAGTTTTAATTAATAACTGTACTAAATGGGCCAATTGGGAGCTACGCAGCACAATGGATAGAGTCCTCGGTCTGGAATCAGGAAGAACAGAGTTCACATCCAGCCTCAGATGCTTATTGCTTTGTGGCCTTGGGGAAGATGCTTTGCCTTTCATGCCTCAGTTTTTCTCATCTACAAGACGGGGATAAAATAGCCTACCTCGCAGGGTTGTTATGAGGACCAGATGAGATAATATTTGTAAAAACGCTTAGCAGGCCCATAGTAGGTGCTTATTAGGAAATGCTTATTTCCTTCCTTCCAATTGAAATTTCAATATGATGCCCTTTTAAATTGAAAATCTAAAACAGAGACTATTTATTTGTTTAAAAGGAGTGGAGGAGTCCCTGGGCATAGGAGATGAGTTTGAAAAAATGGCCCTGATGGGTATGAAAAATGGTTGTTGGACAGATTCCCTAAAGGAGTTTGTAATTTTGTTACTGATTTGCTGTATGACTTTGGGCTGGATAATTGTGCCCCTATGGCTATATTTCAGCTTTGTCTCAAACTGTATATACTAGAAGAGTGGCTTTAAAAGGAATCCTTGGGATTGCTTGAAAGAACGTTGGTTCTGGATATAGAATGTGGGCCCAGATAATGACTTGGGGGAACTGGGGGATCAGAATTCCATATGGGCATCTCACTTGGAATAACAGCAACAAATTAATACATAACAATATTCAAGGAGATATTAGAACTACTGAGTCTTGTTAAGCTGAAACCTGTCCGCAATTTTCTTCTGAAGGTGATCTTGGGTTCTGTGTGTTCTGTTATGCTCTTGATTTATTCAGAGATTGGGTGGGGTGTTGGAAGGCACCTTTGGCCCGGGAATCCAAAGACCTGAGTCCTAGGTCTGGTTCTGTCAATGGCTAACCAACGGCCTTAAGCAAGTAACTACTTTTCTGACTTTCCTTGCCTGTAGGAATCTTTTTAATTCACCTCATAGGGGATATAAAATTAGCCAAAGTCGTGAAAAATACTTTATAAACTGTAAAGCGTTATAAAAATATAAGGTATTGTTATCTCATGTGTGATCCCAGAAGGGCCCTCATTCCTCTTTTTCTGTTTGCTTTTTCAGAGAGTGGGAGGAAGAGGTGAAACTCAGAGTAGTCTAGTAAAATGTTTGGTATGGAGGAAGTTAAAAGAGTTGACTTAAATTCAGTTTTTGGAATAGCTTCATCGTTATTTCCCTCCTTCTACTCTGTCCCCCAGCATAGATAAGCTTGTGTATATGTTGATTGAGGGGTGAAATTAGGTATTTCATGGTGCCTAATGGACTTTACATTGATCAATTCATTGTTCCTTCAGAATTCTCTGGAGCTTTCAGTCCTATAGTATTCATAAAAGCACCATTTGGTGATCCCTTGTAAATTCCCATGGTTTCCAGTGTCATTTAGAATGTTTGAGTGGAGAAAAATATTTTTTGGAGGCTTCCTCTGAAGGAAGCTAGGATGACTTTAACTTCATTCAAACCCTCAGTTAGGGACCCCAGGGCTTTTAATATTGAATTAGGTGAGTCAATGAAGAAATTATTAGTTTTTCTCGCTGAGGTCCTCAAACTCATTAAGAAATCATGTAAATTAAGGAATGAGGAGAAAGCTACCAAATTTTATGGAGCAGCTGGTTTCCGTAAAAGATGGTTCCCTAAATCTGATTTATAGTTTAATACAGTGATAGGCATATTTTCCATCATTACCATTGACCTAAAAAGTCACATGACTGGTCTAAGCTCCAGTAGTCTATTATAGTACATTCAGCATTTTTCAGTTGTGTCCCAACTCTTCATGACCCCATTTGGGGTTTTCTTGGCAAAGATATTGGAATGGTTTACCATTTCCTTCTCCTGAATTTTTTACAGATGAGGAAACTGAGGCCAGTAGGGTTAAGCAACTTCCCCAGGATCACACAGCTAATAAGTATTTAGGCCAGATTTGAACTCTGCACTCTATGGTGCCATTTAACTGCCCAATAACCTAATATAACATAATAATAATAACTGATATTCATGTGGCACTTACTCTGTTCCAGGCACATTGCCAAATGCTTCCAAATGTTATCTCATTTGATCCTGACAACCCTGGAAGGTAGGTGCTATTATGATCTTCATTTTACAGTTGAGGAAATTGAGGCAGAAGTGACATGACTTGCCTAGGATCATGCAACTAGTAAGTGTTTGAGGTTGGATTTGAACTCTAAGGTCTTCCTGACTCTAGGCCCAGAACTCTCTCCATTGTGCCGCCTAGCTGTCCCATACAGAAATTAGTCATGGAGAACCACAGGTTACCCATCAAAGAACCACACGTGACTAAAAGACTGATCTGTAGTAACTAACACTAGCTTAATTTTTAAGTTTGACTACTTTAATAAAGAGTTATATAAGAGGGCCCCTTCATTTGCAAACCAAATTATTTGTTACTCTTTGACAGTCTTCTTTTTCTTTCTTTTTTCTTAACTCCGCCCTAGTTGTGGAAATGAGGAAATTAAGTTAGCTGCTGTCTTGTCTTTCATGCTGACTTTGTGTTCGTATTGTCTTTTCTGGTCCACTGAGTAACTGGGTGGGGTTTGCAAGCCCAGAGTAGACCAGAAGGAGTACAGAAAGGTACTTAGTACCTCTCCAGAGTCACAGGTAAGAAGCCTACTTGTTCCTGGGCCAAACACCAAAAATGCAGTCAGGGCAGGCAGTATGAAAGGTACTCTCAAATTAATTGTTTGAGATAATTTCAGTTGAGAGTAGAAGGAAAGATATCAAAGAGACCTTGGAAATTGGAATACAGGGCCCTGTTAGGGGAGACATACTTCCTGGATACTTGAGTTGCTGCTGTTATAGAGCCTCCAAGGAGAGGAAAGAAGAGGAAGCTACCCAGTTGGTAGTTTGTTGTTTTGAAATGATCATTGTTGCTGATGAGGTGCTTTATAAAGGCCTGGTTGTGTTGGTCTGCTTCAAGAGTACTAGTGCTATCAGGGGTCTTCCATACCGTTTCCCTCCCACATCTCATCAACTAGAAATTTATTTGGATTCCTAACCTCTGATTTTATGCCTCAAGCACTTGCCTAGAGACTTAAGCCTCCTTTAGCCATAGTATGAGTTACTTTAATCAGATAATCTAATCATCCCGCAGTTGAGATCAGAAAACAGGCATTTTTTAAAATTTAAGAATTTAAATTTTTATTTTTCCCTAGTTACATATGAAAACAATTTTTAAAATTTGTTTTAAAAATTTTTTGAGTTCCAGATTCTCTCCCACCCTCCCCTCACCCCCTTATTGAGAAGGCAAGCAATTTGATATAGGTTATACATATGCAATCATGAAAAACATGTGAAAGGAAACAGATTTTTTTAAAAAACAAGTAAATAAAGTAAAGAAAAAAATATGCTTTGATCTGAATTCAGACTCCACCAGTTCTTTCTCTGGAAATGGATAGCATTTTTCATCATAAGTTCTTCAGAATTATCTTGGATCATTGTTTTGCTGAGAGAGTTAAGTCATTCATAGTTGATCATCATACAGTATTACTGTTATTGTATACAGTGTTTTCCTGACTCTGTTTATTTCACTTTGCATCAGTTTGTGTAAGTCTTCACAGGTTTTTCTGAGAACATCCTGCTCGTCATTTCTTACAGCAAAATAGTATTCCATCACAATCATTTACAACAAATTGTTTAGCCATTCCCCAATTGATGGATGTTGGATTATCATTCAATTTCAAATTCTTTGCTACCACTAAAAGAGCAGCTATAAAGATTTTTGTGCATGTAGGTTTGCTGTATATTTTTATTTTATGTATTTAATAACATGATTCTGAGAAAGGAACCCATAGGCTTCACCAGGCTGCCCCAAGAAATCCATAATACACAAAAAGGTTAAGCACCCCAGGTCTAGGCTTACCAAGGGTCTTGTTTAGTCTTCTATTTCCTATCTAATCCATACCCCTTACCCTTTAGGAGGTGAGGTAGGAAAGAAAGAAAGGAAACTACCTACATCTTTCCTTCTTCACTTTCTTATTAGTGGGTGCCTAGGATCTGAACGTTTCTCCTTTTGCAGGAATGCTTTTCTTTATATATGTATCACTTAAGAATGCTGATCATCTGCTATGTTTTTGCTTTTTACCTCATAGAAGAGGAGATCATGGAGTATAAAAACATACCAAACACTTTATGCTAATTACAGGCATATCTTGTTTTATTGCATTTAACTTTATTGTGCTTTGAAGATATTGCAGTTTTTACAAATTGGGAGTTTGTGGAAACCATTGCTTTGATAGAGTCTATCGGAGCCTTTTTTTTTTCTAGCTACATGTGCTCATGTCATATTTCTATGTCACATTTTGGTAATTCTTGTGATATTTCACACTTTTGCATTATTATTATATCTATTATGTTGTGACCTGGGATCAATGGTCTTTTGATGTTAGTATTATAATTGTTTTGGGGCACCATGAACTGCACCCATATAAGACAGTGAACTTAATTGATAAATGTGTGTGTTCTGACTGTTCCGTTGATGAGCTATTCCCAGTCTCTCTCCCTCTCCTTCAGCTTCCATATTCCCTGAGACAACAATATTGAATTTTTTTCAGTTGTTGTTCAGTCATGTCTGGCTCTCTGTGACCCCATTTGGGGTTTTCTCCGCAAAGATATTGGAGTGGTTTGCCATTTCCTTCTAGCTCATTTTATAGATGGTGAACTGAGGCAGGCAGGATCAAGTGACTTGCCCAGGGTCATACAGCTAGTAAATGTTTGAGGCCAGATTTTAAGTCAGGAAGATGAGCCAGTCCATGTAGGAGTTAAACTATTAATCTGCATCACAAACTAAGTCACTGGCACCTTCTATCAACCTGCTCTAATTCAGGATTTTTTGGGGGGTGGTAGGGGTAAGAGAAACTAGTAGAGCCTACATATTCCATCAGGATCTTCAGGACAACAGCATAATTTAAGGAAGGCTAAACTCTGATGGTAGAACGTAGACAAGAGTCACAGAAGGCAGATGGGTTTGGATAGGTTGTTGTCTCCTCCATTGGAGGGAATACTGATATTGATGAAATAACAGATCCATTGGATATTTTGTTTGTTACAGGAGAATCTTTTAAATTTGAATCTGAAAATCTGAATGCATAAAAGTGATTATAGTCAGTGTCATTCCTTTCAACACACTTGCACAGATCTTGCTGGGAAGCCAATGCAGAATACAGTTACACAGATAGCTCAGCAGGTTTTTCCTGTTGTAAGAATGAGAATTTAGGCTGATGCGTGTCGATTTCCAACAATCATGACTCAGTGGGGGGAAGTGGGATTCAGCATTTTTGTTGAATGGCATAACATTGGGTCCTCTTAGGAACTCCCAAGTTTAGTATTTAGGAAAGACAGAAGTTATTTTGAATAATGAATATTAACTGTAGGTGTGGAAGAGAACTCACCAGATCAAGAATTCACCTTTAGAGAAATGAGTATCTAACTGTCCAGGGGAAGGTGGTGGTCTTTTCTAGGACACCTCTGTGATGAGGATGAAGATGACCCTCACTTGTCTGCTAAATTGTCAACTGAATTTTTAATGCTTTTTGTGTTAAACAGTTCATTATAAATGAAGTAGGATTGTCATTTTTCCACGTCACATGTTGTGAGCGACTTTACATTTGGAATGTGAAAGAATGTTTAAATTTGCATTCGTTCTAGAAGTACTTGTCATGGATTATCATAAATCTTATCCTAATTTTTGATAACAATTATGCAACATTGTGAAGAATAGCCTGCTGTCAACACATTTATAATCACAGATGTTTACTCTTACATAGTGAGAGATAATGTGTTCGGATTATAAACCACAACATATACCCTCTCTGGGAAAGTGTGTGTCATTCTGGATAGCTGAGTTTTCCAGATAGCTGAGAATTTATTCATGTTGGCTTCAAAATTTTTTCTCATGGAAAATTTCAGAAAATGTTCGACACACTTTCTGGCCTTCTTGAAATTCTCTGAACATAACTTAATCTTGATAACTCAGAGACCTCATTATGTAAGATAATTCTCAGCTATTGATAACCAGCCCTAACCTCTCTCTGGGCTTGCATCTACAGCTGCCTATTATATTTCTTAAACTGGATGCCCTGTAGACATCTTCAGCTCAACATGTCCTAAAACTGAACTCATTAATTTTTCCCCTAAACCTTCCCCTCACCCTGACTTTTCAATTACTGTCAGGGACACCATAGTTTCCTCATTCCCCGGGCATACAGTCTAGAGGCTATCCTTGTCTTCTGTCATTTACCCTCTAAATCCTGTTGATTCTACCTTCACAACATATCTCAGACATGGCCCCTTGGACACTGCTATCGCCCTGTTGGAGGCCCTCATCATCTCATGCCCGGTCTGTTGCAGAAGCCTTCTGCTTGGTCTCCTTGCTCTTCTCTCCCCACCCCAGTGTATCCTTCACTCAAGTAACAAAGTGATATTCCTAAAGCACAGGTTAGACCGTTTGTTCCTCCTATTCAGTAAACTCCAGTGGCTCCCCATTACTTCCAGGAATAGATATAAAACCTGTTTGGTTTTCAAAGCCTTTATATTCCAGTCCAGTCCTATCTTTCTGTCTAGTATTCTTTCACTCTACTCCCTTCCACGGACTGTATCTGTCAGTGACACTGGCCTCCTCACTGTTCCTCCATCTCGTAGCTCTGTACATTTTCACTGGATATTCCCGTGGAATTCTCTCCCTTGTCTTTGGCCTCCTGACTTCCTTCAAGTCTCAGCTAACATCCTTCAAGAAGCCTTTCTGAGTCCCACTTAATGCTAATTTAGTCTTTCCTCTGAGATTACCTTTGTTTTTCTGTATATGTTTTGTTTTGTACATGTTTGTATTTTTTCTCCTTGGTTAGACTGAGCTGCTGGACAAGAGGGAATGGTTTTGCCACTTTGTATTCTTAACATTTGGTATGAAGTCTGGCATTAGAAAGGACTTGAACATCACTTACTGTACAGGTTGTAATACAGCCCTTCAGGCTTTATAGAAAAATGCAGGGCTCTTAGCTCTTACATTAAATATCCTCTGATTGTGCTCTCTCTGTCTCTATCTCTCTCTCATTTCTTTTTGTGAGTTCTTCTGTTTTTTCCTTTCCTATCACTGATGTCTCCACCCATATCACACTATTGATTTGCCCTCTTTTTTTTGCATTAACCAATACATTTTTAATTTTTTCAAAATAAAAATAATATCTTTTAGGGTAAGGGTCCTTAAACTTTTTTGTACTATGGACCCAGGGCTGTGCTGGGAGCAGTTCTCTCTGGCTACAAGAACTGATTGTTAAATTTTCAGTGTGAGTTTTTACATCCCAGAAATAGACAACCAAAATCAGGGCATGACTTAATTGTTTTGTTGATTGACTAGAATAAAGAAAGCCATAGAGAAAAATGTGATTAATTCAGCTTAAATTTAAAAGAGTATCATGCCCTTTTTTTTTTTTGGAGAACTGGTTGTTAAGACACCCATTTACTAGTACATCTACACACACACACACACACACACACACACACACACACACACACACACACACACACACACACACACACACACCCCCTCCTGTCTTGGGCAGTCTGGTAAAGTCTATGGACTTCTTTTCAGAATACTGTTTTTCACTGCATAAAATAAAATACATAGTATTACGAAATCAATTATATTAAAATATAGTTATAAAATATATATTTTAAAAATACGAGTTTATGGACCCCAGGTTAAGAACCCCTGCTCTAGGTGAAGGCCCTAGAGACACTTCATGAGTCTACAGATTTTTAGCATGCATTGACTTTGTGATACTACCTCCCTGCACTATGTGGGCTTATAGTTGCAAAGCTCTTAGCATGGTGCTATATAAATGTCAGCTATTATTTATTCTCATTATGTATTTTTATTTTAGAGAGCAGACCGGTAGCATTAGAGAGAATGCTAGGCCAGGAGTCAGGAAGACCTGAGTTCAAATCTAACCTCAGACACTTACTAACTGTGTGACCCTGGGCAAGTCACTGAACCTCTTGCTGCCTCACTTTATGTATAAGTAAAATGGAGATAATAATAGGACCTACCTCCCAGGGTTGTGGTGAGGATCACATGAAACGTTTGTAAGGCCCTTAGCGTAGCGCCTGGTACGTGGTAGGTGCCATATAAATGCTGGCTGCCGTTATCAGAGGGAGTCTCAGGGTATACAAGCTTAACATGAATGAACTTTGTGATGTGGATTTTAGCTTCTCAGAGAGTTTTTGCATTCTAATTTGTTCTTAACTGCCTTCTTGATGATGCCTAAGTTTGGTGATCTTCATGCTGTAGAAAATTTAATCTGTGACCCCATTAGACTGTGAGCCCCTTGAGAACTATATTTTTTTATTCTGTTTTTGTTTTTCTTTTTGGTGGGGCAGAGGGGTCTTTGTATCCCCAATGCTTGGAACAGTGCCTGACACGCAATAGGCATTTAATAAATGCTTGTTGACTATGACAGTGAAAGAAGATGTACATCAAGTTATGTTCCTTTGACTAACGTGGGCCATTTTTTTTGTATTTGCTCATTGCTGGTTCTATTCAGGATATTAGTAGAATTAGTATAATTTTGTATTTGTCTCGTAGCTTAAAATTTAGTCCTTAGGAACAGGAATTAAACTGTCACAAGTGGTTGACGTCCTTTATTATAGACACCTTGGGTGTGATAAATTTTGTCAAGGCCACAATCTGTACCCTGGCTTATATGAGATGTCCCAAAAGTCGTAGTGCTATTTTAAGCTTTAATAACTTAAATAAAAATGATGGAATAACAAGTGACTAGAATGGTCAAGTGACTAGAATACCAAGGTGCTCAGGTACATCTGTGTGATTACAGAATTCATGCTCTACCAAGGCAAAGCAAAAGCAATCACTTTGGCTCTTGGTGATTCCATTCCATTCCAAAATCAAATGGAAGTTAGTTTCCCCTACCTCTCTACAGGCTCTTTCCTTTTTGCCTTCAAGAATGTTTAGGTCTTTCCTGTTAAGAAAAAGGAAGGTAAAACAAACAAAAGCCCTTTAACTTGGCCCCATGGAGCTCCCTAACAGTTCTCTTTTTTTTTTTTCACAACTTTTAATTTATTGCCAAACTTATTGAATAAATGGCCTACTTCTGTTATCTCCATTTCCTCTCTAGTCATTACCTCCTCAGCCTCCTACAAGTTAGCCTCCACCACTTACTGAAACGTTTCTCCTGCATGTCCCAAGTAAATGGCCAGACTTTCTCATATAGTATCCTTTTCTAAATAAGTAAATAAATCATTGGGTAAAAGTACAATGATGCAAATGTCTAGAACAGAACCAGGATATGTACAAAATAGGCCTTAAGATATATCCCATTTTGCTAATTAAGGTACATCATCTGGTCTCAGTGTCAAGTATTAAATTTTCTGTGGCCTAAAGACTAAGTTTAGATATCACCTCAGTTGTCCAAAATATAGCTAAGAACCAACAGATTACTTTAATTATCATTTCTCTCCTTAAAAACCTTTAGTGGTTCCTTATTCCATGATTACATCAGTTCTAAACTTCCCTGTGTAATATTCAAGACCTGCGTTAATCTGGCCCTACCCTACCTTTTCTCCTTATTTCCCACTGTATTTTGTCAGCTCTCACCAGGCCCATCTCCTCATGGTCCTGTGCCTTGACTCTGTGCTGTGTTCTTTCTGTTGCTTGAAAGCACTTCCCTCCCTTGCAGTCTCTCCAAATCCTGCCCATCCATCAAGCCCAGGTGCCTGTCCTTCAGTAAAAGTTTGGCCTGACTTCACATTTTTATTAATCTCATGTTTCAAACTGTTTCCAAAATCAGATAGCATTAGTTTGTGTCCCAGAATTTAACGTTTAATTAAAATGGCATTAACATAGCACTTTAAGGTTTGCAAGACACTTGACAATGATCTTATTTTTCCGCATGGCAGTTATGGAAGATGGAGAACCAAGGGCAACAAAGGTTAAATGACTTGTCTGGAGTTACATAGATAGTTAAGTATCTGAGGTTGGATTTGAACTTTTATTTTCTGAATCTCACAGGCGCAGTAGCATTCTATGCACCATGCACCTAGTTGCCTCTTACATTCCATCTTGTTGTTCCATATGCCTTAGTCTTGTTTGTCCAGCTTTATTCTCTTACAGATAGAGACCTTATCTCACACTGGTCACCTCTTTATACTCTCTTTACTTTCTTGCTTTTCTTTCTTTCTTTTCCTTCTTTCTTCCCTTCTTCTTTTTCCTCTCCTCCCTTTCTCTCCTGTTCCCTTTGTGCCCTCTCCCTTTCCCCCTCCTTCCTTTCTTTCATCCTTTCCTTTCCTCTCTTCATTTCTTTCCTTTCTTCCTTTCTTTCTCAGAAGATTGAGTGAAAAGTAGATCACTCAAAAACTATTTCTTGATTAGCTGAAGTTAATTTATGCTCCCCTAAAGGAGTTGAAAGACTCTGCTTTAGAATGGAAACTAAATTCCAAATGTTACAATAAAATCCAGTAACTCTTTTTATCACCCATTTTTAAAATTTTAAATAAGGTATGTACTTTCCTTAATACTCTATAAATTGTGTTGATACTAATTATCTGTATATTTAGAGGCACACCCCAGTGGGTTTTTCCTACTAGCCTTTATCCAACATAATATGCATGAATTTTAGTCTCCATTGGGGAAAGAAGACTGGGCAGATCTATATTCTGAAGCTAACTACTTCAATATGCTGCCACTTGATGTGCTACTCCCTAAGTCACAGCACTCTATCATTAGACTCACAGAAGGTGTTAATGGGTTAGTTGCTGGAAGTTCCAAGTTGAGCCATATTCATTGATGCCATAATGTTGGCGTTAGAAGGGACCTAAAAGATAGTTTCATCCTGCATTTTGCCAAAGAGAAAACTAAGGCCCCTGAGATGAAGTGCCCTTGGTGATTGTGACATTCAGGCTAGTTTTCTTTGTGTTGCACTGTGTTTCTAAGATGGCACTCTTTTTCTTGGAACTGCAAACTCTGGACCAGAAGACTTTGCTTTACATGGCAATCCTTATAAAAATTAAAACTACCTCTAAAGCTAGTATCTTCAACATTAAGGCATTGTTTTCTGCTGTCAGATGTCCTGTGGTGCTGGGAAGCATCAGAAGGAATTAGAAAAAACGCTTCATCCTGGTAAAAAAATTTTTACAGGCTAATTTTTTTTAATTTCCCAAGGTTTTTGCTTTAAGATAAACTCTGTTGTTTATTAGAGATTATTTTCTTAGTTTCCTAAACTTATGTCTTGAATAAATAAAAAACAATTTAACAGGAATAATTTTTATCTATTTCAAGTATGAAAATGATGGTGCTTTTAGCGAGGCAGTAGAGGATGATGGATAGAACTTAGAATCAGAAAAGCTTTGGTTACATTCTCATTTCATAGACTTAGTAGATTTGTGACCCTTGGCATGTCACTTCATCTTTGTGCCTCAGTTTCTTTATCGGTAAAATGGGGAGGGTGTTGAATGTGATTGCCCCTAACGTCTCTTCCAACTCTCTAAACCTTTCAACCATGAGCTCTCAGTGATGAATTTGTACTGTGTGTGTGTGTGTGTGTGTGTGTGTGTGTTTTTCCTCTTTTTCTCAGTCTTTGTGCAACCAGGGATAGATTTGAGATGGTGTTGGAAACAGCCTTCTGTGATAGAAGGCATGGAGGACAACAGTAGCCAATGGTCTTGTAGCTGAAAGGTCCATGACCTTGGGTGGTTGGCACAGGAGTTAGGAACTTACTGTGTTTCCATGTGAGCTTAGAGGATAAATTATATAAAGTCCATTGCTATATGTTAGTTAAAAGCCTTATCATTTTTTTTTTTTTACAACTGCTTTGAGTTATGTGTTTTGATTTTTTCCGTTCCCCATCTCTGATTCCAGACTTCAGATGGTTGTATAGAGACACCTGCAAACCAGATCAGATTAGAGGGCTATAGTCTCTACAACTTAAGGCTGGCATGGGGAGGTTAGAAAGTGAGATGCTGAATTTCCTATTGCCCTGTGATGGGATCTAAAAGAGGATCCCAACAGCTAACACCTCAGTTTCATCCATGCAATTTTAATTCTGTACAATTTTATATTTAATTCTTGTATCCATGCAAGATTTAATTCTAATCATGATAAGGGGGCAAGAGGTCAAAGCTAACAATTAGCACATTCTTGTATTCTACTCCCAGGGTACATGGTCTTTGTCTAGTCTCCTATCTGTAAAATGGGCTCTTCCAGGAAAGGTAGCAAGAACTAATTAACGCCTGAAAATGTTGTCAAGATCTTCTGATAAAAGGTGCTATAATAAGGGCAAAATATTCTCGTATAAATTCCAGATTTGTATCATATGACCTGTTCCTATGTGGGCTAGAGGGGTGTCTTGTCATGTTCAGATCTGATCTCTAAATGCAACCATGCGTTTTCTCTCCTCCAAATGACTGTACTTGTCTAAAGAGCAGTCTTTAATTTTCTTTTTGGAACTAAGTAGCATCCTTACTTAAAACAACAAGAGACCCATGGCATAGTGAGGTAAGATTTAGTGGGAGATATGCTGGCACCTTTCACTTCATAGCAATTAACAAGAAGCAGGTTTTTAACACACACACACACACACACACACACACACACAGACAACTCTCTTAAGAACAGTTAGTTTTTATTTCAAAAAAGTGTTTATCATAATCCCAATTTGTGTTTATTAAACACCCACATACAACTGGCATTTTTCTAAGAGCTAAGAAAAGCAAATTAAAGGGATGTGACCCTGGTTTTTTTTTTTTGGAAGATTATCGTAATGGTGTAATCATATAATTAATAATTGTCTTCACAGTGTACCTAGTTGAAATGAGTAAATGTAACCAACTTGGTTTGGCAAGCCCTTGCTTTTCCCCCCATATCTTACAGCTGTCTGATCCTTGGCTACTTAGCACTTTCCCTAGCGGAGGAGGAGAGAGGAAGAGAAGGGAGAACAGAAGATGAGAGGAGAGGTACTCAAAGGAGGCAGGGTTATACAGAGAGGTGAGCTTTTGCCTATAGAACCAAGAGAAACCAGTCTTGACTTAATTCTGGCATTTATATGCTCTGTGACTGGGTGAGTCCCTTAACCTTTCTAGGCCTTGGTTCTCATCACCTGCAAAATGAGGGAGCTGGATGACCTGGTTTTCAAGGACCCTTCCTAGGCCAGGATGCTATTTTCAGTCTTCTTTGTCCTACTGGATTAATTTTTCAAAAAAACATTTACTGAGCATGTATGATCACAATAACCAACCATGTTTCTATGATGCATGACATTTTCCTCAAAATGACCCCGCGAGGTAGGTAGAGAGTGCAAGTACCAATTATCCATTTCATTTTAAATTTCTTTATTTTTAATGATGTCTTTTGTTTTACATCATCACATTAATTTCTGAACATACTGTCTCTGTCCCTCAGCACCATTCCATAATCGTTCCTTGTTAGAAAGCTTTAAAAAGCAATTCCACAAAATTAACCAAGATGTTGATCACATCTGACAGTTTCTACGATGTTCTAGAACCATAGTCCCCCTACCCTTCACTTCTACAGTGAGAAAACGGGTATGTTTCCCCATCTCTTCTCTAAGGTTAAATTTGTCCATTAAAATTTTAGAGCTTTCAGTTTGTATTATTTATATTAACATTGTTCTAGTTGTGGATGTTGTTTTCTTGGTTTGACTTGCTTTATTTTGCATCAGTTCATGAAGAGTCTTCTGTGCTTTGCTGAACTATTCATTTCATAATTTCTTATTGGGTAGTGATGTTCCATTTAATTTATGCAGTACCATTTGTTCCTTGTTTCCCCTAGTCAGTGAGCATATATTTTGTTTCAAATTCTTTGCTACCCTAGAAAAAACTTCTGTAAATACTTTGGTGTATGTAGAATGTTTCTGTCTTTACTTTTCTTGAGGTATGCACCTAGTAGTGGACTCTCTGGGTCAAAGGGAATGGAAATTTTAGTCCCTTTTTCAAAAGTACAATTCTTAAGTTGCTTTCCAGAATAGTTGAACCAATTCATAGCATAACTAACACCACATTAATGTTTCTGTCTTTCCACAATCCCCACAACATGATCTATTTCTATATTTGTGTTGTCTTTGCCAGGTTGCTGAGTCTGAGGCAAAACTTCAAAGCTGATTTGATTTGCATATCTCCTATTAATGATTTGGAGCAGTACTTTTCAATTCTTTTGAAAACTATTCATATCCTTTGAATATTTAATTGGGGAACAGTTCTTGGTCTTATATATTTGTGTAAATTATCCATAAATCTTGGATAGTAGATGCTTATAAGAGATAATCAATCAAAAGATTTTTCCCAATTGATTGGCTTTGCAGAATTAATTTTTTTAATGCAAAAGCTTTTCAATTTCATTAATTTATGGCTGATATTTTGAGATTTATAAAACATTGGGTTATTGAAATTTGTTGTTGCTGGTGCTTTTTTCCTTGGTCTATTTCAGTTGTCTAATTTCCTATTTTTTCATCAGAACCAAATAATCTTGATGATTACAGTTTTAAAATATAACTCGGGCTCTAGAAGTAATGCTCCCCTTCGTTCCTAATTTTTTCATTATTTCCCTTGAAATTCTGGACTTACCTTCAAAGTGAATTTTATGATTTTGTGTACTTTTATAAAATTCTCCTAGATAGGTTAACTTTATTAACCTAGGAAGTATGATTTTATTATATTAACGTGGCCCAGCAATGAACAATGAATAACACTCTGATTATTTAAGACATTCTTAATTTCTTTATAGAGAATTTTATAATTGTATTTGTGTAAATTTCAAGTATCGCATTATCCCTGTTGACTTACTCAGGATTACAACCTGGTCAGTGCTGAAGTCAGAGCTAAAAGCTGAGGTCTGATTTCAGATCCCAATATTCTTTCCATTTTTCTGCCTCTGTCTTTGCCTCCTTCTATGTCTCTATTTCTATCTCTTTATCTTTCTCTCCATCAATGCAAGGCACTGGGCTAGGCCTTTTAGCAGTTATTGTCAAGGTTTTGCCAAATAAGCCAGTTTATCCAAATAGGAATTTTTGTGAGAGCCAAGTGGCCCCATCTGAGCAAGTCAACTCATTTATCCTCATTTTTAAATAAAGGGGTGGGACTTGATTTCCAGCTGCCAATCATGAAATGTCAGAACTTGAAAACTTTTCTGTCAAGATTTGAAAACTTTGTTTATTGACTTGGGTATTTCAGACCAAAGGGGTAACAGAAAAAGCCTTAAGGCATAAGACCTAAAATACTGTTAAAGTCATAGAAAACGTGCATCTATTTGTTTATATTCATTTCTTCTCTATGTTGTTTTAAATTATAAAGATTACATTTTAAGTGACTAGATACTCTTCCTTGGAGAAATTATCATAAGGGATAATATATCAAGCCAGTATGTCAGAGGAGCCGTTCTTTATTTGATGAGTTGAAATGATGATTTAAATTAGTTTGGCTTTTGTGGTCTTTTGGCATAGATGAACAGGTGTGTGTATGTGTGTGTTTGCTCCAGACTACAGATCAAGCAGGCCATATCCAAGCACAATGAAATCATTGTGCAACATCGATATTCTCCCAAAGGCTGGGATATTTGCAGAGAGAAACACTTGAGAAAGCTCTATGTGAACTGGATTCCAGTTGATAGGTGGAAGAGACCTTCTTTCAAGAGAAGGCTTTACATCTGCTTACATCTGCTTAATTGTGTTTGCCCAGTAAGAGCTGTATCTTATCACTTATGTCTGAGCTGGAAAGTGACTCTGCTCATGTGCTGTGTACACCATGCTTATTCCAGAATACTTTTCTATCAGTTTTTTTTTTAACGTAGGAGTACACATGTGCGTGTATGTGCGTGCACACACATATATATACATATGCAAACACATCCAGATTCTGGCCCCAGCTTCTCTTTAATCTTCTCTTTGTGGAAAGACAGATCTTCTCTTTAAGATTGGGCAAGTCACCTCTCTGGAGCATCAGTTTCCCTCATCTGTGAAAGATGAAACGTGGCTTAGGATATTGTCTAAAACCCCTTCCACCTCTAAAATTCTGTTAGTTGCTACATTTAATCTTGGGTTATTCTAGGTGGAGAAGTTGTAAAGCCTGTTCTTCTATCTTTAGACCATTTGGACAAATCTTATACTAAATATTCATGAATGAGGTGAGAAGAGATGCCTTGGGGCATGAACTAGCCAACTTCTGCTGCTGAATACTCACTGGGCAAACAACCTGGAAGGGAATGAATATATACATATGCACATACATGCTGTGTGTGTACATATATATGTGTATATGTGTGTGTACATACACACACATAAAATGTGGTAACTATAATACTCTAAAAACTAGCTTTTTAATCAGGTCTATTTGTGAGTTATGTTCTACATTAAGAAAATTTTAAAGCATGTAGAGTTTCAGAATTGATTCTAAAAATACATGTCAGCAGTATGTGGCACCTGGCGTGTAAGTGAATGAAATGCCCAGCTGGGTGCGGGAAAGTACAGTTTGCCACTTTTTGTTGTTTTAAGCGCAGATATTTAAGGTGATCTTAGAATCGGGTTGACATGAAACACACAGAATGACACTGGCATGGTTTTCTTTGTATGATCTGAATGTCTGGATTAGGTCACTTAGTCCTTTTATAGTTTAGCCAGCCTCGACTTGCATGGTGGTGACATACATCTGCTGACTCGATGGATCAGTGCATTCAGCTTCAGGCTGACTGGTGGGCCATGCTTGAAAGACTTCTGGCATGTGCTGGTGCCTGCATTTTTCACCCTTGACTAAAAGCATATGCTTCATACAATCAAGACAGTGTTAGCGTGTGGGTCCCAGGCAGCTTCCTACACATCTGGCAGAGCCTGGCCCTCCTTCCAGGTGAATCATCTCTCCTGGGAGGGTGGCTTGCAGCACTGTGGCATCTGTAGAGTGGCAGGAAGTGTCTGAATTCATCTGAGAGTGATTTTTATCTCCACATGCTTTTCCAATTTCATCAGGGCCCCTTGCACTACATTCCAAATGACATGTCTACATCTGCCAAAGACAAAGGAGGGCTGATGGATAAAAATGGTCTGTGACCCTTAAAAATCTGTCCCGCTTTAAGGTGGTAATAACTTGAGTGAAATAAGGATTGTATGAAAGGCCTTAGAAATACCTTGAGTAATGACGACTTTGGGGAATAAAATAACTCAAGTTTCTTTTATCTCCTCACCCCCCAAACCTTTTCAGAATAAGTGAATTGTAAACATCAGGGGAAACTGCATTTTCTTCCTTATTCCCCCTCCTTTCCAGTTTTTTTTTCCTCTCCTTTCCTTCTTTCCTCCCCTCTTCTCCTTCCTTTTCAGTTGCAACAAGCATCTTACAGGCATGAACTTACTATGTAAGTTTTTGTTAACTTGGAATCAGGTACTCAAAATCACAGTAAAGGGTTTGTAATATTACTAGGTCACAGCTTCTCCTGCTGTTCTTACAACACAGAGTATATCCAAGAGAAATTTTACGTGTTAAATGAGGTGGAATTCCAGGGAGTTTTTACTCCTTCCTCTAGAAGTCGGTATCAAATATAGAGGCTCACGCACTTTGGTTTAGGTCTTGAGAGACTGAGAAATCCTTCTTTCCTTTAAGTGTGATATAGCAGTGATAATGTGAAATAGTTGGGCCACCTTGGTGATCTCTGCTCTGCTGGGTTCTGCCTCTTCCCAGGCCTTAACTTACTCTGTTCCAAGAATGAGGCTGTCGTCGTAGCTTGCTCTTCTCAGAGAAAATGTTTAGTCAGACCAAAAGCTAGTTTCTACAAGTCTGGCACTGTCCTCAGGAAACACTGAAAGGAAGGGCAAACGGTAAGGGATATTAGTCCCTTTTAAGTATCTTGGTGCCCAGCATCTGAATTCACTCACAGCAACAGTTGTCTTAAGAATCAAGATAGATTATTCTTTTCTTTCGCAGACTGAATGGGCCCTCAGAAATAGATGTAGACCCCTTGAGAGGTTCTGATGTCACAAAGCATGGACACCTCTTGACAAAAGAAATTGTATTCTGTCCCTCTTCTCCCCTTCTAATTTTGTTTCTGGATTTGAAGACAAATACAGTAATGTCTTTCACTTTCCAAGCTAAGGCAAAAATAGCTTCCTCCCTCTCTCCCTCCCTCCCTCTTTCCTTCCTTCCTTCCAACTATGGTATATTGGAGAAAGCCCTGGACTGAAATGTCTGATATTTGGAATTGGTTCAATGAAACAAGCTACTGACTAGCTGAATAACCTTGAAGAACCCATTTTATCTTTAGGCCTCAGTTTACACATCTGTAAAGTGTCGGATTTGGGTGGATGATTTCTAAAATCTCTTCCAGTTCTAAAGTTCCAGGTTTTGAGACTCCTAGATTAATGGCAAAAAAAATATATGGTGTCTGGTGTGTAGTCACTCTAGCATCAGTTGGGCTAAAGGCAGATGAGAATCCTTTCCTAGTATGTAGGACTTGGGATAGTAGATGTGGGGAAGAATTCTTCCTTTTGGGCAAAATGATGACTGGGGAATGTCTAGAAAGGTGATACCTGTTTTCCATCGCTGATGTCTCTTTCCCTCCCCTTCTCTCTTTTTACCTTCCCCCTTCCCTTTTTTTCTTCCCTTTCCTTCCCTTTCTCTCTTCGATTCCTTCATCTCCTCATAGTATGTGTCCAGTGTGTAAGACAAAGATAGAACTGATTCACAGTTGAGCCTTGGGCACAGTAGTCCATGGACATCAAAAAAAACAAAAGAATGCTAAGGAGTTTAAAGATGAGATGATTAACTTTTGTTTTATAAATTCTTAGGGGAATTCCTAGGATCAGTTTAAAGCTAGAAGGGCCCTTAGGGTGGCTAGCCCTGCCTTGTCATTTTATAGGTGAGGAAACTGAGACCCAGAGAAATTAAGTGCCTTGGCCAGAACCCTACGACGTAGCATGATAGAGCAATGCTAAAAAAAATTTGGTTTTGTTTCTAATAGATTTTTATCTTTTGTTTTCATATTATCTAGATTTTCCCCCGAATCCCTCCTTCTTCTCTCTCCCAGAGAAAAGAAATAAGAAAAGAAAAAGAGGAAGAGAAATAGTTTAGAAAAACTGATTAATACAATTTAAAAATCCAGTGTTCCAAACCTATATTACAGCTAAGTGGCACCGTGGCTAGAATGCTGGACCTAGAAAGAGGAAGACTTAAGTTCAAGTCCAGTCTCAGACACTTCCTACCTGTGTGACCCAGGGAAAGCCATTTAACCTGTCTCAGATTTCTTATCTACGAAATGGGGATAATAATAGAACCTTACAGAGTTTTTTTGGCACGGATGAGATATTTGTAAAGTGCTTTGCAAATCTCAAAACATCATGCAAATTATTATCACTCTTATTATTACTGTGGACCTCTTACCTTTACAAAGGAGTTGGGGCCAGATTATTTTATTTCTTCTTTGGGGCCATACTTGTTGTTTGTAATTTAGCAGCATTCATTTTTGGTTATTTCATGGTTGTTGTTTAAATGTCCATTGTTGTCAGTGTGTGTGTGTGTGTGTGTGTGTGTGTGTGTGTGTGTGTGTGTGTGTGTGTGTGTGTTGGCTCTGCTTGTTTTACTCTGCATCAGTACACAAATCTTTCCATGCTTCTCTGGATTCATCGTGTTTGTTGTTTTTTAAAGCACAGTAATATTCCAAAACATTCACATGTTTTTTTTAACCTTTCTTTAAGCAAAGGACATCATTTGTTTCCAGTTCTTTGCTACCATAAAAAGTCCTGCTATAGCTATTTTGTGTAACTCTTTTTTTTCTTCCTTTCTGAGGGAGTGACCTCTGAGGTATATGTCTAGCAGTGGAATTTCTGGGTCTAAGGGTATGAACAGTTTAGTCACTTTATTGGAATAATTCCAGATCACTTTCCAGAATGATTCTACTAATTTACAGCTCCACCAGCAAAGTATTCATGTATGTGTCTTTCTATGACATCAGACTCCCCCTTCCCCCACCCCCATTACTAACTTTCCTTTCCTTTGTCGTCTTCACCAATTTGCTGGGTTTTAAGATGAAACTTCAGTGTTATTTTGGATTTGCATTTCTTTTATTATTAGTAATTCGAGTCATTCTTTCATATGGCTGTTAATAGTTTGCAATTCTTCTTTTGGCAACTGTTTGTTTTTATCCTTTGACTACTTCACAGGTTGTTATAAAATGGACAAAACTTTTCTTTGATCTTCAGTCCCACAGCTATGAAAGGGAGTGCCTCTGGGCCTGGAAACAAGAAGGTTTGCCAGCTCCAAGGCCAGGTGGAAATGGCAATATCTGACCCATAGTTGATGAGGCAGCTTGGGATGGGGTGGGGGGGTGTTTGGGGGAAAGAAGAGTAGAGCAGATTCCTACTTGTCGGTGTAGGAGATAAGCAGGTCAGAGCCTGGTACTTGAGATAAACAAGGAGACCATCTGAATCCAGGCCAGAAGCATAGACCACAGAGATGTGAGAGCTATTAGGGGCAAATCCAGAAACAAAGTCCAAGATAGAGGCAGAAGTCAAGTTCCAGGAAAGTGAGCTGGAGGGGGGAGCCCCATGCAAGCCGAGGGCTGTGATCCCTGGAATCCCAGTCACCAGAACCAATGATTTGACTGACTGGTTTTCAGCTTGGCTCAGCGTCTGTCTGTTTGTAGTTGGGGTACGTTGTCATGCTTTTTACCGTTCTCTTCCTGCTTAACATGCTGCAGCTGTGATGGGAGCTGGCTCTGACACCTGGCTCTTTAACATAACTTTTTGAAATAATAATGGCCTGGTATTCTGATTCACACAGCACGACCAGAAGATTTTTTGGCCTTTCACTATTATCTAACTCTTCTCTTATTGTATTCCCTCAGCTATGTCTGGAAGGAAGTCATATTTTTTCCCACCCATCTGTTTGTTTACCATCTCATCCCAAACCTCCAGGTTCTTCTTTTCTAAGATAATAAAATGATCCTACATTGAGTATATATAGCCTTCTCACTAACAAGCCCTAAACACTTCTTTTTTCAGTTTCCAGTCTAAGGCAGCACAAACATTCCTGTTCTGTCTTAGGAATTGAATATTAATAAATCCACGATTAAAGTGAATTAGAATTGGGCATGTTCTTAGAGGTCATTGAGTTCACTCTTCTCATTTTGCAGATGAAGAAACTGAGGTCCAAAGTTAGGTTAAGTGACTTGTCCGAGGTCACGTAGGTAGTAACAGAACTAGAATTTAAATCCCTGCTTTGTTATTCTTTCCATTTATATATCCTTTAAATATATCTTCTGTGTTGCCGTATTATAGACAGTTACAGAGACAAGTGTTTTCTGTTAATATTCAGATATTTATTAATATCTAAACTTCTATAAATACAAGCTATGATTGTTAAAGCAACACTTCATTGATATCTTTTGTTGTACATTACCTACATTTCCCAATCTCTATCCCCCCTGAGAGACCCTCTCTCATTATAAAGAATTTTAAAAGTAGGGGGGAGGGATTCAGTAAAACCAACAAATACATCAGTAGCCTAAGGCTATATGCAGTGTTCAATATTTATACCACACACACACACACACACACACACACACACACACACACACCACCCCTGCAGAAAATGGGGAGGGGAAGTGCTTTCTCGTATCTCTTCTTTGGGGCTGAACCTGGCCATTATATTTTCACAGTATGTAGGTTCAGTTGTTCTATTTAACATTGACATGGCTATGGTTATTATGCATGTTGTTTTTCTGGTTCTGATTACTTTGCTTCAATTCAACTAAGTCTTCCCATGTTTCTCTGTCTTCATCATAATATTTTATACAGCACAGTACTATTTCATTCCGTTCAGGTATCACAACTTGTTTATCCCTTCCGCAAAGGGCATCTGCTTGATGTCTAATTTTTTGCTACCACAACAAATGCTGCTGTGAATTGTTTGGTATATATAGGTCCTTTTTTCATGTCATGGCATTGACCTCTTTGTGTTATATCCCTAGCAGTGGAAACTCTGAGTCAAAAATCATGAACATTTTAGTCACTTTTAAAAATGTAACTCCATATTGCTTTCCAGAATACTTGGACCAGTTAAAAGTTCCATCCACAGTGCATTAGTATGCTCATCTTTCCTCAATCTCACCAACATTGACTATTGACTGTTCTCTTATTTGAGCAGCTTTGACAATTTGTTGGGTGTGAGGTAAAGCCTCAGTCTTGTTTCAGTTTGCCTTTCTCTTATTAATGATTTCTAAGTTGATTCCCTTCTTGAGTAATTAATTCAATGCCCTTCAAGAGCACTCCACCCTAAGTCCCTTATTGGATAGATCTCAGAAACCACAAGATGATAGGGCAGAAAAGCTGGTAACAGGGACAACATAGAAAATGCTTAATGAAACTCTGCTCATTCTTAGTCTGCATAATCCCATTTTATCTTTATAACTGTCTTTAATTTCCAATACATTGCCCAATTACAGTGTCATTAAGAAAGTGAGATTCTATATGTTTAATTAAAATAGAAAAAAAACAATTGGGGTGGCAGAAGTGGAAAAGGAAGAACAAAGCTGTGAAATTAATACAGTTAGCAGTAAAACTGAAGATTTTCGTTGCTCCCTCTAAATTTTGGTAAGCTTTTAGAGTTAAAGATTGATACAATGTTAGATCTTGCAGGGACCCCAAAAATTAGTAAATCCAACAGCCTTCCAGCTTCAAAGTCTATGATACCTCATTTCTCAAATCAGGATTGAGGCTTAGGTTTTCCAAGATCACATAGCTAATTTGCACTAGAGCTACGATGGGAAGAAACCCTGGGAGCCACCCACCTTCCTAGTGTTCTTTTCACTAACGACATCAAATTGCCTTCAATAGAATATATATTCTTGGTGTCTTTTTTTTTTTTTTTTTTTGCTTTTTGGAAGGGGAGGGGAAGGGCAGTTGGGGTTAAGTTAAGTGACTTGCCCAAGGTTTCACAGCTAGTAAGTGTGTTGAGTGTCTGAGGCCAGATTTGAACTCGGGTCCTTCTGACCCCAGGGCCAGTGCTCTATTAACTGTGCCGCCTAGCCACCCTAGAATATATAATCTTTAAGAATACAGGCTGTTACATTTTTGTCTTCTGTATCTCCAGTGCCCAGCTCAATGCCTGGCAGAGTGGGTGCTTAATGATTGAATGAATGCATAAATGAAACGTATTAAGCACTTATAGACACTGTTTAAGCACAGGGGATACAAATACAAAGTTGAGACAGTCCCTGTTCTCAAGGAGTTTATATTCTAATAGGGCAGACAACCCTGGAGAGCTGGACTTGGAGTCAGGAAGAACTGAGCTGCAGTGCTATTCTCATGCGTATGGTACCCTAGACAAAACATCCAACTTCTTTCCATCTGTTTCCTTATTTGTAATATTGAGCTAATAAGAGCACCTATTTCCTAGATTTGTTATGAGGATCAAATGAGATAATATACGTAAAAAGTTCTTTACAATCCTTAAAAAGTATTTTAAATGTTAGCTCTATTGTGGAGTGGTAGTCAAGAAAAGTATTGGTCTGGGGCATCATAGGATTATGAGTTGATCCAGTGGGCAAGTTCAACTGACGTGTCCTTTTCAGAAGCAGTGAAGTACTTATTGAATTATTGTGCGCAATGGAAAGCAGCTTGGAGATGGGGAGAAGAGAGTGTGAAGATGGAAGATGATGGATAGACTAGGCAGCTAGATAGGATATGAAGGGTGGTTTAGTCTGAGGAAAGCTAGATAAAGTAGAGTGGGTGAGTTTACATTATTGCTCACCAATCAAGGCAACCCGAGTATGAGAATTCTAAACCCCAGGGACTAGAGGCATCAGTTCGGGAAGTGTGGTCCAGAGTCTGCTAATCTAAGTCAGGGAAATAAGACAGATTAATGAATACTTATTGAATTGAATTGAATTAAAGTTCCCTTGAAATGCTTTTGATGACTTACTACTGGCAGATGTCTTGTAATAATAGTTTTAAAACATTATTTGATAAAGGAGAGTAAATATATGGAGTTTCTAATTCAAAGTCTTTATTTAGTACCACTAGAAGAATTTAGTGTATGTGAGTTAAGGACAGGTAGAGGAGTTTTATGGGTAGAATCCTGTTTTGATTAATTTGACAGGATATCAAAATTGTTTTGTCAATTAAAATGGAGATCTGTTGCTATAGTTTTACAGGTACTTGGATTTTCAAAAAATAAACAGTTTTTATCCTTTCATTTGTCAAAGATGACATTTCTTGGTAGTGAATTATTATGTTTATGTGACTGAAAATGCCAGCATCAAGCAATGATTATTTCCACTCTTAGTACAAGTGAAATGTTGTCTCTTGATAAGAGAGTAGCTACAATATAGCCATACTCTTAGTCACTGTTAATAAGGCAGCTTCTTAGACTTAAGGTTAACATGAGCAGGCCTTTTGGGTCTTCGCTCAAAACAGAGCAGTTTCCCTGTTTTATCACCACTTGTCTCAGCAGTAGTACTGACTCTTCATGACTAATCATGCTGTGTTGTTTGAGGCTGTATTTTAGGGACCCTTAGAGTGTTCCTCCACTCTCTCACCTTATGGAATATCCCATATGATCTAATCATATCAGCATCTTGGGGGTATTCCTGCTCTCATCCATCATTTGTGTATTTCCAGCATATGTTCAGTGTACTTATGTGTCATGAGCATTGTTCTGGTTTCATAGACTGGCTACGTTCCAGGGCTTAATTAGGGCTTGTAGGCAATGTTGATCAAATCCTCTTAGGAACTAGAAGTGACACCCATGCTTGGTTCAGGTCTCCCTGCTTTATATGCCTGTAGAGCTTGGTGCCATGTTGCTATCATACTCTGCAGGTCTCTTGGAGGACCTGCTGGCTGCCTTCATTGATTCACTGCAGTTCAACCAGTGTAAGACTTTAGCTGTCTCCATAACCTCTACTCCTGGTGGTTTTCATAGGCTGAAAGTTTCTTCAGTTATCTGAAGGCATGCCTAAAAACTGAGAATTCAACAACAGTTTTAGTTAAGTCCTGCATGCAGTTTAGCATCTTCCTGGTACATACATAACTTTAGGCTTCTTCTGGATTCTAGCACTCGACCTGCAAATCTGTATTTGGTCAACTCAATCTTCCTTCATCAATATTTTTTGAGCTCAATCTCTGCATGTGGTAATTCCAGGGTGACTTGTTTCTAGGGCTTTAGATGATTGTCATGACTTAGTGAATTGAATATTTTCAAGATGTATACAAATATAGCCTGATGCCATTTTCTCCAGGTCCCTTGTTGCATACTTAGGAACTTCAGTATACATGGAAAAGGAACATTAAGTATGGAACTCTTCTGTGGTCTTGAGTCATTCCATAGGGAATGGGTCAGACAAAAACTTCTTGGGACAACCAAAATTCAACTCTGTTAGTGTTAATTTTTTTTTTTTTTGGTGAGCTCTATGAAATAAAGAAATTGGAATAGCATTACTCTTTCTGAGTTTTAGTCTAAAATCACATTTTAAATCTTAAAGTTACTGATTCAGGGTATTGGCCAGGAAGAAATCCATAGTGGTGGGGATTTTGACATGGAAAACAGAAACATCATGAAGGGTGTTGCACTCTGCTTTCTTTTCTACCTTAATTTCAGTAAGTAGTAAATTAGCATTCATTTTTTATCTAATAGTTTGCTAGATACTCAGTACCACAGGGATCTGAGATTTTTTTTCAGTTTGGGTGCTCCCTGTACCAGTGCAGGTTCCTTCCCTTTTATGCCATAGTAGATGATCAGTCTTGGAAAGTTACTTGGCCAAAAAAAATACATCATCCTGCAGCCAACTTAGTGATAAACTTCCTTAACCTTAAGTAGGCTGGTCCTTGGATAACAGATGTGCCATGAATCACAAGGTCCATGCTTGCCAATTGCTCTACCCAAAGCAATCTCATTAAGTAACTGCATTTAATACCAGGGATTTATGAAAATTATAATGTCAAATAAAAAACCAGTAATATCACACATATATCATAGAGTAGACCATCAGGAAACCACAGAATAGTGAGTCTCAATAATTCTGAAAGAAGAACCAAGTGAATTACCTTTAGAATGTCCTAATTATGGAGCTGATCAGTTAACAAGCATTAATTGCCTATCATATGACAAGTATTAGGCACTGGGGGTACAAAAAATGAAAAAAGAATAGATTCCCCCCCTCAAAGAGCTTATGTTCTAAGTGGGGAGACATGTAAGTGTATGTGTGTGTGTGTGTGTGTGTGTGTGTGTGTATGTATACATTTATACAAAATAAGTATGTAAATACAATTAGGGAGTTAAAGTGATAGCTATTGGGAAAATCAGAAGGGGGGGGGGTGAAGGAGAGACAGAAAAGGCTTGGCAGAATAAGCATCACTCTACCTTACACTTCCCTCACTAGCTTGACTCCTAATGACAGGATAAAGTCCTTGTACCTTGACCTGACATTTGGAACACTCTATAATCTTGCCCCATTCTACCTGTCAAAACTTATTTGACTGTTTTCTTAACCATGAATACCAGGTATACTTTACTACCATGACTCTAGTTTACTTGTCTCCCCAGACTTTATTTCCTCCTATTTGCCTTTGTTCATATCATTCCTACTGTCTGTAATGCAGTTCCTTTACTCTTTTTTTGTCTACCCTAACTCCTATCCATTCATCTGACCAAGCCCAAAATCTTCATCCCTATGAAATCTTCTCTTACAGTTCCTTGATAGCAATGACCTCTTAGTTCTTTCAAACTTACTGTTATTGCCAGTGGTTCCCCAAACCCTTATATTTTGGACCTTTTCCTTTTTGGGTGGGGCGAGGGGAGGAGAGGCAAAAATGCCAAGAAGAACAAAACCACAAAAAGGTAAACATGCTTTTGGTTAACTAAATGATATATCTTACGTGTGTATTGCGTTTAAAATTTTAAAAGCCTTGCTGAATTAATGGAAAAGGCACACAGTGGGCATGAATAGATCGTATCCTATACCCAACTGAGGAACTTTGAGGAAATCAACCAAATGAACCAAATTAGAAAAGTAGGAGTAAAGATGTCATTAAAAAAAATGTATAATCGGAAGATAAGATGGGTTAGTCATGTGTCAGTGGCATGGGATGACAGTTGGACAGCCAGAATTCTCCACTGGCACCTACTTGCTGTCAGGAAAAAGTGAGGAAGGCTTCCAACATTTTGGGTGGACCCCTTGAAGAAAACTTACAGGAAGACAGATATAAGAAGACCAGGTTGACTGATGTGTATGAGCCATGATCACTAGCACTGGATAGAAGTCCTAAATTGAAAATATCACACACATCCATTGAAGAACTGAAATCATTCATCAGTCAACAAGCATTTATTACACACCCACTGTGTGTCAGGCACAGCTAAGTACTAGGGAAATAAATACAGTAGCTTTCTGTCATTGTATGTTTTTTATTTATTTATTTATTTATTTTTATTTTTTTAAA